>CM059866.1:43006469-43251658 GCA_030490815.1 Acer saccharum
TCTTTGTCTCTCTCTCAGTTCTCTCTCACAATTTGGCTCTCATCTCTCTAGAAATATTTTCTCATCACGGTGATTTTAACACACACATCAGATACGTAGCCATAATTGTGGTATTTATATGTGGGAGCACTAGGGTTGGCCAAATCATAATTGGGATCGTATTTCCTTTTTCCTCTATCTTTACTGTGTGAAATCTTTATGCACGCGGATTTAAGTCGAACCGTGCCATAGTCACAGCGCTCTTCGCAGCGTGAACATACTCTGTGACAACACGCACTGTCAAACAATTAGAAGCGCAATACGTAGCGCAAAACCGCTGCCTCACCGGCTACCTCACCGCTGCCACAACATACAGCGCTATGCACAGCGGTGCATCAATAAATTGCACACCGCTGCCTATCACGCTGCCACGCCGCTACATATTGGACAGCGTCTTCAAATCATCAAATTTGCTTTGCCTTTTGTTGACTTTGCACTGCTTCCTTGTTTGTCTTCATCTGCACACTCCACCAAGTTAACTTTGCCTATTAAAATCACAAAAGACAAACCACCTAACTTGCTATTAATTAAATAATTAATTCATTTAATTATCTTTGAAGTCTTCACACAATAATCCCAACAGAGACAAAATTGAAAAATTAGGTCTCACGTACAAAATATAAAAATATTTGTACTAGCTTGAATAGTCACCGTCTAAATAATATAGTTCTGCAGTGGTCCTTGACCTTGACGTTAAAGTAACATTAAATATGTGATGATTTTGTAAAGTACTCAAATCAGCTATCCAAAAATAGTGTTTCAGTTTGTGTTTAACCAACTAAATTGGGATATAAATCTACATTTTTAGAAGAAGTTAAAAATATAATTAAATGTAGACACATATCCCAATTTGATTGGTTAGGTACAAATTGGGGACACCATTTTTGGACAACGTGCTGATTTGAGTCCTTTACTTCTTGTAAATCTAGTTGCATACTTGCATAAGAAGATGCTGATCTCCTACTAGCATTTTGTTTTTGTTTTTTGGTACGTAGATAAAAACAGCAGAAGCTAGCATATTAGAATATCTACCATTCAATTTCAACAGATCAAATGATTCGATAAATTTTCAGCTACCTCCTCAGTTGAAGTTGTATCGCCATTTTTGGCCCCTAACCCTATCCTGACATGCACGATGCTCATGCACCCCACACACACGTACACACATAACATGCAATATATGAAGAGTTGTCTGATGCTCCCTCCATGTTGGCATCAATATTCAATACATATCGATCGAACGATATAGCGAAAACTGTCCAACCAGATTTGCTTTGTACAGGAGTGGGCTGCTTTGTGGAATGAATTTTGTACTATTTTTAATTACTTTGGTAATTCGATATTAATTCAATATACAGCATTCAAGGAGCAATTGCAAAGGAGAAGTACTTAGGCCAAATTCCAAGCTAATTTAGGGTGCGTTTGGGATTGTCGTAGCTTATAAAATAATCATTTATAGCTCAATTTAAGAAATAATCAGTTTAAAATATAAATTGATAGGTGTTTAGTAAATTAGATTTATAAATAATCAACTTAAGAAAAGAGTAAGGCAAATGTGCTTGGTAAACTTTAATTGATTATGGAAAATGATTAAAATAGACATAATTGTGTTAAGATGTAATATATAATTCAAGTATTTTTTTATCTTCTTAACCCGTTTGTTTCATTTTTCATTTCTTATTTTTTTTAATCGTTGCTTTCCAAAATAAAAAAAATTCCCATTCTTGTCTCATTTTTTATTTTTATTTTTAAAATTTTTAAAAATTGTTTTTCTTTACAGGTTTAATTTTTTTAATATTAAAAAAATTTTTAAAAAAAAATAACAAAGCTCATCTCCTTGCCCACCACACCGCCGGACCTCCTCCGCCGATGTTGTCGCAGGACAGATCGTCCTCCAGTGACGTCACATGAGGAGGCCCAATTTCCTCTAATGTAAGGAGGCGACTCGCCTCTCCGGCTACAATTTACGCAAAAATGTAAATTATAAAATACACTTTTTTTTAAATTTTTTTTAACACTCCCGCCCCTACTAACACCCTTGTCGTTGGTAGTCCATCGTTAAACTTAATTAACCGTTGACTTTAAAGCTTAAAGGTAAAATGGTTAGTTAACCTATCAAATAAAACTAACATTTTATAATTGAGTGGCGATAATGACATCCCTCAAAAACTATATCTATACTCCTTTCGTAATTACACCTATCAAAATTTTAAAAAAATCACTAAAATCACTAATTTTAAAATAAACCCTACTTAATGCTAAAAATACTCTTTTTTTAATTATACTTATTGTATTTTTGTAAGTACACACCTACGACTATTATTGTTATTTAATCAACTTTATTATTATTTCAAAAAAAATTGTTACCATCTCTTCAAAAAAAAAAAAAAAAAAAAAGGTTACCTTTAATTCTCTTACTATTCTTTCTCTTCCCTATTTTTTCTCTCTTGGTTTTTTCAAATAAAACTCCATTTTTCGTTAAAAATCATTTTAAGATTTTTTATTTTATTTTTTTTTGGAGAACCACTTTTTGTTTGAGAGAGTTGTAGGAATATAAGATTTGTGTTGTGTCCCAATTGATGTGAAAGTAGATATATGTTAAATGATATTTAAAAAAAAAAAAAAAATAGGTATTCGATAAAATTGAAGAACATTTAATATATTTTTTAACAAGAAAGAACATATAATATTGATAAATAAATAAAGTCTAAAGTGTGTTTGAAAGTAATAAAAAAAAATATAGATAATATAATTAATTTAAAAGTCTGTTTATATACATAATGATTTTGTTCTTCTAATAAAAATTAATTAAAAACTTTACTTTTTCACACCCAAATTTGTCTCATGATTTTGATTTTTCCATACTTAGCAATCAATTTGTATTCCTTAAAAGAGATTGAAAATCTATGGGTGGGCAAAAAAGCCCAAAACCATTGAACCAGACCAAATCAAACCAACCCGTTTGGTTTGGTCCGGTCCGGTTTTTTATTTATAAAAAAACCGTACGGTTTTTTTATAATAAAACCGTATGGTCTGGTCTGGTCTGGTCTGTTCTATGGTCCATGGTCCAAGCTTATCAAACCGGACCAAACCGTAAACCGAATACTTTTAGCACACATTTTTATTCTATTACATATCACACCCAAAACTTTAAAACTAAGAGTTAAAAGTGAAAACCCTAATTTATTATTTCATATTTGTTTTATTAAAACCACCAATAATCTATTCATCTTATTACTTTAATTTGTCTAAAAAGATATTTAAATTTGAATTTTATATTTGAATATATTTTATTTTATTTATACCGTATATATGTATTGGTCAATAACTCATCATACTCTATATTTCTTTTAAATGATGGACCATTTGATATAAATTTTAAATTGCATAAAAATTAAAAATTAAAATTTCAAGTCAAGAACTGTTAGACTGAACTGAACCGAACCAATGTAATTTGGTTTGGTCTGGTTTGAAAAGGAGATTGGTCCAAACTGGTCATGTTTTAAAAAAAACCGAAATTTTTGGTTTGGTCTGGTTCCGGTTGAAACCGGACTAAACCAGACCGTGCCCAGCTCTATGAAAATATATTTAAAAGAGAATCTATGATTATTAAAATGGAAAGAGTTTTATGATATATGTTAATACAAAACCATTAATAGGAAAAAAAAAATACAAAGAATTAAAATAGGAAACTAATTAATAATTATTGGTGGGTGTACTAACAAACAATTAGTCATCTTAGTAATTTTACTTAAGGGTATTATTGGATTTTAAAAAACATACTAATTTGGGGTGTATATACGGTTTTTAAGGGGTGCAAATATCGTCACGCTCTTTATAATTACACGTCTACCTAATAATCGAGAATAGACCTAGGGCCCTTTTGTTTTTTCAACTTATGTCTGAAAGGCACTTTTCATATTTTTTTTGTTTGTTTTTTCTTAGATGTTGAGATCTAAAAATGGGCCAAAAACATCTGAAAAATAAAAGTCCAAAAGCCTGACTTTTGTCTGAAAGCATGTGCCACTAGCATATATTCAACCCTTTTCTTCCAAAAGTATCCTTAGCAAACTTAACAATTACAACAATATATTTGTAAAAGCAAAACAAACCCAATGAATTTACCTGGCAACTTTTCCAATTTCCTTCGTCTGACGAACAGCAAGAAGCACAGCTCCTCCTCCTTGATTTTTAATAAATAATTTTATTGTTTTTGAATTGTTTATTCTTTAACTATATTTTTAATATTTATCACTATTTTTATAAATGTAAATTTAAGTAATAATAATTCATATTTTTAAAATTTTAAAGCATACTTTCAAATATTAATATAATTAATTAATATTAACAAATATTTTAAATATATAAACAAAAATAATTATATTAGATACAAATACATAAAACCATTAATATTAATAAGGGTATATATGTCTTATTAACCGTTTTCAGATTTTATATTCAGACATCATAAATAAAAACAAACAAATCATCCAGATTTTAGATTTCAGCCGCAATTCAGTCTTCAGACCTATTCAGGCTTCAGACAAAAAAACAAACACCACCCTAGTATTTTTCAATAGTGGAAATAGACCTAGATAGCACCAAATTCATATTGATTTTTAGGAATAGCACTAGATTAATAATTTGAGTTAAATGGCACCAATGGACAAAAATGCCATCACCTTCTTCTTTTATTACTTTTCTGCCATTAGGTTTAATTTATTATTTATTTATATATAAAAAAAATTTAAAAATTTAAAAATTTAAAAATTAAAAAAAAAAAAAAAAAAACCTCCATTGTCTTCCATCGATGAAGGTTTGTTCGACCTCCAACAAAGGTCGATGAACAAACCTCCATTGGAGGTTGAAATTGACCTTGAACGAACAGACTTCCATGGAGGTCAAAATCGACATCTATTGGAGGTCAATGAAGAAGATGAAAAAAAAAAAAAATGGAAAATTTTTTATTTTGCCTAGTAAATCTCGGAATTTGTAAAAATAACCAATAAGTCTCGGGAACACAAAAATAAGTTTCGGAAACACAAAAATAAGTCTTGGAAAAAAAAAATTGCAAGACTTATTTTTGTGATTGAGTTTTAAGGTTATTTTTGTGGATTCACATTTTACGTGCTATTAAAACTTAAGTTATTAAGTTGGTGCTAGTCTTAAAAGTAGGGGAGTAAAGAGTGTTAGAAAATTTTTGAACCCTTTTTCAATAATCATATTTCAACCCAACACAAAAGTTGAAAAATAAAAATCCACCATCAATGAATTGCTATCGATGATGGAGTATCTCCACCTGAAGGAGATGTGATCTTCTCCACGGTGAAGTAGATATGCTCCATCGAATGGAACCTATATAGTCCAATTCCATTAGAAGGAGCGTAAGATGAAGTTAAAGATTAAGCAAATTGTTGGAAAAATTGTGAATGGGTGAATGAGAAATTGATACTAAAGTGCACTCATTGAATTGGAAAAATAATAAGTCCCGCATTGGTGGGAAACATTTATCTAATCAAGGATATATTGGATTGCTTCCAAGCATGAGTAGCATAGTATCACAGACTGGGTTGAACAACTTATGTGCGGACACAGATTCACAGCGTTCGAACTGGATGCATATCCATGACCCAGACTGATTTTGCTACATAATAATAATTATTATTTCAATTCAAAAATAATAATGGCATTTAATGAGGAAGAATAAGTTTGATTTAAAAGATTGCAATCACCGGTTTCGTGGTGATTAAAATTTCCGTTTGACTTTATTTCAAATTAATGGAAATTTGTATCTTTAATTGAAAAAACGTTTAATTGCTAAAATTAAAATAGATTTATTCTCTCATTATTGCCATTGATTCTTTCCTCCCTTGATTGCAAATATATATTTTATCTGATTCTTTCATTCTCAATACACGAGAAAAAAGACAATAAAAAATTCTCTATGCAATAATCAATTCATTTTCCTTTTTGTTTGTGGCTTTCAAATCTTCGGTGTTCTTCCATTTCTTTCCTTGTGGTAGGTTTAGACCATTTTTTAGTTCGCTGAAAGTAGTCGTGTTCTATACACTTTTACTGGTTGAATTGTTATATATTGGAGACAAACGCTAAACACATACGATGTTGAGAGCGAATTTGTTTGAAGGACACCGTGTGAAACACGGGCCTCAATTCTAGGTTCTCTTGAACCAAATTTCCATTCTATTTGTTTTCAACCGAATTTTTTCCTTGTAAAATTTTCGTTGGAGTTTGTTTTGTAAATCGAAATTGGTTTGAAGCAATAATACTTTGTAAAGTCATTCCGATGATCCAAATTGTACTACACAAATCACTTCATCTAATGGAGCGGAGCTCTATCAGAGATGGAGCATATGCATGGATCTTCCTCCTGTTGTGGAAGAGATCGAATCTCCACCACCGATAGAGTTCTCTATTTTTATTAGTTTAAAAGAAAAAAAAAATAGCATTGTTTATTATTAATTACCAATTATTTTCCTCCTCTTTGGGCCAGACCCTACATGGTTGAACGGGTCGCATTAAGTACACCTCACAAATCGTGTAATTAAGCATACTAGCATCACATCCAAATACACTGAGTTGATTAGCCTGAGCTAACTCTCTTAAAGCATCAATACTTTTCAACCGAATAGGCTCGTCTTCAAAATTCATTGAATCAAGCACTTATTTTTTGGAACTATTACACTTAAGTTGGGATTTAGAGGAGGCAGACATCTCGAATGTATAATCTCAATGGTGTATGTGTGAGAGACGAGAGTTATATCTATAGGTCAATCTCATTTTATCACGTAAATAACTCATTATTCACCCAACTTCAATATAAAAAATATATATATTCTTCCTCTTCGAGGGCCCAATTGAAATTCAACTATACAAGTAAATTAAATTGAGGGAATCTGGAAATATATGTTAACTAATTTAAGCGTTTTTAAGAAATTTCATTTGTTAAATTGAAGTTTTATATTTCTAATTTCTTTTTTTTTCTTTTTTTTTTTTTTTTTATGGTTTCCAAATTAATTTTTTTTGTTTTATCAAACACCACCTGTATATTTGATAAAAAAAATAAATTTAAAAAAAACAAAAAAAAAAACACCACCTGCATAACTTTCAAAGCCTGCTTAACAATATTGGAGGCCCAAGACGAAATGAAACTTCAAATGAAGCCATATTTATATTTATCATAAAATTTCTTTTATAGTAAAAAACTACTTAAGATTTATTTTTCTTCCTTGATGTGATGCAAAAATATTAATTATAGAAACTGAAAAGTGTCAAATTGGAAAGAATGATCCTTCTAAACAACTTGCCTTCAAAGAACTCAAAATATTAAGATTTGATTTTAAAGAAGTTGTTGGAACAATTTGGAGATAAGTTAGGTAGAAAACAAAATTATAGATAGCGAGTACAAAATTAATAGAAATAAATAAATAAATAAGATAGATGTTTGACAAAAGTTTTATCGTAAGGTTCATTAAATGAACAAATTTTTTTCTTTTTCTTTTTTACTTTGTTATTCGAGATTGTTTAAAGGACAATGATCCGATCCTCTCCTCACCTCACTTAATCTTATGACACATAAGCATTGCAATGAATAAATGGTTAAGATGTGATTGACACTTTATTAACAACCAATCACATGCTTTTAAAAGGTGAGGATGAGGTGAGGTGAGGTGATGAGAGGATTCTGGTCCTTGTTAAAAGTAAGAAAGTATTAAGAGTTCTTCTGGAACCATAAAATAATTAAATTCAAAATAAAATAAAGAGATTTTTTTTTTTTTTTTTTTTTTTTTTGAAGTATTACAATATTACATAAATTCTGGGTTTTTTGGGAAGGGGGATGACTTGAACCCGTAACCTTGTGGTGCAGGTATGAGGGGTTTAACACCGGACCAACCTCATCTCGTCAATAAAGATCAATTGTTTGGAATTAGAAAACAATTAAATTCTAAATAAATAATAATTTTTTAAGAGAAAAAAAAAAAAAAGAAGAGATGTATAAGAAGTTAATGTATATTAAAAATGAATATTATCCTTAATTTAGGAGATGTTATATTTCCATAGATTTGGATCATCTACTGATCAGATATTTTTTCCTGACTCACCTAATTATCTCATGACATATAAGTATTGCAATGAATATATATTAAAAAGTCTTCTAATTTAATATTATCTATAACGAACGAAAAAACAAAAAAAAAAAAAAAAAAAAAAAAAAAAAAAACTGAGACCATTAAACACTGGAGGCTAGTTCGCCTGGTGCTTCAGCCGACTCTGAATTAACTTTGTACGATTTGGGTAATCAAGTTTATTTCGTGTTATAGGATACTTATAATGAAGATTAAAAACCTAGCTATAAGTACTGATTTGTAAGATTATTTTGGTTATATATATATATAATATATATATATATATATATATATATATATAGAGGAAATAGCCCTTTTAACCAAAAATTAAGGGAGTTGATTGTTTTTGGCCCAAATTAGTAAACTGATGTATTTGTCAAAGAATCCACCTTTTGGACAAAAATGCCCCTCATTAGTTTCAAAACCTCTTCTCTCTCCTTGTCTCTCTCATTATTTCTGCAGCCTTTCTCTCTCCTTCACGCCTTCTTCTTCTTCTTCACGATTTCTTCTTCTTCTTCTTCTTCTTCACGATTTCTTCTTCTTCTTCACACTTCACTTCTTCTTCTTCACGATTTCTTCTTCTTCTTCACACTTCACGCCTTCTTCTTCTTCTTCACACCTTCATCTTCTTCATGCCTTCAACACTCATTTTTTCCAGATTTTTTTTAAAAAAAATCAGTTTTTTTTTGGTTGAAAATTTTCAGATCTTTTTCAGATCTTCCTCTTCACACTTCTTCTCACTCGTTTTCAAGTATGGGTTGTGGTTGTGGTTGATTTTCAGATTTTTTAAAAAAAATCATGTATTTTTAAACAAAAATTTTTAGATTTTTAAATAAAAATTTTCAGATTTTAAAAAATTTCAGTTTTTTTTTGTTGAAAAATTTTCAGATTTAAAAAGGTTTGGATTGAGTTTGGATTGTGGTTGTGGTTGATTTTTCGGATGTAAGTATGGGTTGTGGTTGTGGTTGTGGTTATGGTTGAGTTTGGGTTTGGGTTTCCAGATTTGATTTTTTTTTTCCAGACTAAACACACCAGTTATAATCAACTAAACACACCGGACTAACTAACACACCAGCACAATGACTAACACACCAGGAAAAAATGACTAAAACACCAGAACAAAACGACTAAACACACCAGGCCAAACGACTAAACACATCAGGTAAAAAAGACTAAACACACAGGTAAAAATGACTAAACACACCAGACCAAAAGGACTAAACACATCAGACCAAAAGGAATTAAAACACTAGGCAAACACGACTAAATACACCAGGCAAAAACGACTAAACACACTAGGCAAAAACGACTAAACACACCAGAACAAAACGACTAAACACACCAAGCAAAATTTCTGAATGAAGGGCATTTTGTCCGAAAAGTGGTTTTTGACAAAAACAATAAAAATACTAATTCAGGCTAGAAACAATAAACCTCCTTAATTTTGGCTAGTTTCCATTTTCACCCATATATATATATATATATAGTCTTTCTACTGTTAGTTCGTCCTAATATAAAATAATCAAGACGAAGAATGTGGACCATAGATATAGAGATCTTTGACAAGTGCATACACTTTGAGTCAAAGTATGTAAATCTAATTATCCGCATTCTTCGTCTTAATATATTTATATCATGACGAACTGATAATAGAAAACTATATATATATATATATATATATATAGTTTTTCTATTGTCAGTTCGAACTGAGATAAAATATATCAGTTCGTTGCATGTGGATCATTGGATTTAAAAAATGCTTTGACAAATACATGCAGCCAAGTCAAAGCATTTAAATCCAATGGTTGCATGCAGCCAAGTCAAAGCATTTAAATATATATTTATAGGTAACTTTTCTCCTCGATGCGCACTGATAAATATATATCAGTGCATTGCATTTGTACCTTTAGATTTAATTGCTTTGACTCAGTCTGCATGCACTTGTCAGTGCTTATTCATAATCTATGGTCCACATGTAATGTACTGATGTATATTTTATATCAGTACGCACGAGGAGAAAAGGACTATATATATATATATATATATATATATGATGGTTCTTTAGTAAGGATGTTCTGAAATTATAAGTAAGAACGTCCAACCACAACACTACACATTCATATTGGGTGTGGGTATTGTTAATATGGGGTTGTGGGCCCACTGTGAATGTATGGCTATGGTTGGACGTCCTGAAATTATAAAGTTAGGACGGTTCTGATTAGAGAAGTATTTATTTATAATATATATGAGTTTGGTATATAAGTCTCACGCACCTTACACTAGGGTGCGAAATAAGACATTTAGTTTATATCAATGGCAATAATGATTAACACCTGAAATGGATTTTGATGTCACTAACTCACTATAGCTTTATCAAGTTTTGATATAGGAAGAAATATTCTTCACAAAATTTTCAAACCCCATTTAAAGAATTTGATGTGGTACTGATCAACCACAGTGAGAAGTAGTAGTTTTCCATCAAGTCTCTGTAGTAGTTGATCCTAATAAAACTTAGCCCTAAAAATGGAAACTATATATTTATTTATTTATTTGAAAAGGCAATCAGAACACAGGCCAAAGCCAAAGCTCAAAAAAGAGCAAACAGGAACAACACCAGGCACAAGCCACCTGGAAAAAACGCACCCAAAGAGCAAAACAAAAAAACAGAGGAACAAACAACTCCGAAAACAAAGAAACAGAACAGCAAAAACAGCCAAAGCACCAACACCAGACCACACCACCAGCAGCACCAACATCAAAAGTTGCCCCATTCCACGAAATCACCCACTGAGTTAGCTCCCATCTTTGCCAAACTATCGGCAAAAGAATTGTAGATTCTTGAGTTGAACAACCTTTATGGAACCAGAATCTTTAATAACTTTTGTGGAAACTATATATATATATATAACTTTTGTTTCTTGCTTTATTTCCTTCCGTGTTTTACTGTTTTTGTTACAGTGAATTCCAGTTCTAGTTTTGACAAAAAAGAAAAAGAAAATAGTTGTTGTTTAACATTTTCTCCTAATTTTAGGTTGAAGTGAACCAGAAATTAGAGGAAGAAACCAAGTCCCACAATAAAAATATTTTCCTCAACTTAGCAATTGAAAGAGACTAATAAAGAAGGAAAAAAAAAGTGTACAATCATGGATCGAGAGATGGCTTCTTATGGTTAATTTGGTTCACGAAAAATCTATACTACACTAAAGAGAGCTAGCTAAATAGGTTTGTGCTGCTAGCTAATTTGACAACGACGTGCCCCAAACAGCTCGATAAATTCTTCAATGCACCTGCTATATTCATCCATCTGCCGTGTGTGTATATATATATATATAAATAATCAATCACACGAGAAATATACATACCACAATATGATATTATTTAAGTGGTTTGAGCGGTATTACATTCCTTTTGTTTTAATTTTTATCTAACCTACCCATGATTTAGTTTACAAGAAAATAATTGGAGCAAAGCTGGTATTGTCTCGAATGTACATAAATTCACTTGATTTTAAAATGATTTCACATGTTGAATAATTTGTCAAAAGCTTGCTTTAAGATGTAATCATCCACGTTTTTTATTATTTTTTTCTAATCTTCTCTTTACTATAAATAGTCTACTGCTCTCTTGAATTGTCGTCGAAGAACATTGCATTTTGTTGACATTTATGCATTCCACTTTAATTAGCTCGTTTTCTTCATTTGGATTAAAAAAAAGATAAAAAAAATAAAATAAAAAATTCAGTAGTATAATGCTTATGGCTTTATGCTATATAAAAATATATATAGTAAATGATGATGACTTTCTCTATAGGTTAAAAAAAAAAAAAAAAAAAAAAATTCTTCTCATATAAAATAAAACAAATTATAGAAGTTACATTTTGTATGTAAAATATATAATTTATAATATTTTTGGGATTTGGATCCTCTACTGAGTTGATCTTTTTCCTGATCTAAAACACTTGAAGATAATAATCTGTATTTAAAGATAATGAAAGTGAAATAAATAATCTCAATCATTGATTACATATGTCACCAGATCTATTTATGTCAGGAACAAAAATCAGCTCAACAGAGGATCCAAATTCTTTTTTTTTTTGTATGATCGATTTTCAATAGGTGGGTGGTATATGGTCCTAAATTAGAATTTTAAAAGAATGCAACTTGATCATTTCTATTAATAAAATAAAATTTTAAACTTTTATATATATATATATTATATATATATATATTAAAGGATTTATTGGTAAAAACTAATATTTCTTTAATTTTCTGAACCACCATAAATTTTTTAAGAAATGACACCATAAATTTTTTAAGAAATGAAACGTTATTCAAATTTATAATCTCATTTATGTGAGTGTAAAAAAACATATTAATAAACCGGTCCATTTTACACGAAATCTAATGTCAAGAATCATAATAGACAATTATTTTTTGCTTCAAAAGAAAATTACTAAGTTATGTTTTATTTATTTAAAAATAATAAATAATAAGTTATGTTTTATAACCGGGGATCAAGAGAATGGTGTGGTACCAATTATTACAAGTTTACAACGGTGGGGCTAAACAAAACAAATAAATTTTTAAAGAAGTTTGAGGAGTCCTTAAAATTTCTAGCACTCTTTCTAAACCCATTTATGAAAAAGTCACCAACTTAATAAGTTTTGTAGAAATAGCACCAATTAAGGTGATCTGCCAAAATTGCCCTAATGTCTCTTTATCTCTCTTTCTTCCTCTCTCCTTTTTTTTTTTTTTTTTTTCAAAAACCTTCATTAATCCATCAATGGAGATCAAAATGACCTCTGTCGAAACAACTTCCGTCGAAACGGTCAACTCCATTAGAGGTAGTAAAAAACGACCTCCGTCATAAAAAAATTTCTGGAATAAGTCTCGGGTATTTTAAAATAAGTCTCGGGTAGCTAAAATAAGTCTCGGGTAGCTGGAAATAGCTTGAAATAAGTCTCGAGTGACCTACCGAGACTTATTTCCAAATACCCGAGACTTATTTCCAGAATTTTTTTTTTTAATCGTCTTCTTCATCGACCACCAATGGAGGGTGAGGTCATTTCGACTCCAATGGAGGTCGAAAGACCTCCATTCGACCTCCATTTGAGGTCTGTCCGTCCTCCATTGATGGATCAATGGAGTTCTTTGAAAAAAAAGAGGAGAGAAGAAGAAAGAGAGAGAGAAAGAGAGAGGAAGAAAGAGTAAGTGAGGGGCAATTTGGGGAGATCACATACTTTGGTGCTATTTCTACAAAACTTATTAAGTTGGTGATATTACCACAAAACCAATCCAATTTGGTGCTATTTCTCTCTATTTCCTCGAAGTTTGAAACATAAAAGGTCTTGAGTTGAGTACTTGAGTTCACAACTTCACTTGATACGTGCACTTCTTGATCTCGTTTGCCAATACAATAATACAATACAAGAGCTGCCCCATACGACGTTTCTTTCAGCGCTACCACGGTCTACGCCCGCAACTACACGCTTCGCTTGACAGATTCACACTAATGGATTCCAAACTTAAACGTGTTTAATTATTATTGTCTTGGTTGGAGACTTGGATTATGTATATTGTTTCTGTGGACGTTGATTTACTAGATCATTCTTCCGATGTTTAAGGAGAGCCGTCAACGTGGAAAAAGCTGGAGGTTGTGGGGATGAAGATGGGTGTGGTCCATATAATATTGTCATGCACGTAGAAAATATATGATAATGATCATATGATATCAGCGATTAAATCATATACACACAGGTCACAAACTCACAAGAGTTTTGGTTTTTTTTTCATTAAGAGAAGAAGACGAGTGCCAGTTTTCATCGACTTTATTTCGTTTGCATTTTGTCTGTAACTATTTTTTATTTTTCTTTAATCCGACACCTATTGATTGATGTATTTGTCGACACTAACTTCAAAAGCTTAACTGCTATAAGTATAGTCAGAAATGTAATTCCTACATAGGAGATGGGTCTTCATGCACTTAACCATTTAATAGGTAAAATTAAGACTCAACCCCATCAAAAAAATGAAAGGGAAAAACCTAATCACTTTGCTAAGAGTAATTGTGTAATGTGTAACCTAACATTGGTTGCATTGACACAAATTGCAAATTAAATATAAGAACAGAAGGGAACATAGTAATTGCAGTTCATACAATCAATATTTGTGGTTTCATACACTTTCACATATCTTACACTGTGGCTGGGTTCACATTAGCTTTCGGAGACTTCAAATCATTGCAATTGTTTCATCTATCTTTGAAATGCTCTTCGAGTGTAGAATGCATTTATGTTGAAGAATATATAACTGTTTATTTATTTATTTATTTATTTTTACTGAAATAAAAATTAAAGAATCAAGCAACACTAAACTCATGATCCAATGATCAACCACATATATATTACCAATTCATATATTTTTAACCAGCAACAGAAACATAAGTTATACATCGAGTATGTTTTACTTATCCAAATTCGTTTTAATTATTATTTTATTTTCAAAGATTTAATTGATCGACTTTGGATT
Source organism: Acer saccharum (assembly GCA_030490815.1). Lineage (NCBI taxonomy): Eukaryota > Viridiplantae > Streptophyta > Magnoliopsida > Sapindales > Sapindaceae > Acer > Acer saccharum. Next base: position 43,021,180 of record CM059866.1, read on the forward strand.
CCAAAAATTTACTATTAGTTCATTGATTTCATGTTAATTTTAATAGCTTAATTATTTTGTATACTATCATACAGTTGTTGTAAAATTAAAGAAGATGATTATGTGATGGTATGAAATATCAATGTCACAAATAAATAAATAAATAAAGATCACGTATAATTACTTATATGAGCTATTCTTTTCCTTGGTTGAACAAGTTGAACTAATTATTATTTGAAGACAATAATTGGTTTAGTTGGCAGAAACATACAAGTTTAAACATCAGTAATTTATTGAAAATTTTGGATTTATTTTGAGAAAACAAGATGTAAGCGAATATAAACCTATAGTGCTGTAGTGCACCTTCTGCTTTATTTCCTTAACAAGAAAAGTGCAATTTATACGAAGATATATGTTGTAGAAATATCTGCAACCAATCCCATACCATTTCAATAATCAAATAGATTTCATTAGATTTGCTTTTCGATAAAGAAAGTGCCCACTAACCATTTGTGTGTATATACAGTAAATAAAATTAAAGTACCGTGCGCTCATCCACATTGTATCTCTCCCTCTCTTGTCTTCCCTACCTATGGAATCAAAGTTTTCACTCTCTCTCACTCTTCAAATTAGGGTTTGGACTTTGTAGGTTTACTTATTTTAATTCATCATTATATAGGGTTTCTATATTTTTTATTTAGGCTGAATAAGGGTCCTTTTCGGATAGGGATTCTATGTTAAGAAGTATTAAGAAATACTATCAGGTTGAATACGCGTTTTTTACCACCAAGACACGTTTAGTTGTGGTTGAAGGTTTGTTAACAAGTGAATATTATCATTAATTTATCTTCAACATCTTATTTCTTACATTGTATTCTCAAATGTATTTTTTATCGGTTGTTCGTGGCAATCTTTGCGTATAAGAAATACAATTGACATGACATCCATAGGTTATTTTAACTTTTTTAAAAGAAAATAAAAAATTAACTCTTTGATATTTTTAGAATTTGATTTGATATTTTAAACAGTGTATATAAAGAAAATTTGATATAAAATCCAAAAACTACTCAATTTGAACATCCTTAATTTCTATAATTTTTACCTATTTTTCATTTTTTTGTTTTCAGTTTTTCAAAAGCAGAGAATTGCATTCAACTGACGTCAAAAACAATAATAAATTTCTGGAAGAGCAATGAAACACGAAATTTGAAGAGACAAAAAGTAAACGATAAAGCTATATATGAATATATGATGATCAGGAACCAGGCCGTGTAATAGCAGGACACTGCACTGCAAGTCTGCAACTACATATCTCTTATTCTCCATTAGATTTCCTCCATAATTACAGCTTGGGTCATATATATTTTGTTATAAGTTTCTGCTAATTACATCAAAAAAAAAGTATAAACAAAAGTTTGAATTCAGATCCTCAGCTGTGCTGATCTGTTAAGGTACGTCAATACAAAAATCAACTCAACAGTAGAGAATCCGTGTCCCATTATAATGTTATTCATGAAGTCAATATGAACATATATACTATGGTTAGATTAGAGAGAAGAGAGAGAAGTAGAGAGAAGAGAGAAAAGTAAAATAAAGAAATATGTTTTGGTCAAAGAAAGAAAAAGGGGAAAATATTGGTAATTTTATCTCTTCATTGAATTATTTGCTAAGAACAATAGAAACACTAATTCAGGCTAAAAATAGAAAACCCTTTAATTATAGAGCTAAAAAGGGCTAATTCCTCTAGAATTAATTAATGCAATATATATCACGGTCACTCTCTTCTGGAATCGGAAAATGAGGGAAATGAATTGAGATCCGAAGCAGAATGGTCATGAATATCAGCAGTCCAGAAGTTATCTTGCAACATTTCCTCAGTGAAGACTAGAGGTTGTTGGCGATGATGATCAGAATTAGAAGCCGATAAATCCGAAAAATCGGGATTCAGAAGATCCGAGAAGCTAAAATCATCCAGGTTTATTAAGTCCACCATGAAATCCGATGAATTATTATCACTATTGCTGTAGGTATGATCAGATTCGATTGTTTTGTTGTTATTATGATCATCCATTGGTACTACAGTTGCTGCATCTGGGTTGGTTTTGAAATGTTGAATCTTGTGGTGTGATTGTGAATCTTGATTTATGAAAACCTTGGAGCTGCACTTAATTGCCTTGGTCTTGAACACACGATGATGATTGTTAGGAGACGAATTAGCAGAGATATTGGTGGTGTGTTGATTATGTTGAACTCTTTTGACTAAGTTGGTGTTCCAGTAGTTCTTTATTTCATTATCTGTTCGGCCAGGAAGCCTCCCAGCTATTAAACTCCATCTGCAAAACGTACATGAACATGAATTGCATTATCAAATTTAAAGAGCCAAATCATCAGAATCAGAATCAGAGAAATCAGACCTGTTTCCAAGGAGCTTGTGGAGCCTGATGATGAGCTCTTCTTCATCTGGAGATATTTCCTCTTTTAATGTCTGGTCTCAGATAGTTCAACCACCGAAGCCTACAACTCTTGCCACATCTCATCAAACCTGTACTCAAACAATCATTTCTTTGTTTTAATTTTTATTTCTCTCATGGAATTAGAAAATACTAGTTAACCCAGAAAGAAAAGAAAAAGGAAGTGAGACCAGTTTTTTTGGAGATGTTTCTCCATCTGCCTTCACCATGAAGTGTAATGTAGTCTCTGAGAATATCGTCCTCACGAGCAGTCCAAGCTCCTTTTTTCAAACCTTCCTTGGAACAGCAAGGACTTCTTCCCATTGCCGAACTCTTTATCTCTCTCTGCAGTATTTTACAGATGGAGTGGACTGTTGAGGCGTTTGTTTGTAAGTCTGCTTGTTTGATGTCCCCACTTGTATAGGAGAGTGTACATATATATATATATTATATATATATATATAACCGGACTATACTATTCCACCATTATGTAATTATTAATATTTTTCAATAGACGAGATAAGGTTAATTTGATGATATACCCTCTCACACCTGCACCATAAGATTGTGGGTTCGAGTTCTTCCGCTCCAAAAAAAAATCCTCAATAGTGTAGTGTCGTTGCTATGGTCGGTTCCATCTCATTTAAGAGAGAATATATGGATCAAAATGAAAAAAATATAAAAAAAAAAACCCTTTGCTTCACCTGGACCACTACACTTGTATGATCATAAGCAAAACACACTGCAGTTAAAGGACACAAAATTCTTTTATATAAAGAGGTTATATTTTAAGAAAAATATTAATATGTTTTTAGAATTCAAGAAGTGAATAAAACATTAAACGTATTAATTATATATTGAAATAATAAATACAAATTTTTGGTTGTTAGCATATACATAAAAACACGTGTTAACATCCATATAGACAATGATATATTATGAGTGAGATAGAAGCTACCATACATGCATTTGATCACAGAATCTGATCGGAAGATGGATACTACAACAGGACCCACTCAATTTATTTTTTCCAAATTTTCTTACGTGAAATCATGCAAAAAAATATACAATTGGGATTGTCACTTCATACAAAATTGGAATATATATATATAAATGTTCAAATAAGTGCGCAGTAATATAACTTCATCAGTGCGTTGGATGTGGACCATTAGATTTACATACTTTGACTCAAATATATGTACTCGATAAAGCTTCTCCATAATCAGTGGTCCACATGCATTGGTATTGTTACATTAGTGCACACCGACTAGAATGGGATTATAGAGGAAAGCTTTTTGGTTGCATCATGCATGTGATATTGGGGACCATTATTAATTATTAATGCAATCAGCTATCGAATTAAACGGATTGTTCTGCAATTTCAAAAAATATAAAAATGGAATGTTATGTACGTGGATGCTATCAATCTGGCTGTGTACCCCAAGTTCCCGAGTCCCCAACGGCCCTACTGATTGATGCACCGACATGTTTTGTAAATTGTAATCTTTTGTGCGTAATATAATCAATGTTTTTATTTAGGTTATGTCTAAATGTTCTCCTGGCAAGCTAACTTTCTTGCAGGGCCTTGAAAGTTGGTTGAGGGCAGCCGTGGACAATAGTACAAAATGTTTCCACAACCGTTTAAAACGTCATGTTTCGACTTTCTAATAGTACAAAATGTCAGGGCGAAATTAGGGGCCCATAGGGTCATGTCCCCCTCAACCAATGAAATTGCTACATGTATTTATTATATATAAATTATGATATTATAGTATGTAGGTAATAAATTATGATTGTTAATATAAATTAATTAATAAATATCTTCCGTATTTTATTATCTATGAAATTAGGAGATAAAATCAATCTATTTTCCTTTCTTAATTTTAATTTCCAATGCAAAAAAAGAAAGAAAAAAGAGTTAGGATCCTCTCCTTGGTCCTTATTTTTACTTGGCATTCTTCAAGTGTAATTCAAATATTAAGTTACATGAGAGAGAAAAAGTGAACTAACCAATCATGTGTTGGTGTGAGTGGTTCGGCACTCTCATCCCTTAAACAAGGTAGTGGGTTCAACTCCCCTTATGAACCGAGCTACACATATTGGGAGCACTTTACCCTTAGTGGGCCGACCCGGTGCGAGTTCGGATTAGTCAGGGTGTGGTATGGGCTGATTGCACCGTATGGTGGATCCACCCACCTGGAAACTGGATGGTGTAAACCAAAAAAAAAAAAAAAAAAAAAAGTGAACTAATCTTGACCATGTTTTGTATTTTGTTTAGGTGTTATTGGATTATGGAAAGTTAAGGAAAACAAGTCAAGGAGAGGATCTTGATCCAAGAAAAAAATATCATTAAAATACTTATACTTATCTTATGTTGACACAATTCTTTACTTTAAATAGTTTGTTTATTAGTAATTTTTCAATTTAACCTTTCATATTATTTTTATCACTCTTCAAGATTTTAGATTGGGAATCGTAAATTAATAAAAATTTCAGTAGTATAATGCTTATGGCTTTATGCTATATAAAAATATATATAGTAAATGATGATGACTTTCTCTATAGGTAAAAAAATAATAATAATAATAATAATAATTCTTCTCATATAAGAATAAAACAAATTATAGAAGTTACATTTTGTATGTAAAATATATAATTTAAAATTTTTTGGGATTTGGATCCTCTACTGAGTTGATCTTTTTCTTGATCTAAAACACTTGAAGATAATAATCTGTATTTAAAGATAATGAAAATGAAATAAATAATCTCAATCATTGATTACACATGTCACCAGATCTATTTATGTCAGGAACAAAAATCAGCTCAATAGAGGATCCAAATTCTTTTTTTTTTTTTTTTTTTTTTTTGTATGATCGATTTTCAATAGGTGGGTGGTATATGGTCCTAAATTAGAATTTTAAAAGAATGCAACTTGATCATTTCTATTAATAAAATAAAATTTTAAACTTATATATATATATATAAAGGGATTTATTGGTAAAAACTAATATTTCTTTAATTTTCTGAACCACCATAAATTTTTTAAGAAATGAAACGTTATTCAAATTTATAATCTCATTTATGTGAGTGTAAAAAAACATATTAATAAACCGGTCCATTTTACACGAAATCTAATGTCAAGAATCATAATAGACAATTATTTTTGCTTCAAAAAGAAAATTACTAAGCTATGTTTATTTATTTAAAAATAAATAAATAATAAGTATGTTTTATAACCGGGGATCAAGAGAATGGTGTGGTACCAATTATTACAAGTTTACAACGGTGGGGCTAAACAAAACAAATAATTTTTAAAGAAGTTTGAAACATAAAAGGTCTTGAGTTGAGTACTTGTGTTCACAACTTCACTTGACACGTGCACTTCTTGATCTCGTTTGCCAATACAATAATACAATACAAGAGGCTGCCCCATACGACGTTTCTTTCAGCGCTACCACGGTCTACGCCCGCAACTACACGATTCGCTTGACAGATTCACACTAATGGATTCCAAACTTAAACGTGTTTAATTATTATTGTCTTGGTTGGAGACTTGGATTATGTATATTGTTTCTGTGGACGTTGATTTACTAGATCATTCTTCCTATGTTTAAGGAGAGCCGTCAACGTGGAAAAAGCTGGAGGTTGTGGGGATGAAGATGGGTGTGGTCCATATAATATTGTCATGCACGTAGAAATATATAGATAATGATCATATGATCTCAGCGATTACATCATATACACACAGGTCACAAACTCACAAGAGTTTTTGGTTTTTTTTTCATTAAGAGAAGAAGACGAGTGCCAGTTTTCATCGACTTTATTTCGTTTGTATTTTGTCTGTAACTATTTTTATTTTTCTTTAATCCGACACCTATTGATTGATGTATTTGTCGACACTAACTTCAAAAGCTTAACTGCTATAAGTATAGTCAGAAATGTAATTCCTACATAGGAGATGGGGCTTCATGCACTTAACCATTTTAATAGGTAAAATTAAGACTCAACCCCATCAAAAAAATGAAAGGGAAAAACCTAATCACTTTGCTAAGAGTAATTGTGTAATGTGTAACCTAACATTGGTTGCATTGACACAAATTGCAAATTAAATATAAGAACAGAAGAATGATCCAATGATCATTTATTTTTATTTATTTATATTTATTTTTTATTTTACTGAAATAAAAATTAAAGAATAAAGCAACACTAAACTCATGCTCCAATGATCAACCACATATATTGTTGACGGTGAAATTTGGATTGCCACGCACTCAACAATTATATCAATTTAATATAAAACAAGAAAATTAAGAACCCATGCAAAAGACAGATTTTATGTGGAAAACCCTTGAATGGGAAAAAACCACGGCGCCCCTGAGGGCAGAAGAATACTAGGTTTTTGTTGCCTTGTTACACACTTTGATCTCTCTTACAATTGCTCTCTTCTCTCTCTAGATTTCCGAACCCCCTCCTCATGGGATAGGTGGTTCTATTTATACATGTTTAATTAGGGTTTCCCCTTGTTTTTAGCCGTGTGGGTGGAAGGTTTCCCTCTTTGATTCGTACTAGGATCCCTTCTTGTCACGGATCCAAGTCTACTTTCCTTTTTATGATTCCTCGTTGTTCTGGGTCTTCTAAAAGTTTAGGGTTTATTTCTGTGTTTCTGCCGAGTCGGTTCAGGCCCAGTGTACTGGTGCAGCGAGTACCTTCACTTTCTGGGTATGTATCTTTGGCGAGCACACTTCTACATTCGGCGAGTAGGTATCTAGCTTCGGCGACCATATATTTGACTCCCTTTTGGCTTGAGCTATTTATCATTCTGACTCGTCACACTTCCTCCCTTGACCCGGTCAATGAGTGACGTGGTAGTCTTTTGTTGGCTCTTTTGATGACGTGTCAGGTTGGCGAATTTATACATACAACAATACCCCCATAAATACTTCGAGTGAGCGAATGACTTGTTCTTCCCGCTTCGTTTGCCTCTGCGAGCAGTATTTATATCTATGCTTATAAGATTTCGGCACACTTTGCAATAACTCCCTCTTTCCTTTTTACCACGCGCTGTATTTATTAATTGATTCTTCCGGTGCAAGCTTTCAATTTGAGCCACACAACTTCTGGCGCTTCCACTTGCTTGACAAGTGAAGGGACATTCTGACTGCTTGGTTATCCCCGAGATGCCACATGTCATTTACTTGGTGGTAACTATTGCGGTTGGTCACTGTGGCCGTCATTCTCATTAATTGCGTATCATTGCACTTGATTTTCTTTTTAATTTCAAAGTTCCCTCTTTTAAGGCCCGATCGTTTTTCTTCTCCGCTTCGCTTCTCTCCATTTATTTCTCCATTTTTCCTCTCAAAGCAGAATACTTTCATTTTCCTTGGAAATTTCTGCCCCGAATTCTTTCTACTTCACTGTCAGACAGCTTTTTTGAAATCGATCGTGCTGATTTCTCGGCGTTCCCAAACTTTTTGCTCATCCTCCGATCCTAGGGTTTTTCTGGTGAGTTTTCATGGATCCCTCCTTACGCTCTTCTCTTTTTAATCGGATGATGCAAGCCATGGAGCTTGGTGACAAATGTACTGCGGATAAAATCGAATCTCTGATTCGTAATTTTCGTCCGGATTCTCCGGTCACAATTTCTATTTATGTTCCATCTTCTGAGGATACTTTTATTCCTAACATCTCTCCTCCGTCGTCTAACAGCGATTCGCCCACAATGCCGAGATCTTCTAGACTAACAAGCAGTAAACGACGTGCCTCTAGGGCTCCCCGTGAGTCCCTGCTGGATGCGCAGACGACTGTCGACTCCGACGTTGAGGACCATCAGAGGGATAGGCTACAGTTCTCGCTAGACCATCCATGTTCTTTTGATACGAAGGTTAATGTGGTTAGCGAGGACGAGCTCCGCAAATATAAGAGTCGTTTTGACATTCCAGACTCTGTTACTTTGATGTTACCCGGCGATCGAGCAGCATGGAATCCTCCCGAGAATGCGGTCGCCATTTATGGTGCCATGCTCAGCTGCGGAGTAACACTTCCTCTTCAGCCTTTTATCGCAAGGTTTCTCACCGAGGCTCGGATTGCACCGGCACAGCTCGCTCCAAACAGCTATAGGATACTGATGTGCCTGTGCCTTATGTGGAAGCTGAAGGGTTATGGGCCCCCTACACCCCGCGAGATCCGCCATTTTTATACTCTAAGGCAGGCGGGCAATGGTGGCACGTACTTCCTTCTCTCTTCGCTGGTGGAGAACTGGATCCCTGAGGGTGTGGCGAACCCTGGTCAAGTTGAGGTCTCCAGTGATGAAAAGAAGAAGGGTTTCATCTGGGGCTTCCCCACTTCAAATAAAAGGTGGAAAAACAGTTGGTTTTTCACCGGTGGCGAGTGGGGTCGGGATGTGCCAGCTAGCAGTCGCTGTAATCTTTTGGCGAAGAAAGTTCCCAGGCATTTCACATCTCCTGAAGCCTGGTCGAAGGCAGCCCCTGCTTTGTTGGATAGGGAGATTTCTCACCTCGCCGCGGCGGCTGTCCTTCCTTTGGACTCAAGGGACAGATCCTTCCTCTTGGATAAGGAAAAAATGATTTCTAAGGGGATTTTCACACGCCTACATGCAAGGCTTCCTCGCTGTAAGTCTTTGTCCATTCCTTCTTTGTTTTACTGTTTCGTTTTATTCTGTTAGTTGATACTTGGTTTATTTCTCTTGCAGTGTGTGACTTTGACACCGTTTGTGACTTGCAAGCCCGGGCGGTGAAGAATTCCGAGGCTGCCAGCAAAAGGCATGCTGCTGGTTTGGCTAAGGAGGGAATTGCTGGCCCGGAAGGTGATGATCCCTCCGACGGCGAGGACACTGGTGATGTTACCAGGGGGGATGCTGAGTTGGGGCGACCCCCTATGCATGCAGAGGTTGCTGCGAATACTCCTGCTGCAACTGTTGCTGCGACCATCCCTTCTGCGGCTACCCCTGCTGCGACTACCCCAGCCGTAAAGGTAAGGAAAAAGTAGGTGCTTCAGTGGAGGTTGGTGATGTTGATGGGGGGCGTGTTGAGTCGAGGCCATCCCCTGTTCGTCCGGATGTTGCTGCGAGTACTCCTGCTGCTACCGCCGCTACTCCTGCGGTGAGTACTGCTGCGACTTTCCTTGCTGCGACAGCCCCCAGCTGTAAGGGAAAAGAGAAGGTGGGGGTTTCAGGAGTGGCTAGCGAAATCCCTATTTTGATGTGAATGTTCCTGAAACTCCCCCAGATCCTTCAAGCGACTTGATCCCCAGAATCGGTAGAGGCAAACGTCCGGCAGAGGGTACACCTGACCACACTGCTCGACCTCTAAAACGGGCGTCAAGGGTCGTGCAATACGTTGTTTCTTCTGATGAGGAGGTCGTTGAGGAGCCTGTGCCCGCCGAGGCTCCTTCTGTTGAAACGGCTGTCCATGGGGCTTCTGTTGAAAGACCAGATTTGGCGGAGTCTCCCCTTCCGGAGGGGGTAAACCAATTTAGTGCTTCTACCATTCCCCAAACCAATGCAACCCCTCCTCCGGCAGTCGCGGATGAGCCGGACACCTCTTTTGTTGGTCAGCCTGGGTCACCTGGTCGAAAAGAACCAACTAATAAACCGGGGTCGTCAAGACAGGCTGGGGCTACTGCGTCTGGTTCCGGCGCTGCTTATGAAGCTCCTCTTGTTGATCCAACTGAGGCTGATGAGGGAGGCGAGTTTGTCTCCCTCTCGGATTTTACAGCTGCTGAGATTTGTTCCCACATAATGAACAACAATGTTTATGTTGGTGAGGGTTAGGAACAGATCAAGAAAGGGTCCTGCAACAGAAAAATGAAATTTTTCTTTAACTGCCATTCTCTGGTGAGCTTCTCGTTGTGCTTTATGTATTTTTTGTTTGCGCGTTTCCTGACTTCTGTTTTTTCTTTTCAGATGTTGTCCGAGTTGGCTGACAACTATAGGCGAGGAAATTTTTTATCGAGGGATGTGAAGCGCCTGCGGGAACGAGCCTCTATTTTGGCAGCTGAGAAGCTTTCTACTGAGGAGACCCATTCTCAGCAGCTTGCTCAACTGAGGGAGTCTGCAGATGGTTATCTTTCAGCTCAGCTGGCTACTGAAGAAAAGTTAAATACTACTGAGGAGGAAATTCGTTTGCTGTGAGAGCAACTCTCTGCTTGTCAAGAATCACTCGTAGCACGCTTTGAGGCTGAGCGACTAGCTGAGGAGGCAAAGGAGAAAGCCAAGCGTGAGGCTTTGGACTTGCGCAACCAGTTGTCCTCGCATGAAGTTATTTTGAATGATCTCAAGGCCATGTTGGAGGTTGAAGCGGTCGATCGTTTCAAGAGATCCCCTGCCTACGATGCGCTTTTGTTGCGCGAATTTGAAAAAGGCATGAGGCAGGCGAAAAAATTCTTTGCCATGAAGGATCATTCTAATGAGAAAGCTCTAAGGCGTTTCGACAGGTCCCTCCAACAGCACATGACCAGTGGTGTGGGCTCGATTAAAGAGCAAATAAAACGATGGAAAGCCCACTGCCGTTATAACAGGACTGAACCTCATCCTATGCATTTAGAAATCCCCAGCAAACGTGCCTTTAATACTTATTATTCAGGTCAGAAGGGCAGCTTTTCTGGCTCTAGTGCTGAGCCTGACTTGGGTCCTGTTGTTGGAAGGGATTATGAGCCTTTCATGCCAATAGAGGATGAGGAAGTCATCTGGCCTTCATAAGAGGAGATTGAAGATGAGGAAGACAGTGAGGGCCCTCCTGCAGCTGGTTGATTTTTGGATCTTTTCTTCTGTCTTGGACTGTAAATTTTTATTCCTTTTGCTCCTTCATCTGTAAATGATACAAAGTTATAGATTCTTTTGTTTTTTGTTCAGCTGCCTTTGCTGAGTTTTTGGCTTTACTTAGTTTTTCACCAAGTTTTTTAGCATATTTTATAGCTCTATTCAGCTGCCATTGCTGTATTTTGGCGTACTCAGTGTTTGTCAGGACGTATCCGACCATGCACCGAGTTTTTAACATGTTATTTGTTTGTTCAGCTGCCATTGCTGAGTTTCGGCATGTTATTGGGACGTCTCCCCCTTGTTTTACTTTGTGTTTAGCTGGCTTTCTCGCCTATGGGGATTCTGTTTTCCCGTAGTGGCGACTCCCAATTTTTTTAATTTGGGATTTTATCTCTCGCCAGTTCTCGCTGCTGCGAGCATGAAACTTGCTTTTTTGTGATGATAGTAATGTACGATGGTGAATGCCTTTTTGTGACTAGCGAGTGAAACCGCTCATTCTCAGTAATAAATTACTCTTTATTGAATGCTTCCTGCAACTTTTGTTAACATAGTCATAAAGAAAATACTAAAACGAAAACTGATCTAAGAAAAAATAAAAAGGTTCATAAAAAACTCTAAACTTGACCCTCAAGTTAAGGATAATATATCTTCAAGTATTGCGCATTGCATGGACAGGGTAGTTCGCCAAAACCCTCTCGAGTAATGCGATATGCTCCGTGGCCAGCTATGCCTGTAATTTGATAAGGCCCTTCCCATTTGTCTGCGAGTGATCCTGCAGTTTTATCTCTTGTTCCTGGGTTCACCCTTTTCAGCACTAAGTCGCCAAGCGAAAACCTTCTTTCACGCACATGTGAATTGTAATATCTGGCTACCCTCTGTTGGTACGCAGTATTCCTTATTTGCGCGCGCTCTCTTCTTTCTTCTAATTCGTCCAAACCGCATTTTAGCATATCAACGTTGAGTTTTGGTTGAAAGAGTTGTACCCTTGGCGAAGAGAAAGATGTTTCCACGGGAATGACAGCTTCAGCTCCATATGCCATGGAGTATGGGGTTTCACCTGTTGAACCCCTTTCTGTGGTTCGATATGCCCAGAGTACCTGTTGTAATTTATCTGCCTAGCTCCTCTTTTTTGTTGCCAATTTGGCTTTCAGGTTGTGTTTTATGATCTTGTTTACTGCTTCAGTCTGGCCATTCATGTGTGGATGTGCTGGGGAGGCGTAGTAGTTGTTGATGCCGTACTTGTCACACAACTCCCTGAATTTCCTACCATCGAATTGGGTCCCATTGTCCGTGATGATGGTGTTTGGTATCCCGAATCTGTACAGGATATTTTTCTTTACAAAGCTTATAGTGTTCGCTTCTATTATATGTACTAATGGCTCGGCTTCTACCCACTTCGTAAAATAGTCCATGGCTACTATAGCGTGCTTTGCTCCTCCAGCTGCTGTTGGCATTGGGCCTATTAAGTCAATTCCCCACATGGCGAATGGCCAGGGCGAGGTAATACTTTGCAAAAGTTCAGGTGGTTGACGGATGTTATTGGCAATTTTCTGACACGCCTCACATCTTGCTGCTACTCTTTTGGCGTCGGCGAATAGTGTTGGCCAGTAAAAACCCTGCCTTAATGTTTTGTGGGCTAGGCTGACACCCCCAGCATGGTTCCCACAATTTCCACTATGTATGCTTCTCAGGATACCTTCTGCTTCTTCGGGTCCGACACATCTCTGAAGTGCCATTGAATACCCCCTTTTGTACAGTTCTCCATTGAGTACTGAATACCTTGTAGCTCTGTATTTCAACCGTTTTGCCTCTAATGGGTCACTTGGGAGTACGTCATTGACGAGATATTCTTTGATTGGTGTGATCCAACTGTTCCTCTCGCCAAAGACGGCCCCCACTTCTTTTGATTTGACTATACTCGGCTGCAATAGGCGGATCATGGATATACTTTTGGGCCAGATGTTGATTGTGGCAGATGCTAATTTGGCTAAGGCATCAGCTTGCTCGTTTTCTTCTCTGGGGATGTGAACAATTCTGTATTCTTTAAATCTTTCTAATAGTTCCTTTGCTAATTCCAGGTAGGTGATCATGCTTTCATCTCTCGCCTGGTATTCATCTAGCACCTGATTGACGACAACTTGAGAGTCGTTGAAGATTTCTACCTCATCTGCCCCTAGGAATGTGCAAACTTTTAAACCTGCTATGAGTGCCTCGTATTCAGCTTGATTGTTAGTAGCTTTGAAGTCAAAACGCAAGGCACATTCGACTGAATCTCCTTCTGGGGTTGACACTACTACCCCTGCCCCACTGCCGTGCGTGTTTGATGAGCCATCAACGCGGAGTTGCCATTTGAATATTTTTTTTATTTTGCTCCACCATCATTCTCGCCACCTCTATGCTTGGCTCGGTGAACTCTGCTACAAAGTCTACCACCGCTTGTGCTTTAATTGCTGTCCTTGGGAGATACTCTACATCGAATTCACTTAACTCGATCGCCCACTTTGTTAATCGACCGGATACTTCTGGTTTCTGCAGGATTAACTTTAGTGGGCAGTTGGTGTATACCCCGATTTTATGAGCCTGGAAATATGGCCTTAGCTTCCTTGCTGCTGTTATTAGAGCGAGTGCCATTTTTTCAGCCGGCGAGTACCTTGTTTCGGCTGGTAACAATGCTTTACTAGTGTAGTATATTGGCTTCTGGATCCCATCTTCCTGTCTTACTAGTACGGAACTTGTGGCTGCTTCAGAGACGGACAAGTACATGTACAATGTTTCTCCTGTTTCCGGTTTTGATAACAGCGGTGCCTGTCCAAGGTAATCTTTCAGGGCTTGGAAAGCTTTTTCGCAATCCTCATTCCACTCGACTCCCTTTCCTTTTTTTAGAGCTTTGAAAAATGGTAGGCATCGGTCTGTTGACTTGGCTATGAATCTGCTCAGAGATGCTAGGCACCCCGTGAGTTTTTGGACGTCCTTCAAAGTTCTTGGCGAGACCATTTTTGCTAGTGCTTGGATTTTTTCAGGATTCACCTCTATTCCTCTTTGATGTACTTGATATCCGAGAAACCTCCCAGATGGTACGCCGAATACACATTTTGCTGCATTCAATTTCATTCCATACCTGACCAGCACATCGAATGTTTCCCTCAGATCATCTGTATGTCTATCTGCTGTGATGCTTTTTGTCAGCATATCGTCAACGTAAACTTCCATATTTCTCCCTATTTGCCTAGCGACCATTTTGTTGACCAAGCGCTGGTAAGTTACCCCCGGCGTTCTTCAGGCCGAATGGCATGACTGTGTAACAGTACAACCCCTGGTCTGTGGTGAATGCTGTCTTCTCCTCGTCTGGCTTGTGCATCTTTATCTGGTTATATCCTGAATATGCATCCATGAAGCTCAACGTCTCATGTCCGGCTGTTGCATCGACTAACTGGTCAATCCTTGGTAGCGGGAAGCTATCCTTGGGGCAGGCTTTGTTCAGATCGGTGAAGTCGACGCATATCCTCCATTGATTGTTTTTCTTTTTCACTAGGACTACATTCGCCACCCATTCCGGGTACTTAACTTCTCTAATTGATCTTGCGGCGAGCAACTTTGATACCTCCTCTTTTATTGCTGCACTTCTTTCTGGGTTGAAGCTTCTCCTTTTCTGCACAACCGGTTTACATTTTTCATTCACAGCCAGATTGTGTGAAATTACGCTTCTATCAATCCCTGGCATATCTTCATGGCACCAAGCGAAAATCCCCTTATATTCCTTCAACAAGCTTGTCACATCTTTCTTAACTTGTTCAGTTAGCCTTGCTCCGATCTTTACTGTTTTATCTGGTTCCGCTTCATCTAGAACAACTGACTTAGTTGGTTCTTCTTTCTCTCTACTCGTTTTGTCCCTTGGGTCCAGTTCGAAGTTTTCGAATTATCTTCCTGCACTTCCCTATCTACCTCGAATATGCTCAAGGTTTCCATCCCTGCTTTATCTTTGAAGATTGATAGGTTGGCGCAGCGAGCCATCTCCTGTGACCCTCTCAATTCTCTGACACCAAATTCTGTAGGGAATTTAATTTTCAACGCATGGGTTGAAGTAACAGCTCGAGCTTTGTTAAGAAACGATCGGCCAAGTAAAGCATTATACGGCCAATTATGGATGTCAACTATGATAAAATCCAACAGGATTGTTCACCGGCATGGTGTTGTGCCAAATCTCACCGGCAGCTTCACAGTTCCTAACGATCTAACTTCTGCGCCACCGAATCCTTTTAATGGCACATGGAACGGTTCAAGATCTTTTCTGTCCAGCCGTAACTCATCATATACTCTGGCACTTAAGATATCAGCTGAACTTCCGTTGTCAATCATCACCCGAAGGACATCCCTATAGGCTATTCGAACCCCCACGACGATTGCATCGTTAGGCTTTGCATCAATCCCGTCTGAGTTTTTGGCTGTGAATGTTATGGGATCATGTCATTCTCTTCCTTTCTTGGGGTTTCTCTGCACAGAATTGTTCTCCATGCTTCTGTTGTCATACATTACTTCTCGGACTTCTGACATCCTTTCTCGATTGCTCCTCCCAGTATGAGGTCCGCTGAAAATGGTGTTTATAGTTGCGTTAGGGGCCGTTTCTCCTTGGACTCTTCCTTTCCTGCCCGTTTCCTTGGCGGCTATCCTGGCGACCACCGTGCTTGTCCCCTTTCAAAGCAAAGTCCTGCAGGTGCCCATCTCTGATCAAGCTTTCAATGTGATCGTGCAACTGAAAACATTTTGAAGTTTCATGCCCATGATCTTTGTGGAATCGTCAGTACTTAGTTGTATCTCTCCTGGCATTTGCTGATTGCTGCCGAGGGTATTTGGCGAGTCCTTTGTCTTCTACCACAGACAGTATCTCCTCCTGATCGCTAGTTAAAGGGGTGTAATGGTTGTACCTTCCTCGAAACTTATTGGCTCGAGCGTTCCTCTGCCTTCTCTTGGATATCCCTTTTGGCCCTTCTCATCTTTCTAGCGATCACGTGATTGTATTTTTTTGTCATCCTTATGGTCTGATTTTGAGTCGGGTTTGTGCTCATGTACATAGCTACCCCCTTGCGCTACTTCTTCTTCTTCTGCCAGTACATAGTCGCCAGCTATTTCCATCATCTCCTCGTAAGTTCTCGGTCTATCTCTTCGCAGGTCAAAGGATAATCGTCCACTTTGTAGCCCATTGGTGAAAGCGGCGATCACAGCTACATCACTAGCATCCTCAATTTGAGCAACTTCCTTCCCGAATCTGGCTAGATACTTTTTGATTGACTCGTTACGTTCCTGCTTCAAGTTTGATAGATGAGCGAGTGACTTTCTCCTCTGGACACTCCCCATAAATTGCGTTATGAATGCTTTACTGAGGTTTGAGAAACTGCTTATGGTTCCGGGGGGAAGTCTTCCAAACCACCTGGAGGCGAGGTCACCGAATGTTTGCGGGAAGGTGAGGCACAACAGCCCATCATTGGATGAATACTGGGCCATAATATTACGGAATCGGCGAACATGTTCCTTCGGATCCCTGTTCTCCTTATATTGCTCAATGGTTAGCATTCTAAATTTGTCTGGAAATTGGGTGCGAGCAATAGTTTCGATGAATGGGCTATCTAACTCATCATCCGAAGACACGTTACGACCATACCTTCGTGCCATTGCTGAAACTTTTCTTGATAGCTCTTGTAGGGTGACATCTCGCTGACCAGTTGGTTCTCCTGCTGGATCGAGTCTACTCTTGATTGTCATTCTACCATGATTGCCTATCTCATCCGGGCTTCTTCGATCTTCTATGCTCTCGGATCTTTTTCGCTTCGCTCTTTTGGATCATAATTCCCTTCGTGGACGAGGACTCTTATCTTCAGATGAGATGGAACGGTGTCTCCACCGGTTCCGTTGATATGTGTCACTGGAATTGACCCCATGTGTTCGCGCCTGGTCTCGCTCCTCCCTGGATTCTTCATTCATCACACCTTTTCCCTTCCTTTGTTTTCTCCCCTCGAAATCCTCAGTGTGGTCCTGGGCAGTCTCCTCAGTGGATTGTCTTGCTTGAGTATCGGGGATTGCAATGTGAACTTCTGATCGTAGCCTTCTGGGCGGATGGATTCCAGGAGTGGTTAACTCGTAAGGAGATGAAACTCCCAACCCTATAGGGAGCGAAAGCCCTATTTTGCTGGCTTCGCTGATTAAGTTTACCAATGCAGCTTGGAAGTGCTGCAGAATCCCGGGGTCAGCTGCCCTAGTTCCTGGTGTTGCCGCCGATTGTTCCCCGATCGTCACCGCCCTGTCTCCCGTCGACGCGGTTGGTTCAACAACTAGATCTCCGCTGGAGTTACCATATCTGTCACTGTCGTTGTTCATGTTGTTTAATTCGCAAGGGTTCCTCGAAGTTTCTGTTCAAAGACCCCCTCCTTCTAGCGCCAATTGTTGACGGTGAAATTTGGATTGCCACGCACTCAACAATTATATCAATTTAATATAAAACAAGAAAATTAAGAACGCATGCAAAAGACAGATTTTACATGGAAAACCCTTGAATGGGAAAAAACCATGGCGCCCCTGAGGGTAGAAGAATAATACTAGGTTTTTGTTGCCTTGTTACACACTTTGATCTCTCTTACAATTACTCTCTTCTCTCTCTAGATTTACGAACCCCTTCCTCATGGGATAGGTGGTTCTATTTATACATGTTTAATTAGGGTTTTTCCTTGTTTTTAGCCGTGTGGGTGGAAGGTTTCCCTCTTTGATTTGTACTAGGATCCTTCTTGTCACGGATCCAAGTCTACTTTCCTTTTTATGATTCCTCGTTGTTCTAGGTCTTCTAAAAGTTTAGGGTTTATTTTTGTGTTTCTGCCGAGTCGGTTCAGGCCCAGTGTACTGGTCCAGCGAGTACCTTCACTTTCTGGGTATCGTATCTTTGGCGAGTACACTTCTACATTCGGCGAGTAGGTATCTAGCTTCGGTGACCATATCTTTGACTCCCTTTTGGTTTGAGCTATTTTATCATTCTGACTCGTCACACTTCCTCCCTTGACCCGGTCAATGAGTGACGTGGCAGTCTTTTGTTGGCTCTTTTGACGACGTGTCAGGTTGGCGAATTTATACATACAACAACCGCCTATAGCTCTCCAAGATACCATATTTACTCATATGACCACATTTTGAACTTGGATATTTTGACTTGTCCAGAAGCCATGTTTCAATAGACTCTATCGAAAACTTAACGTTAAGATTCAATATCCAATACCTCAAAACATCCATATGATGATATTCTACTCTCATTTAATAAATGGAGCCACGATGTCCATATCTATAAATGAAGTCCTCTATCGATTAACAAATTAATATCACCAAACTATCGAGGATAGACTATGCTATATAATCGTACTCATTGATAACTCAAATGATACCACTTGCAACCATAAGTCCATCATTTATCTCAGGATTAAGATAGACTCTCCGATTGTCTTAATAATGAAAAGACTATTATCTATTGACGGTTCTAGATAAAGTATTTCATTGTGATCTAGTTCAATGCACCCATTGCATTAGATTCTTTTACTCGAAGACCCTCCGATGATTTCAGACTCATCATAACTCATTTGATCCCACTCAAATGCTAGCAAAAGAATTCTACAACTGTAACAAGATAAAGGTGCCCAACCTTTAACTTAAGTTGTGAACATTATTCAAGACTAACTAAAGAATTGTGTCTACCTTATACATATCCAGATGTACGATCAATTCTTCTTTTCTCATAGTCTTTTGACCTTATGATTATTTACTTTTGACAATTATAATAATTAAACTATAGATGCTATAAGATTTGTTAAACCAGAAATCACATTATTAATATGAATAGATTGTCAAAAACACTATTACACTCTTGCCATTGAGCATAATCCTAACAATACCATGTTAAGCTTTTAGGATGCATCTTGTTTTAACCTTTTTACCCTTGCATGTTGTTTGTGGGGTTCAAAGGAGTGGGCTGTGCGCTGGTCGTCATGCATCAGACCAGCGCAGCCTACTAGCGCAGATCACCCAGTGGTGTGCCACTGGTCGTGCGCCCTTTTGTGCGCTGGTCGTCAAGCGCCTGTGCAATTTTTGCCTATGCGGTGGTCGTGCGCTTGACGACCAACGCAAGCTCACTAGCGCACAGTGAAATTTTTGGTGCGTTTTTCAAAACGACCTCACTTCACTTATGGCCCCTATATATATGCCATTTTGACTTTAGGTCAAACAAGTGAGTTGATTTTAGATTTCATACTTAGAACATTTTTCAAGCAAAGAAAAATACAAAAGAACTCACCTTTAACCACTCAAATCAAATCCTTTTTGCATCATATTTCATTTTGCTTCTTCTATGACTATATAGAATGCATCCATGATTGGGTTTGCATCATCACAACTTGCTTGGTAAGATTTTGATTAAGTTCATCTTATTTTAGTATTTTTTACTATCAAGCTATTCTCTTTTAATTTACTTGTATGTTTTTTGATCATATGATAAATACAAGAATAGAGAATTAATTGTGATGAATTGATTGAGTGTTGTATTGTGATAGCTAATTAGGTTTTTAATTAATCTTGATTAGCTAAGCTATTTGACATGTCATCTAGCTCTTGATATCTAGGGTTGATTTAATTGAATATATCATCATCCTAGATAAGCATCTAAGGTTCCCTAGCCTTGTTTGTTATTTGAATATTCATACATATTCACATAGGATGCATAATCTCTTCTTAGAGAATTAAGTCTTGAGGCTAAGATTGCTTAGGCCTCAAGCAATTGGACTAGAGCCACTTTTAAAGGCCCGCGTGATAGAAGTGGGGGGTTATTGACCGGAGTGTTAGACGAGGTCTACATAGGTTGTAAACTCCATTTCAATTAGTGGATTTCGAGGTTCGAGTGTGGCGCACTATACAGCCCATGGTTTTTCCCAGTGGTTGGGTTTCCACGTATACATCAAGTGTTATTTAAATTCTGCACTATATTACACTTACTTGTATTTTTGACTAGTAGGGGCATTTTTCGTAAAATTGACTTGCATGCGAAAATTGGGTAATAATAGTTAAAATCTATTCACCCCCCCCCCCCCCCCCCCCCCTCTCTAGATTAATATATTAGTACACACCTAGTTTATTTGAGAACTTTCAATTGGTATCAGAGCGGGTTCCTAGATATACTTAGGTGATCCTAGCTTATTTTAGGTGTGTTTTGCATTTGTGTGATTTTTGCTCATTCATACATTTTGCATTCATTTGAATTCATTCATTATACACAATGAGTGGATACGGTGGCAACCATGAGGGTGCTTCAAGCACACGGCCTCCTCTCCTCACCGGTGTGAATTATGCCTCATGGAAAGGCAAGATGAAAGCGTATGTGTGCCAAATCCATGATAGGGCATGGATGGCAATTGAAGATGGGTATGCACCTCCTATGATGACTCCCACCGGTGGTAGAGAAGAAGTACTCAAGCCTAAGGCCCAGTGGTCACCTGAAGAGTTTGAGACTTCAAAATGGAATAGGAAGGCATGGCATGCTCTTCTATGTGCAGTGGATGAAAATCAGTACAAACTGATTCAGAACACTAGGATAGCCAAGGAGGCATGGGATATCCTAGAGGTTGCACACGAAGGAACCGACGTCGTCAAGGATTCGAAGCTACAAGTCCTTCAAACGCAATTTGAGTTGCTTAAGATGGAGGAGGATGAGTGCTTCAATGACTTTGAAGTCAAGTTGATGGATATTGTCAATCAAAGCCATCAACTCAGTGATCCTTATTCGGATAGGAGAGTCAAGCAAAAAATTATGAGATCTCTCCCCGTTAGGTTTGAAGCAAAAGTGACGGCTTTAGAGGAGAATAGCACGTATAAGGACATGAAGCCGAGCGAGGTGATTGGAAGACTCCTCGCCTATGAATCTAGGAAGGCTCCTAGTATTTCACCTCCTAAAAAGCAAAAAGGAATTGCTTTGAAAGCTTCCAAGGTTGAGAAAGAGGAAAAAGGTGACTCGGACGAAGACACGGCATTGTTGCTTAGAAGATTCAAGAAATTCGTCAAGTTCGAGAAGAAAGGCTTTGGATCCAAAGGCTAAGACTTGAAAAAAAAAAGCTCCTTTCAAGAGTTTTGAGCCTAGGCAAGAGCATAGTGAGAAGAAAGGGGTCCAATGCTATGAGTGTGGTGGTATAGGTCATATCTCACCCGATTGTGGGAACTTAAAGAACAAGATGGCAAAAGCGATGACCGCTATGTGGAGTGAAAGTGATGACTCCAGAAAGGGATACAAGTCATCAAGTGATGATGAGCTTACCATTGACTACACGGCATTTGGGGCCACTTGTGTAGATGACAAAGTTGTTGGTAAGAATGACTTGACTAATGAACCCATAAAAGAAAAAGATGAAGAAGTAGCTCAAGAGGTGATAGGTGTAGCTACTCATTGGGACATGGCTCTCATTAACTCAAGAGACCAAGGTGAAGGTCTTAATGAGGGAAATGACTCCATTAGTAAGAAGGAGAGTGGAGGAGATAACTCAAGTGAAGATGACTCCTCATCTAACTCTACAAATGGAAGTGTAGAGAAAATGGATGTAAATGACTTTATAGTCAAGTGTGAAAGTTCATTAAAGAAGAACAATAGGAAATTGAAGATTTTAGAGGATGAAAATCTAGAACTTTCAACACACAATGACCACTTAAGTAAACAAGTAGAGGCATCCAAGATGATTGAAGACAAGCTAAGGGATGAGCTAGCTATGTCTAAGAGGAATGAAGAAGGGTTGAAGAGAGAGCTTGATGAAGCTATAGAGTCATTGACTAGGATGACTACTAGCACCAAGAAACTTGACCACATTCTTGGTAGTGGAAAGAACCCTTGTGACAAGAGAGGTATTGGGTATGGAGAAAGCAAGGAGATCACTACTCCAACCAAGACCGTCTTTGTCAAGAGTTTGGGCAAGATAGAAGCCTCGCCGGTGCACACTCCTAGGAAGAAAATTGATCTAGGACAATGTTCAAGAAGTGCACAAGTGAAGGAAGCTTCAAGGAGACAACCTCAAGCTCAAAAAGTTCCTCAACCTAACTTCCCTCAAGCTCATATTCATCAAGGGAATAGGCCAATCATGCAAAATGGATCAAGGAACCAAGCTAGACCG
The DNA here is from genome assembly GCA_030490815.1 of Acer saccharum. Taxonomy (NCBI): domain Eukaryota; kingdom Viridiplantae; phylum Streptophyta; class Magnoliopsida; order Sapindales; family Sapindaceae; genus Acer; species Acer saccharum. The sequence continues at coordinate 43,043,556 of CM059866.1, forward strand.
GTTCAACAACAAAGAAAGTTTGAACCCGCTCAACCACAAAGTCATGGGAAGGCTCCTATGCATACTCAAGGACATGGTATGAATTCTAAATTTATCCCTACATGTCACTTTTGTGGTATTGATGGTCACATTAGACCAAACTGCTTTCATTTCATTAAATTATGTAGAATCAAAAGCATGATTGAAAAGAGAATGACAAGAGCTAGAATGCATGCTAATAGGAAGGAAAATATTCATATTCATGTTCATGATCCTATTATTTCTAGAACTCTTGAACCATTGTCCACTATGAAGAAAAATGTCATATCTATGTGAATAAGGAAAGATGAACCCGCTTGCTACGAGACTAACAAGTCTCAAATAGGTTCAACTAAGTCCAATGGACTTGGTAGGTCCATAGGACCTCATGACCTTCATTGATGAATGATGGTGATGACCCCATATGGGGAACTCAAGCAAAGAGAGCTAATTGCATACTTGTTGCATGCAATTTTTTGAAAAATCTTATGCTTCTTTGTTGATTGCTTGAGTAAGCTTGGTTGCACATATGTATATATGTTTTCAATTCAATAAGTGTGAACCTTGCTTGTTTACAATCCATGTCATATTTATGTTCAAACATGCATTTTTGGACTAGGAGATTTACTTAGGAAATATTATTTGAATGACCTATAGTTATCTCCATGACATGATGATTCTTAATGACATGCTTAAAAATTGAAAAAGGCATGAAATTCATATAACATGCTCAAATGAAAAAGCATGAATTGATGATTGCATATTCTTAAAATGCAAAACTTGTGTGAAAGCTTATGAGACTCAAAATGAATAAAGGATCTTGTATCCGTTCAAAGGATTTAAAAAATCCAAATGTCTCTCTTTCTTTACTAGTTGAACATGGCTACTATCATACGGATATCTTATCCGGAAAAATCAAATAGGGTGCAAAGTCGCTCATGCCTTGTTTCGCTTATAAAGTTGGATATAGTTGCTCATAAATTAAAATCAATGAAAACTCTATATCCTTGCTTTTCTCATGACAATGGTGAAATTGGTTTGAATTCTTATTAGAAACCTTTGTCATTTGCTTTGCCAAATACCATTGTATTTTGGACTTGAATGCTACATGTCTTGTATGCAAAGTATTTTTGATTCACACATTTTATCAAAATAAATCTCCTTGTTTCTCTCCATTTGATAGAGTTGCATAAAGTGCATTTTATGATTATGCAAATGACTTGAATTCTATCATCTCTCTTTGCTAAGTGACCCGGTTGGGGACTACTCCTTTGCCTATATCATGACAAAAAGGGGGAGTAGAATGGTGGTAAGGGGAGTTTCAAATTGTGGTAGCAATTATGCTTGTTGGGGAGACAATACATTAAGGGGGAGTAACCCATTGAGGGGGAGCATTGCAATCACAATTATTGCATGATGTTGTAGTTGTACTTAAATTCTTAGAATGCAAATGCTTGTTTTTATTCTCACTTGATTCATCTCACTTTTTACTTGAATTGGAAAGTATAGAAACTTTGCTTACAGGGATTGATTGTTCTACAAGAGATTGAAGACTTCAAGATTTTTTAAAAAATATATCTCTTTGTAATGTAGATAATCATTGTTGACCTGTAGTTTCTATTATGTTGTGAGGAATCAATGTGAGTGGTGGTTTTGTCACGAAATAGCCAAAGGGGGAGATTGTAAGGATTCCCGTTGTTTTTAATTGGCTTATTTCGTGATCAAATCATAAATGGGGATACTTTGTAAGGGTAGTTTAAATGTTGTTGTTAGTGCATTAGGCCCTTTGAAGACCTCATTATTGTCAAGCACCAAAGGTAATATTCTAAGTGCTTTCTTGTCTTGAAGAGATAGTTGCACACACTCACAACTCATGCATTTGTTTAATCTTTGTATGTTGTGTTTCTTTTTGTTGTGCATAAATGATTATTTACATCTCTTCTTGCTTGATTTTACGATTGCATCTTGTGTTGAAAACATCATAGCATTTAGGCTTTTAGGATGCATCTTGTTTGACTTTGCACCCCTTGCATCATTGCATGTGGGATGCAAATTTTGGGGCTGTGCGCTGGTCCACCAGCGCCGGTCGACCAGCGCCGCTCACCGGCGCAAATCGCCCAGTGGCGCGCCGCTGGTCGTGCGCTGGTGTGGACCAGCGCCGGCCACCAGCGCCGATCGCCCAGTATGGCGCCGCTGGACTGGCGCTGGTGGCTGCGCCTGTCGTCAAGCGCTCAAGCCAAAATTGGCTTGTGCGCTGGTACTGCGCTGGTCCACCAGCGCAGGTCCACCAGCGCACAGAGTGATTTTCTGGCGAGTTTTCAAAACGACCTCACTTCACTTATGGCCTCTATATATATGCTAACTTGATTTTAGGTCATTTACAAGAGTTCTTATTCATGCTTCATACTTAGGATATTTTTCAAGAGAAGAAAAATACACAAAGAACTCATTTTTAATTACTCAAACACAATTTCATGATCATCAATCATCATCTAGCATCATCTTAGATCATCTAGATGTCATCTAGCATGGAATCTTCATCATACTTTGCTTGGTAAGCTTTTCACTAATATCTTACATATTTTGTGTTTAATTTATCTAGCAAATCTCAATTAATTACTTGATTGTTATTTTGTATGCTCTAGATACAAAATTGAGATTAGTATGATGTATGTTTGAGAAGTTGTATTGTGCTAGCATATTAGGTTTTATACTTGATATTGATTAGCTTAACTATTTGACATGTCATTTAGTTTTGATATCTAGGATTGTTTTTAATTGCATATTAATCATCTTAGATAAGCATATAGGGTTTCCCTTGCTCTATGTTGCATTTTGGATATTTTCATATATTCACTTAGGGTTGTATTCTCTTCAAGAGAAGCTAAGTCTTGTGTGTAGCAATCGGGATTAGGTTGCTTAGATCGCAAGCAAATTGGACTAGGTTCACTCATACCGGGATTAGGTAGGTGTGTGATTACTTCCGGGATTAGGTTGTAATCGTTTGCACATTTAGTGGATTCGAGGTTCGAGTGTGGCTTACTTACATAGCCCGTGGTTTTTCCCGTGAGGGTTTCCACGTAAAAATCAAGTGTTGATTTATATTTCCGCACCATATTACACTTGCTTGTTTATATTATCTTGAGGGTAATTTCGTAATTGTGACTAACACGAAAAATTGGGTAAAAAGCGTAAAATCTATTCACCCCCCCTCTAGATAGCTTTATACACACCGTGGTATATTTAGTTTCAACTTGAATATATAAAAGACTTGGTCAAGAGTTTCAGTTACAAAAGGTTAGTAACCGCTGATTAAGAGGAGAGGAAATCTCTCCTTTAATCACTCCCACCATTTACAACTGCCAGAGGGAACGTTGGAGAAGGGGGTCTAGAGCTATAAATAATAGAACTCACTCACAATGAGGGGGGGAGGAGAAAGATCTGCAAAAAACAAAGCTAATTAGCATCTCCAAACTCTGTTCATATTTATTCCAGCCACCAGAATTCTACTTGATTCACAATCACGATTCAAGTATAATAAACGCTCAGCCCAAGCGAATCTAAGGCTAATAAACCAATCCCCACCCTTCCATTTTTCTACATTACATTTTTGTTTTAAGTTCCTTTTGCAGGTTCATCGAAGTTCAGACGACCATCTCCAGACGACAGTCGACAGTCGACAGTCGACATCGACCAATCGACTATTAGCTAAGTTGCTGGTTCATCGAAGTTCAGACGACCATCTCCAGACGACAGTCGACAGTCGACAGTCGACATCGACCAATCGACTATTAGCTAAGTTGCTGGTTTATCGAAGTTCAGACGACCATCTCCAGACGACAGTCGACAGTCGACATCGACCAATCTACTATCAGCTAAGTTGTTGGTTCATCGAAGTTCAGACGATCATATCCAGATGACAGTCGACATCGACCAATCGACTATCAGCTAAGTTGTTTTGGGCCTGATACCACCCGACCCATTTGACAGACCACGTAGTTCGACCACCTACAGGTGTCGAGTCGACTCCTACAAGACACCCCTTTTAGCTTTGTTCTACAGGGAATCCAAAGCATTCGACAAATAACCATTCATAGATTGCCGGTGCCCCGAATATCATGATTTTGACCGAATTTTGACCGTAGAATTTTCTGGTTCTACAGTTTTCAACTAAGAGAGTCGGGGGCTAACTGTGGTAGCCAAAAATGGTTCATAGGCCCAAACGCAAATAGAAGCCCAAGAAACTTCATATAGCCAATACAGGCCCATTTGCTCCCACAAGACTTGAATATATAAAAGACTTGGTCAAGAGTTTCAGTTACAAAAGGTTAGTAACCGCTGATTAAGAGGAGAGGAAATCTCTCCTTTAATCACTCCCACCATTTACAACTGCCAGAGGGAACGTTGGAGAAGGGGGTCTAGAGCTATAAATAATAGAACTCACTCACAATGAGGGGGGGAGGAGAAAGATCTGCAAAAAACAAAGCTAATTAGCATCTCCAAACTCTGTTCATATTTATTCCAGCCACCAGAATTCTACTTGATTCACAATCACGATTCAAGTATAATAAACGCTCAGCCCAAGCGAATCTAAGGCTAATAAACCGATCCCCACCCTTCCATTTTTCTACATTACATTTTTGTTTTAAGTTCCTTTTGCAGGTTCATCGAAGTTCAGACGACCATCTCCAGACGACAGTCGACAGTCGACAGTCGACATCGACCAATCGACTATTAGCTAAGTTGCTGGTTCATCGAAGTTCAGACGACCATCTCTAGACGACAGTCGACAGTCGACAGTCGACATCGACCAATCTACTATCAGCTAAGTTGTTGGTTCATCGAAGTTCAGACGATCATATCCAGACGACAGTCGACATCGACCAATCGACTATCAGCTAAGTTGTTTTGGGCCTGATACCACCCGACCCATTTGATAGACCACGTAGTTCGACCACCTACAGGTGTCGAGTCGACTCCTACAAGACACCCCTTTTAGCTTTGTTCTACAGGGAATCCAAAGCATTCGACAAATAACCATTCATAGATTGTCGGTGCCCCGAATATCACGATTTTGACCGAATTTTGACCGTAGAATTTTCTGGTTCTACAATAGTAAGTATTTCAATATAATTTACTTATCATTATTCTGATTTAATTTATTCCACATGACTATTTTTATGAGTATGCTTTGTGGTAGCCACTACGTTGGAACTTCCATATCAGAAAATAAATTTAGTTTTATTTTTCGTGGTTCCTAATGTTATTGGATTTGATCGATGTATACAGAACCAGAAGTTTCAAAATCAAATTCAATTGAGAACATGAAATTTTGAATTTGAATAATATTGTTGAATGTGAACACAAAGTTTTGAAATTTGAACCTGAATTTTTAAATTAAAAGATGATCTAATGATAGTTCTTATCATTAGAAAAATAAGATTGTGATTTTATTTCAAAAACCCGAATCTTCGAATTTATAAATTTTCAATTAGACGAACCAGACCAAAAAAATGAGTTTTTAAGAACTTGACATAAAAGCACAAAATGTTAGGACAAGTTCTTATTGTATTCTTTTATTTTTAGAAAATTATATCTCATTTATTTTGTCTTGTGCCAAAAGAATTTATCATATTTATTGTGAACTATATATGATATTATATGATTATATGATAGTGAAAGTCCATAAAAGACAATAAGTTTTATTAAAAGTAAACTATGCATCAAAATATTAAAATATTTCATATGAATATCTATTTCATAACTTTTTTTTTTCTTGTGAATGTACTTGAAGGACAATAAGACTATGGAAATTAGTCCTTAAAGGACAATATGATAAATTAAATGAGTTCATGTAAAAAATCATGATGATACAGATAATCCTTTGAAGTAAATTTTATCGTCGTTAGGGGGGAGAATTATCGTAAATTGACAAACGATATAAAATGACAAGATATGCATCATCTTGTGAATTGCATGGTATGCAAATTATTTTTTAGATGATTAAAAGAAAATAATAAAATTAAATTCTGCCAATATATAAACCCGAGTGATTGTTCATATAGAACATTTTATGAAATGGAAGCAAAAAAATCATCTGTTACATAGTAAAGTTGTTGGTTCAATTTCCTACAATCGAATTGATCCCCTCCATATTTTGAAGGAAATGTATATATCTAGCGTTGAAAAGAGATTATAATTTTTTTTTAATTTTTAATTTTTTAATTAATTGGTTAATGACAATACTACCCTTCAACGGTAACACCACCATTATCTTTAACGATCAACAGGAAACTCAAGGGTATTTTTCCGTAATTTTGGCAAACCTAGATTATGCTTCATGTATGTGTTAAAATTGAGGTATGTTTGTGTAATTTTCCTTTATTATTATTATGAAACTAAAAGGGCCACAATATCTAATTCTCCAAACTATACGATTGATTGACAATTTTTCTGTTTTTTTTTTTTTTTTTTTTTTTTTTTGAATATACAACAACTGCCGGGACCGACGAAATTGGGCTCTACTAGCGCAGTCCGGACGAACAGCTCCCACAAACGGGGAGAGACCACCCACATACAAGTGGGACAACACCCACACACATGGTGGGAAAATTGGCACATATCTATGCATGCATGGCCACTTGAACCTTGGTGAAAAGGTCTCCATTTGGAGAGCTACACCACATTGGCAAGAGGCCAAATGCGATTAATTGACAATTTCTCAAACAAAGGACACCATGAAATTAACCAAATAAAACATAATATTACGGAGAAGAACTATAATAACCCATAAGAAATTAGAAAAAATAAAACACTATAAAAAACAAATAATCTAACATTGAACCTTATAATCATCACTCAATGTGACTTGATAGTACAACACACTCATTCAGCCTGACAATATCTCAAATTCGAGTTGCCACCATCAGAGATGGTATAACTAATTAAATGTTGTTTGCTTAATTGAGTCCGTATCTAATAAATATGGGATTAATAGATTGGTATCCCATATTTACTAAGTATGCAATTAATTGTAGGTATATAAATCGTTCGGCACTCTCTCCTTATAAATCGGTTTTCAAAAATGAGTTCCACCCAATAGATTCAAATCAATTGGTATAAGAGCCTACACCACAGTGAGAGATGGGATGATTTGAGTTGTGCTCTTATATTCATAAGGCCATATACGCTAAGAAATCAAGGCAATCAAAAGCATAGGCATTTAGGTGCCCAATTAACCATACAGTTTCAATATACATACATCATACAAGATCCACCTTGTTTAATGGATAACATATAACAGGAAAGACTGATATTAAAGCTAAATATTACTTTGTTTTGGTGTCTCAAAAAAAAAAAAAAAAACTCACTCGAAAATCTTTTACACTGCAGATTATGAAGCGAAAAACCTTCCTGTACAGCAGACTTAGCATCAAAGAGAGTAGACAACACCGACCTACTAGATTCCCCGGGAATTAGGTATATGAATCCACTCCAACTGGATTTCTACTTCACCACGCTCAACATTTCGCAACCTCAGAACCATGTTTTGAACAACTTTACCATTAATCCAGACAATGTGGCTCTCTTCAGATAGGCAGTTGTCCCTGTTTGGTTGTACCTTTGTGATTATGGTTCCGCTAGGGAGGCCTTGCAGGCGCATCCTTAAAGCTTCGAGAAACGGATTGATGTGAAATTCTGCATCCCCCATTTTGTCATCTAGACTGAATGTGTCTCTGTCATAAACTGACTGTACTCAACATGCAAAGCAAATTCTCATAAGAAGTAATTCCGCAGGATAATCCAGTCATGTATGTGTATATCTATATATATTTTGTAGAATTGCTCACAAATGTTTCTTCACAAGATTAATGTCATTGACACTTTTATTTGCAGAGAGTGTTATAACTTTTACATTCATGGATGAAGCACATGAAATTTTCTGGTTTGGATGATCATATCGAAGTGCACTTAACCACATATATGATTTCTGGATGATTTATTAGTTTCTTTCAGTGAAACACCACAACAAATTGCAAACACATACAATCAGCTAAAAAGTAAAGAGATGCAATTATCCGCTAGCAAGATCTGATTAGTGATTAGTATAAAGAAGTTTGATTCCACGATCAAGGGCTATATGTATTTGTATCATCATCTGAACAACTTAATTAATTAACATTACATATTAGCTATTCGACTATTCCCTCAGCATCATATTCCTACTCGCTAAATTGGCATACCAGAAAATGTGTTCATTAAAGTAATATTGTCACTTCATTTCCTTTTCTATTAGAGAACAAACATTTTTTGTTTTCATCACATTTTTATTGAACAGAGTTGATCACACCATTCTTTTGAGAATTGTAACACTTACAAGTTTGATCGGAAGAGATGGGTCCGCAACAGACAGGGTTAAATCTTCATTCCACTCAGGATTGACATTCTGCTTCACAACACGAGTCTTCAACTTCTGCATTAAACATTTAATTTTGAACTAGTCAGTTGATATGAGCAACAAATCTAATCATGCTTTTCAATCTCAATTGTTTTTTCTCATTCTCTCTCTTTGTCAGTCCCAACTCGAACAAATTAGAATGAAAAGAGGCTAAACAGAGTTTTTGTAATCTATTTCAAATTAACAAATGAAGCAAAATGTAGTTAAGACAATTAATTTACCCTGGAATACTCAAGCCCATGGAAAACTAATCTCACCACCTCACATGGAAAACCAAGCCGCTCCACGACACATGACCCTTGTGTGAGCGGTTTCGAATCCTAAACCTATTAGTTAACCTTAAGAGACCTTACCAATTAACCTAACGGACTCCCGCGATTTAGGTCAACAAGTAGAACATATGATTATCAAACTTAATTACAATTGTGATCAGAGGTAACCTTCTCTATATTTTAGTGAGTCTGACTATAGTGGGGAACCAAATAAAATAGACCCCTCCCTTATTAATGGGGTTGCACAACATCATCTATCAACCAAGATTTGACTATTTGAGAAAACAATAAAATCCAAATTGCTAGGTGGTATTCATGACTATCAATTTCACTGCAATTAACATTTCTCTTCTTCATGTGAATTTGAATATAAATATCAGAAATCTTTTGCAAGAAATCATAGATTGTTTAGATTAATTGAGCAGACACTACTAAATATCAAATAACTTTTCTTTTTTATTACATATATGTTTAAACCTATAAAAACCATGAAAAATTGAACTCTTTGGGATCATCAAACAGAAGTCAACCAAACATTGACCAAGAAAAACTAATCCAAACAAGTTACAAATTCATCAAATAAAACAAACCCAGAAGCAAAATTGTATAAAACATCACAAATAATGAAAGAAGGTACCTGTTTTCCCATCCTAACAATAACGTAAGGATCGCTGCTCATGACATCTCTGATGGCAAGATTCACACCTTTGAGCACATGAAGCCTGAGCAAACCCATCAAATTCTCCATTGAATAAATTCTCTCTCTGTTTTTGATTTTCAAGTGGTGAAGTAGGTGGGCACTTATATACAGACAATATCATGAGTCGCTCGCTGATTGGTTCTTTGGCTTGTTAATGTAAAAATTGGATTTGACTTTCTAGTAGGAAAGTTGGTTTACGGGTAACGGGCCAGGCCGCCAGGGTTTATTTGGGTGGGTCAAGGCGGCTATTTTGGACAAAATTGACTTGACCGACCATGGACCGTCAAACGTGCCTTGCCGACGACGGCAATATTTATTTGACGTAACAGATTTTTTGAAGTTTTAAGTTGTTGACGGTGATTTTTGGTGATCACCAAGTCAATGGTTCGTTTTCGAATTACTGCAGTTTATGTTTGAGTATGGTCAAAGATTGTAAAGAAATAACAGGTGATTTACGTGGTAAAACTCCAAAAGATTGGAGAAACATCCACGGGATCGTTGCCTCTAGCAACAAAGCCAAATCCACTATGAATCACGATTACAAGATGAAGAATGATAAAGAATGATTACAAGCTTTTCAATACGATTCTCTCTCTCCCTTCTTTTACTTCTCTCGTCCCCCTGTTTATCAATAAAATGGGTATTTATACATGTTGTATCTAGGGTTTTAAGATGACCGCTAGGGTTTAGTGTTGTGGCCCCCAAGTCTCAAGCGGTTTCCTAGTCCTATTTAGATTGCACTTCCCTTTTTCGGCTGCATTTAATTCTGAATGGGATTCTTTCTCCTTTATTCATGGGAGAACTGCTTGTTTCCTTTTTTACCTCTTACGGTCCACATCGTTGCTTATCGTGGACCTGCTGGCTGCTGATTGCAAGTGTTGGCGACTTTTTTATTGTTTCCCGAGTGAGTTTGCCCGAATGTTCCCGAGTGTGCCCGAGTGTGCCCGAATCCGATCTGCTGCTCAAGCTGATCGTCTTTGTTTGTGGTCGGACTACTTATCCTCTTTTCCGAGTAAGTTATCGTGAGGGTTCATACTTCATAGATTGACTTATCTTGACCTCTGCTGACCTGGCCTTCCATGGTGATGACGTGTCTATCATGACTATTTTTACCTATAACAATACCCCCTTAAATATTTGAGCCGATCATGCTTAGTCAAGCCCTCTCGGGTCTAATATTTAACTTCAATATTTCTTTATGGTTAATCCTCACTTGTCGTTTCCTGCATTAAAGTATCCTCGTTTGGATCAGAGCTTTAAATGACGCGTCTTAATTGCGACCGCACACGTTTTGATTTATCAATCATTTCAAATCTTTATGATGGCGACGCTTCTGCTCTTTGGCGGCGCCTGGCGTCCTCCTGCTGCCACTTGTCCCTATTTGCTTGGCTGTGGTACGGTGTATTTATGGGATGTGACCTTTCTGCTCGTCTGCGCTCAACCTACGTCATCAGTCCAAACCTCTCTTTTTTCCCGCTTTTTCTGCAACCTCTCCTAGGGTTTTGGTATTTTTGAAATCGAGATGTCGCCTATATATTCTGGTTTTGATTTTCTCACTTTCACCTTTTTCTTCCATTTTTCGCTTTCATCTTCTCTACCAGTATCTTTGCGTGCTCTTCGAAGGAGGTTTTATCTGCGCCTGTGCCTTTTGATTCTCTGTGTTCCGTTTGGTTTACTTAGCCCGCTTTTTCTAACCCTGCTGTCCCTGAGTTTACCTGCTCCAACCCCCAGATTTTTCTTCGGAGATCCTTTCTTCTGCGATCTGCGTCGTCTTCATTCTTTACTATATCAAGGTTAGTCTTTATGGATTCCGGAGCTAGATATCGTCTTTTTACTGTTGGTATGATTGCTATTGAGCGAAATGATGCTTTCACTGCGTCGGTTGTTCACAGGTTATTAGACGAGCCTCGTTTCGATCAGCCGCGCTATACCGACGTTGATATCTCTGGACTTTTTCCGGAAAGGCCTGTAACTTCTGAGGTTCCTCCTGCTTCAGAGATCCCTTCCGCTTCTGCCAGTTCTTCACCACCCTACTCATACCAGCCTGAAGCTTGGTCGGATTCTTCTGCCTGTACTGATATTCGCCCGAGCAGAAGACCAGGAAAGAGGATGACCACTCGCAAAGTTTACAAAGACTCGCACTCTCGGGAAAGCCGAGTGGCGGCCCAAAGGATTATTGAAGATGACATTGAAGAGGAGCACAGGGCCGCTCGCATTCCCTTCTCCCCCGAGCGTATTTGCATCTATGATGTTGAGCCGAACGTGGTCGGCCCTGACGAGATAATGCGATATATGCGGCGGTTCGATCTGGACAGCAATGAGATTTCGCTGATTCCAGCCGAAGGTCGGGCTGCATGGAACCCACCCCCTGGCCACGTAGCAATTTACGGGTCCATGCTCACCTGTGGCGTTACTCTTCCTCTTCAGCCTTTTATCACTTGGTTCTTGGCTGAAGCCCGACTCGCTCCGGCACAGCTAACGCCGAACAGTTATCGCATCCTGATGTGCATGTGGCACATGTGGCATAGAATGAAGCGGCCACCTCCCACCCCTCGCGAGGTCCGCCATTTTTATTCGCTGAGGCCAGTGGGGAAGACCGGGATTTATTTTCTCCAGTCGAACCAGCCCGAGTTCTGGATTCCAAAAGACGTCGTGGTCAAGGGTAGTGTCGAACCGACTACGGACGAAAAGATGAAAGGGTTCGTTTGGGGCTTCCCGACCTCAAACAAGTTTTGGAAGAACAGCTGGTTCTTCGTGGGCAAAGACTGGGGCCAGTCAATCAGTTTCGACTTGGACGGCACTCAGATGACTTGCCGGGTTCCTCGGTACTTCTGCACGCCGCAGTGGAACCATCTAACTTCAGCTTTTACTGATGAGGAGCTGAAGACCTTGGCTCGGGCAGCAGTCCGCCCCCTAGAGAAAAGGGGAAAACCCTATCTCTATAGAGAGGGGAAAATGATCAAGGCCCATCTCTTCCCTCAGATTTCTGCGTGCCGCAGACGTCGTAAGTTTACTTGTATGCGTTTTTATTTGCAACCTGACTTACAAGTTTGCTTGCTAACTCGGACTCTTCTTTTTTTTTTTTTTTTTTTTTTTTGAAGTGTTTGATGTAGATATAGTCAGTGATGGTCTGGCACGCCGGATGAAAGGCATCGTAGAGGCGAGTCGAAAGGCAGTCCTTCGCCAGCGAGATGCTGGGATAGCCCCTCCCGAAGACGAATCTGACGAGGGTACTCCCGAGAACGTTCCCGAGGGAGATGATGAAGAGGGAGTACCCGATTATGTGCCCGAGGAGGCTCATGATCAAGAACCGACCGTGTGTTCGGCGGGAGCTGAGGGCGCCTCGGGGAACTTTGGAGTAAGTAGGACCTCTGTTGATTCGGGCAATCCCGTAGGTCCTTCCTCCAAGGGGAAAGAGAAAGTAGGGGATCTCCCTGAACCCGAGCAGGCGAACCTCCCCAGCGGATCTGGTTCTCCCCACTCTGCTGCTGATATGCAAAACGTCCCTTCCGAAGCAGTCGGGGGGCCTTCAGGTGCGGTAGCTCCGGAGTTTCCGACTTCAGTTGAACCGAATCGTTCTTCTTCGGAGATTCCCGCCTCTGCTGATCCGATTTCTACTCCTGGGGACAGCAACACTGAAGCTGGGCAGACTGGGAAAAGGAAAGCTTCGTTTTCTTCTGGTCGCCCTTTCCCAAAGATTCCCCGAGTAGTCGCGTATGTTAATTCCTCTTCGGAGGACGAGGGGGAGGGTGATGCGAGAGTGACCCCTCCGCGGGAGCAGGTCAGGGAGAGTGCTGGTGGCTCAACCGGCCTTCCTCGGGAGGCCCCATCCGCCGAACTCCCCGAAGGCGATGTGGGTGATATGGGCTCCTCTCCCCAAATCGATGATCCCACCCCCGAGACCATTTTCAGGGCCATGGCTTCAGGCCGAGCCTATATTGGGGAGGATCACTGGAGTCATTTCAGGACCGGAACTGTGTCTGACCGACTCCGCAATTTCTTTAACAGCGCTTCCTACGTGAGTGACACTCTCTCATATGCGTCATTTCGTATTCTTCCTTTTCTTATATTTCTATTTGTTGTTGATTTGTTTGTTGCAGATGGTGCCCGAGATGTCTGGGGCTTGCCAAGTTGGCGAAGCCCAAGCGGAGAAAATAAGAAGGCTAGAAGCCCAATTGAAGGAGAGCGAAGATCATTGCTCTCGGGCTGAGTTAGCTCGTCAGGAGGAGGCCAGGTCGAGTGAGATGCTCATAAATCAGTGCTTAGCACGGCAAATGGAAGCCGAGCAACGGGCATCTTCTGCTGCGGAGGAGGTCAGGACTCTGCAGGATCAACTGTCATCCACCCGGGAAGCCTTGCTTCGAGCCGAACAGAACGCCGAAGACGCCAAGTCTGCTTATGAACGTCGAATCGACGACTTGGAGTGTCAAGCCCTGACGGCCAAGGAACTGTCGAAGGGAGCTAGGCTGGAAATGGAGCTACAAAGCGTTGACCGTTTTAAGAAATCTCCAGCCTATGATGCTCTGCTTCTTCGGGAATTCCAGCGGGGAATGGTCTCGGCCGGTGAATTTTTTAAGCAAAAGAACAGGGCGACTGATCGGGCCCGGGCCAACTGGAGCCTCTCAATTAGGAAGCATGTGGATACATCCTTGGAGTCTCTCCGGATCCAGATGAAGGAGTGGCGGGCGTATTGTAGAAGTAAAGGAAAAACGCCACATCCCATGCACCTTGAGGTTCCAACCGCCGAGTCGTTCTCTACCTTTTACGCCAGTGAAAGGGCGAGTTTTAACAACGAGATACCCGACTTGGGGCCCGTTCCTGGTACCGACTACAGCCACTGGATGGATGACGAAGAAGATGTGATTGTGTGGCCTTCGGACTATAGTCTTCTGAGCGAGTACGTGATGGAGCCTGACCCTGACGTTGGCAGAAGCAGCTCACCACCCCCGGCGCCTTCCTCTTGATTTTCAAGCCTTTTTGTAACAAGCCTTTTTGTAACTACACTTGTACATCTTTCATATATATATCATACATTGTATCTTTCTATACACAATAAAAATATAAGAACAAATTTTACTCTTACATTCTTACTGATTTTACTGTATGCCTAAGTGGGACGACCGTCTGCCTGTACTAACCATCTTTGAATTTATGGATCCCTCGGGCACCTTTAGTTATGCTTTGATCGAGTGCCTTGTGGCGGGCCATTAATTTCAGCCGAGTATCTTATGTAACTAGTTTTTTTTACCCGGTCAGACCAAGTTTCTTATTTAACCGTTTAACTAATTTTTGCTGAGTATCTTATGTAACTGGCTTATCAATTTAGACCGAGTATCTTATTTAACTGGTAACTAATTTTTTGCCGAGTATCTTATGTAACTGGCTTATCAATTTAGACCGAGTATCTTATTTAACTGGTAACTAATTTTTTGCCGAGTATCTTATGTAACTGGCTTATCAATTTAGACCGAGTATCTTATTTAACTGGTAACTAATTTTTTTGCCGAGTATCTTATGTAACTGGCTTACACCCTTTGATTTTTTGGGGTTGTTTAACCTCCACGTTACGTCGGGGCTCGCCGCGACCATACGTTGAGGTCCTTGCACAAGTCACCTAGGACGTCTCCTGGTTTTATCTGTGCAAGGGTTCGTCGAATCGTTGGGGTACTTTGTACCGGCCAACACGACTGCGCATCTCACTAGTCTTTCTAGCGGCGCTCCGAGCATTTTCCCAGTTATCCTGGTGCCTCGGTTTTGCCTTTTTGCTAAGGGACGCGTTTGCATCGCTTTAACTAGGCGGGCATGCTACTACAGCTTTTCCGCCCTTCGAGCACCACTCGTCCGCTCTTTCGCGGCCTTATGGCGCTCGACTTTTTTCGGCGTTTATTCGGTCGCCTTGAGTGGCCTCCGTTGAAATATTGCTCATGGATTTTATTGATCCCGCCACATCGTATTAGCAACTGAACTTTATTAGATGATCATGAACATGAAATTAATAAATAAATCTGAAATTTCAACACAGAAACTAAAAACTGAGCTAAAGCAGAATAAATAAACTGTAGAACCATAACCGGATTCTTTTAGGGATAGAAGATCTTCAGATATTGTGCGTTGCATGGTCGGGGTACCAGGCTACCTTCCGGTCGGGCTATCATGTAGGCCCCGTGCCCTACGATTCTCTTGATGATATATGGCCCTTCCCATTTGTCGGCGAGGGATCCTGATGATTTATCCTTGGTATTCGGTGATACTCTCCTCAGCACTAGATCCCCGAGTTGGAATCTCCGCTCCCGAACATGAGAGTTGTAGTACCTAGCGGCCCTTTGCTGGTATGCGGAATTTCTTACTTGTGCTGCGTCTCTGATCTCTTCAAGCTCGTCTAGGTTCTGCTGTAGCATGTCTATATTGTGTTCGGGACTGTATAACTGGACCCTGGGGGATGTAAAAGTAGTTTCTACTGGGATAACAGCTTCTGTCCCGAATGCCAGCGCGAAAGGAGTTTCCCCTGTGGAAGACCTCACAGTTGTTCGGTATGCCCATAGCACCTCAGGCAGTTTGTCTGCCCAGCCACCTTTCTTCGCCTCTAGCTTTGCTTTCAATGTGTGCTTGATCACTTTATTCACGGCCTCCGTTTGGCCATTGGTTTGAGGATGAGCAGGCGATACATAGTAGTTTGCGATCTTGAACTTTTCACACATTTCTCTGAACTTCTTATTATCGAATTGAGTCCCATTGTCTGTTATGATGATGCTCGGGATCCCAAACCGATATATTATATTCTTTTTAACGAAGCTGGTGGTGTTTGCCTCGGTGATGTGCACAAGTGCTTCTGCCTCTGCCTATTTGGTGAAATAATCCACTGCGACAATAGCATGCTTTGCTCCTCCCTTCGTTCCTGTGGGCATTGGTCCTATCAGGTCGAGTCCCCACATGGCAAAGGGCCAAGGCGAGGTTAAGCTTCTGAGTAACTCTGGGGGTCGCCGAATGTCATTTGCTACTCTTTGGCATGTTTCGTAACTCTCTGCGAATTGCTGCGCTTCCGCGAACAGAGTCGGCCAGTAGAATCCTTGCCGGAGTATCTTGTGTGCTAAGCTTTTACCCCCAGTGTGGTTCCCACATACTCCACTGTGGATACTTCTCAGGATCTCTCCAGTCTTTTCACCGGAAATGCATCTCTGCAGCACCTTTGAGAATCCTCTCCTATATAATTCTCCTCTCAGAATCGTCTACCGGGCTGACCTGTATCTGATGCGTTTAGCTTCCACAGCATCCTCCGGTAGTATGTTATCCTCCAAGTACTTTCTGAGTTGGTATGTCCAGTCGCCCGGGCTAGGTCGGATCTCTGCTATTATGATTTCCTCGGGTTCCGCTGTACTTGGTTTTCCGCTGTACTTGGTTTAGTCAGGTGTGCCACTGGTATTGCTTTGGATCTGATGCTTGTGGTGGCTGAAGCTAGTTTGGACAAAGCATCTGCCTTTTCATTCTCTTCCCGAGGGATCTGAGAGATTCTGTATGCTTTGAACTTTTTAAGTAGTTTTTTTGCAATGTCCAAATAAGCTATCATGTGCTCTTAGTCAACATATCATCCACATAAACCTCCATATTTTTTCCAATCTGCCGAGCAAACATCCTGTTTACCAGCCTCTGGTATGTTGCCCCGGCGTTTTTCAATCCGAATGGCATCACTTTGTAGCAATATAAGCCCTGGTCCGTGGTAAACGACGTCTTTTCCTTGTCTGCCTTATTCATCCGGATCTGATTGTATCCCGAGTAGGCGTCCATGAAGCTCAACAATTCATGTCCTGCTGTCGCATCTACCAACTGGTCGATCCTCGGTAGTGGGAAACTATCTTTTGGGCAAGCTTTGTTCAAGTCTGTAAAGTCTACACACATCCTCCATTGCTTGTTCTTTTTCTTGACCAACACCACATTGGCCACCCACTCCGGATACTTGACTTCCCTTATCGACCCCGCGGAAAGTAGCTTTTCTACTTCCTTCTTGATTGCGACGCTTCTTTCTGGATTGAATAGTCTTCTTTTCTGTACCACGGGTCGGAACTCGGGGTTAGTGGAAAGATGATGTGAAATCACCTTCGGGTCTACCCCCAGCATATCTTCATGGCTCCAAGCGAAAACATCCTTGTAGTTTCTTAGCAACGCAACAAGTACGGTTTTGACATGTACGCTCAAACTTGCCCCTACCTTCACTGTCCTACCCGGATCTTCCGGGTCTAGTGCCACCTCTTGAGTCGGCTCGTCTTCCCTATCCTCCGGTCCTTCTCTGGGATCCAACTCAAAATCTTTCGGCACTTCTGCCTGTTCTTCAGGTTCTCTATCCTTTTGCTGGACCGTTACCATGTATACCTGGCGCACCTCCCTATCTTTATATACTGATAAGTTTGCTCTTCGGGCCATCTCTTGTGATCCTTTGACCACTCCCACACCATATTCGGTCGGGAATTTCATCATGAGGGCATAAGTTGCTGTCACCGCTTTGGCTTTATTCAAAAATGGTCGGCCCAGTAAAGCATTATACGGCCAGTTTTCCGTATCTACCACCACAAAGTCGAGCAGCACTGTTTTCTGGCAAGGGGCTTTTCCGATCTTCACGGGTAGCTTAACCGTGCCGAGTGACCTTACTTCGACCCCTCCAAATCCCCTAAGGGGTGTGGGAAAAGGCTGTAGGTCTTTCCTGTCTAACCTCAGCTGGTCATATACTTCTGCACTAAGAATGTCTGCCGAACTCCCATTGTCGATCAGAATTCGATGAACTTCTCTATGGCCGATCCGAGCGCTGACCACTAATGCGTCATTCGGCCTAACATCCACTCCGTGTGAGTCGGCCTCTGTGAACACGATCGGGTCCCAGCCCTCCTTGATTCTTTTCGGGTCGGGCTCAATAGAATTGACGTCCAGGTCTCTCCGTGCCTCCATGGCTTCCCGAATCTCCTGGGTTCTTTCCCTGTTACTCTTGCCCGTTGCTGGACCTCCGAAGATGGTGTTAATTGCTCCTTCATCCTCGGCTTTCTTGGGACTAAGTTTTCTTGCCCGTCCATCCTGTCGGCTATCTTTTTGTCCATCTGCCCTGTCCGTTTTTTTGAAAACAATGTCCTTCAAATGCCCTTCCCTAATGAGAGTCTCGATATGATCCCTTAGCTGGAAACACTTGGATGTCTCGTGCCCATTCTCTTTGTGGAAACGGTAATATTTGGTGGTGTCCCTCCGAGCATATGTCGATTGCTTAGGTGGTTCTTTGGACATGTTCTTCTCTTCTAGGATTGCCAGGACTTCTTCTTGATCTTTCTTCAACGGGGTATAGTTTGTGTATCGGCCCTGGAACCTCTGCCGTGGTTGATCGGTTTTTGGGTCGTATGCTCGTCGTCCATCCCGACCATCCCGTGCTTTATTCTTCTGCTTATCACCTTTGGTATCGGGCATCTTGGTCTGGTCCTTGGTTTTGGACCCCTCTGGGCGACCGCCATGTACGAAGTAACCTCCTATGGCAATTTCCTCTTCTTCGGCCAAGGCGTAACCCCCTGCCATGTCCATCATATCGGCATAGCTGGTTAGTCGGGCTCTTCTGAGGTCGAAGGACAATTGGCCATTCTGAAGGTTGTTAATGAACGCGGCAATTATTGCTTCGTCGTTTGCACTTCCGATCTCGGACACTTCCTGACCGAACCTCCATAGATATTTCTTCAGCGACTCGTCTTTTCCCTGTTTGAGTTGGGATAAATGAGCCACTGACTTTTTCCTGTGTACATTCCCGAGGAACTGCCTTGAGAAAGCCTTGCTCAGTTCGCCGAAGCTACTTATGCTTGCTGCTGGCAATCTTCCAAACCACAGGGAGCCTAGATCCCCAAGAGTCTGAGGAAAATTCAAACATAGTAGTGCATCATTATGGACATATTGCGCCATAGCGCTCCTATACCTCCGGACGTGTTCTTTTGGGTCGGTGTCCTTCTTGAACAGCTCGATGTGGGGCATTCTGAATCTTTCTGGGAAAGGCATCCTCAAAACCCCATTGGTAAAAGGGCTTCCGGATTCATCGTCTGACAGCTCATTACGCCCATACCGCCTGACCAAAGCATCCATTTGCCGACGATTATTTTGAACTTCCCGGGTGAGGCTCTGTATAAGTATGTCTCTGTCCCCTTCAGGCTTTCCTAACGCATTGAAGTTCTGGCTTATGGTCAGTTTTTGGCCCCTCTCCTCGGGATTCAATTCTCTATGATCTCGGTTTAGGCCATGCAGTCGGACTGTGCCCCTTTGGCGCTTGCGATGATGGTTCTGCTCACTTTCTTCCGAGGATGACCGGTCTCTCCGGTGGCCACGCCTCCTAGGGCGGTCTCGATCTCCGACTACCCGATCTTGATCGTACTCTTTGTCGGAATCATTCCCCTCTCTGTGCTCCCTACTTCTCCTGGCCACTCTTTCAGATAGCATCTCTGGTCTGCCTGTAGGATCTTGTCTCGCCTTTGGGGGTGCATCAGGGGTTGGTATCACTACTGCGGAGCGCAGCCTTGCTGTCTGCTGGCTTGGGGCGGACAGTTCACGAGGTGACATCAAACCTTCCGTAACAGAGAGATCAATTCCCTGCCTTGCTGCGTCTGATATGAGTTGTTGTAGAGAAGCACGGAGTTGTTGCGCGATTTCTTCATTAGCTGTAGGTAAACGTTGAACACCAGCCAGGGCAGCTGACTGGTCTGCCGTCGTCAAAGTTGCATCCGCCGTATTGAGCGCGGTGTGATCTTCCAATTCGTTACTTGGCATGCCCTGACTGTACCTGGAATCGCTACCATCTCCGTCGCCAGCCATTGTTGTCACAAAGTTCTGGTTACCCCTCCTTCTAGCGCCAATTGTTGACGGTGAATTTTGGTGATCACCAAGTCAATGGTTCGTTTTCGAATTACTGCAGTTTATGTTTGAGTATGGTCAAAGATTGTAAAGAAATAACAGGTGATTTACGTGGTAAAACTCCAAAAGATTGGAGAAACATCCACGGGATCGTTGCCTCTAGCAACAAAGCCAAATCCACTATGAATCACGATTACAAGATGAAGAATGATAAAGAATGATTACAAGCTTTTCAATACGATTCTCTCTCTCCCTTCTTTTACTTCTCTCGTCCCCCTGTTTATCAATAAAAGGGGTATTTATACATGTTGTATCTAGGGTTTTAAAATGACCGCTAGGGTTTAGTGTTGTGGCCCCCAAGTCTCAAGCGGTTTCCTAGTCCTATTTAGATTGCACTTCCCTTTTTCGGCTGCATTTAATTCTGAATGGGATTCTTTCTCCTTTATTCATGGGAGAACTGCTTGTTTCCTTTTTTACCTCTTACGGTCCACATCGTTGCTTATCGTGGACCTGCTGGCTGCTGATTGCAAGTGTTGGCGACTTTTTTATTGTTTCCCGAGTGAGTTTGCCCGAATGTTCCCGAGTGTGCCCGAGTGTGCCCGAATCCGATCTGCTGCTCAAGCTGATCGTCTTTGTTTGTGGTCGGACTACTTATCCTCTTTTCCGAGTAAGTTATCGTGAGGGTTCATACTTCATAGATTGACTTATCTTGACCTCTGCTGACCTGGCCTTCCATGGTGATGACGTGTCTATCATGACTATTTTTACCTATAACATAAGTGATTACCGTATCTAATTGAAAGGAATAAGGGCCCGTCCTGCAAACCATTTTTTGTTTTTGTTTTTCGAAAAGAAAAATGAAAATTAAAATTAAAATGAAAACAGTGTTTTTTGTTTCATTTTTGAAATCCGAATACGCGTCTGGTAGCATTTACTAGAATCCGTATTTTGAAAATAAAAACGGAAAAAAACACGTCTAGTAGGATAATCAAAAACTTTCAAAAATTGAAATATCAATTTTTAAATTTTGTTTAATATTATAACAATTATAAATAAATTGATTAAATAATTTTAACCAATAAACAAAATTTAATCGAAATTGATCCAGAAGAAGAAGTCGTCCATTTGAAGAAGAAGAAGAAGACCAGCTGATCGGTGAAGGAAGGAAGACCGGTGGAAGCTACGATCGGCGAAGGAAAGAAGACCGGCAGCAGCTACGATCGAAGACGACCAGCTGCAGATGCGATCGGCGAAGGAAGGAAGAAGAGGAAGAAGAGGAAGAAGAAAAAGAAGAAAAAGAAGACAACGGCAGCGAGTGGAGGAGGAGGAAAAAGAAGAAGAAGAAGAAGCCACCGTCGGAGGGATGGACGAACAGACGAAGGAAGGAAGAAGATGAGTTGAGGAAGAAAGAAGATATCTGGTGGATGAGAAAAAAGAAAAATATATATATTATTAATAATATGGGACCCACTTATTTAATGATATGGGACCCATTTCAAATGAAAAACAAAAACAAATACAAGAAAAACAAGCTTTTTTTGTTTTTCAAAATTTCCACTTTTAACGCTTGGTATTGTTTTTATTTTGTTTTTATATTTTGAAAATAAAATGAAAAATGGTTACCGAACGCGAATTCGAAATCATTTTTGGAAAACAAAAACGAAAATAGGCTGAAAACAGTCTACAGGATAGGCCCTAAGTAAACACGTTTTTATTTATTTATTTATTTATTTATTTATTTTTATTTATTTAATTTTGAAAGAAATCGATACATTAACCAGAAGAAAAGGAACAAGAGGGACTGGCATCCAACCAGAAACGCTCCCTGACAGAGGAGGAGACCATAGAAGCAAGGTTATGTGCCAAGGTATTACTCGACTAAGGAATGGCTTGGCACTTATAGATACCCACTTCTAAGAACAAGGCTTTAATATCATTGTCAATAAAACCAGAGTCACTAGCGGACGGAGCAGACGAATTTAGGATAGAAGCTACATTTGAGGCGTCGACCTCCGCAACATGGACTGGCAAGCGAAGAAGATTAGCACGCAAGAGGGCCCCCCGAAAGGCAAGGAGCTCACCAGTCTCAGCATTGAAATTACCTACCATAGGCTTTGACAAGGCCATTATCACCTTACCTTTGTCATCTCTAATGACAGCCCCCAACCCAACAATCAGAGAATCTCTACGAATAGCAACGTCAGAGTTAAGCTTAAACAAACCAGGGGGTGGGGCAATCCAGTCAGCACAAGAAAGAGCAACGTGAGAGGGCAGAGATGGACTCATGGCACGAAGGAAGCCTTGGAATTCAGACAAGAAATCTCCTGCCCAGGAGGCCAAAATCGAAGGAGGTTTTGGCTTGCTGCCGTTAAAGGAAGCATTTTGATTCTCCCAAATAGCCCAGGTAATAGTGCAGATGAGAGCTAGCTCAGAGGTGCTGATACGGCTAAAGAGGCCCGAGAGGACTTCAAGCACAGGGAGCTCTCTGAAACTGTCGAAAAAATTATCAAAGCAAGTGTAGCCCCACACTTTCTTAGCTTGAGCACACCCAAAAAGGGCATGGGCAGGGCTTTCCACACCAAAACCACAGATGGTGCAGCGGGGCTGATTCACCACTTTTCTTTGCCAAAGGTTGAACAGGGAAGAGGTGGCATTAAGACAAGCTCTTCAAACAAAGATCCTGATCTTAGGAGGGATATTGAGATTCCAAAAAGAGGACCACCATTTACTAACCATAGCAGAGTTGGATACAGACGCTTTGATCCTTTCCTGAAGAGCTAACTTTTAACCCGACTTCATGTAGGAACCCAGGGTTACGGATTGTGCAAAGGAAGGGTTTTAAAAAATTTAATGCAATCATAAACTAACCCATTTGTACAGTAATAATCAAATGCAATAAGAAGGAGATTAAACAATTTCATACCAACATTTGTAGGCTCCTTCTTCTTTTCGATCTGCTTCCTGATTTGTCACCACCAAATCTTCCTAACTATGTCCCGCGATTGGTAACGATGTGTGGGTACATCACAGTACTCAGGAACTTGAATGGAGGTAGAAGAGGCACACGAAAGCAACCCCTTACCTTGTATGGTGAAGTTCAGCAACTTGATGTCAAAAGCAAGCAAAGAAAACTTTTCCTCCTTTTTTTTTCTTTTAAGTTGGCCGCCTCCCTCTCTTTCTTGTGTTGTTTAGTTTTCTTTTTGCTTGCATATATAGTTCAAATTATGTTAAAACTTATCACTATTTCAGTTTTTATTTCTTTAGTTATAAAATATATCTATATATATTTTCAAACTAAATCTTTATCTCTTTCCAAATATATCTCCATATATTCAAAAGATAATTAGTATTAAGTGTCATAGGTAGAGTAGGATTCTAACTCCCACATAACCCTAGTTGACTTAAGCTTAAATACTATACCTAACTAAGAATAAAATAATCTAATTATTTTATGTCTCAATCATGATTTGAACCTGCAACCTCCATTTAATAATCAATTAATAATTAATAATTATTAATTCATTAATTAAATAATCTAATTATTTAATTAATTTAATTATTAACATATTAATTAAATAATCTCATTATTCAATTAATCCCTGAAAAATACCTGTCACTTTCATAACATGATTAATTGGACAATCCAATTAATTAACCATAACCCTTGTCACCTTTAATCTATTGGGCTAGTAAGGGGACCTAATGGACCCACAGTATTTTGAGCTCCAACAATCCTTAGAAATAATTAATTAAACTCTTTAATTAATATTTCATGATTATTAACTTCGGTGTCATTCCACTAAAAACCCAAAGTTGTACTCTCTCAACTGTAGATGTTTTTAGACAAACCAATAACATTCGGTGTCCGTTGATATAGCTATTACATATGGTATGATCCTCTACAGTAGTTCATAATTAGAGCTGGGTCATAATGTCCGTTATACCCCTCTAATTATATCTTTCCATTAAGAACCATTGATTCTCTAATGAACAATAAATCCTACATTCCTTATGGAATTAGGAGAGCACTCATATTGTTCAAGCCCCGAATCAACCCTTAAAGGAACTACTTGTTAAGATTATGCTCAATAGTAAGAGTGTAATGTTGTAATTGACAATCTTTTTCATATTAATAAAGTGATTTCTGGTTTAACAAATCTTATAGTATTTATAGTTTAATATTATAATTGTCAAAGTAAATAATCATAAGGTCTAAAGACTATGAGAAAAGAAGAATTGTTCGTACATCTGGATATGTATGAGGTAGACACAATTCTTTAGTTAGTCTTGAATAATGTTCACAACTTAAGTTAAAGGTTGGGCACCTTTATCTTGTTAAAGTTGTAGAATTCTTTTGCTAGCATTTGAGTGGGATCAAATGAGATATGATGAGTCTAAAATCATCGGAGTGTCTTCAAGTAAAAGAATCTAGTGCACTGGGTGCATTGAACTGGATCACAATGAAAAGCTTTATCTAGAACCGTCAATAGATAATAGTCTTTTCATTATCAAGACAATCGGAGAGTCTATCTTAATCCTGAGATAAATGATGGACTTATGGTTGCAAGTGATATCATTTGAGTTATCAATGAGTACGATTATATAGCATAGTCTATCCTCGATAGTTTGGTGATATTCATTTGTTAATCGATAGAGGACTTCATTTATAGATATGGACATCGTGGCTACATTTATTAAATGAGAGTATAATATCATCATATGGATGTTTTGAGGTAATTGGATATTAAATCTCAACGTTGAGTTTTCGATAGTGTCTATTGAAAACATGGCTTCTGGACAAGTCAAAATATCCAAGTTCAAAACGTGGTCATATGAGTAAATATGGTAACTTGGAGAGTTATAGGCGGTCTATGAACTCTTGGCAATTACTGATATTAATCACGAGGATACACTATCTCCAATATGATTGTCTAGGGTATGAATGAGGAACATCTTCTTATTCTATCTTTATTTAAGAGTTCAATTTTAGCTCTTTAGTGGAATGAGTTAAAATTAATGGATCGGACCTAAGTGAATCATTTGTTGATTGTGATTAGGTTATGTCTATTGAAGCTTAAATTTAGATAGCCCGCCAATATCCCCAATCCACACGAACTTGCATGGATCACTTGATATATTCTACCGGACCAATTTATGGGTCCATTTAGAATTGCATTTAATATATTAAGAATATAATTTGCACATTATTTATTTAATGGGCTGCTCAATTATATTAATATATTAATGAAAGGCATGTGGGCTTGTTTCTTTTAGTAAGAATGGGTCTGGTTTACATGTGGGCTTTTTATTTAAAGTCCAATGGATTAAATGAAATAAGAAAAATAATATATGGCCCATTTATTCAAGTGGGGCGGCAAGGTGTATATATTAACCTAATATATTATTTTGTTTCATTGTTTTAATTAAATAAGAATTAATTAATTGTTTAATTAAGAAACAAATCTTTTTCTGATCAGGAAATATATTTCCTAAAGTTATACTATTGGTAGTAGTATACTAAAAGTAAAAGACTTGTTTGATAAGAAAATAAATAAATAATTTTATTTATTTAATCAAATAAGAAGTCTTTTTATTTAGTCAATAAAAGAATAAAAATATCTATGAGTTGGATTAGGGTTTGAAGTCTAAAGTATGATGGAAATTAGGGTGCAACACAAACCCTTTTTGGCATGTGATTTGCGGCAACCCTAGTCCCATTTAGAGGAGGATTTCGGCAACCTTAAATACAAGAGGAAGCAAAATTTCGGCCACCTATATATTACCACATATAGAATTCGGCCACCCTAGTTGTTCCTTGATACAATTTTCTTCTTCTTCTCAATTCATAGAAAAGTATTATTTTTATTCTACTAAGACAAAAAGGAGTGAAGAGATTATTCTTTGATGGTACACTAATTGCTTGTTCATCAATAAGCTTGTGTGTACAACATCAAATTAGATTCACGCGAGTTTCGATCATTAGATTGAGAACTCAAAAGTGACCGGAATAATCTTTGTCTTCTTTTGATTGTTTTGTGACTAACAAAATAAAAAGAAAAAGAAAAGTTTGTTTGTCCATTCTCAGGTTTGCAATTCAAAGAAAAGGGAGACCACGCTCCTAAGTGATTCACGTTCGTGCTAGGATTGAAGATCTTGCGGATTACCATCGACGTAAGTCAATCGGATCACGCGACAAAAGGTATTCTTCTTTTGTTGGTTTATATATATGCTTAATTAATTAAAGGGTTAAGGTTCATAAAAAGGAAAAATTTTAAAACCTACTAAATCTATTTTTAGTCTCGCTTCCGCTGCGTGTACTACGGTATTTTTCCCTGCAATTGGTATCAAAGCCTTGGTTGAACCCTTTTAATTAATTAACGTATATATACGTGGATCTATTTCTTTTTATTGTGATTATGTATGTTTAGAAAGAGATGGCACTCTAGGTATTCGCATATATAATTTACATGTGGATGTATGGTTTTATATATGTTTATTATGTGGATTGTTGTTGCTCGATTTTGGTCCTAGATTTTCAATGTAATTTTTGTTTTGGAATTGTAACAAGAAGGGTGGTCTATTATCGTCATAATTCCTTCTTGGTAGTTGCTAAGTTTTTTATTTTTTATTTTATTTTAAGTGCAGTTTTTACTGCAGTTTTTTTATTTATTATAGTACAGTTTTTTTTGTAATATATACTGCAGTGATTAAAAAATAAAAAATAAAAAAAAATACTGCAGTATTTTATTTGTTTAAATACTGCTGTAATGTATTCGGGTATTGAAGATTTGAAGACATGAAGAAAAGGAAGCAACCGGAACCAAGAACGAGCACCGTGCGCACCCTAGGAGTGGATTGGGCTGCGCACGGCAAGCCCAAATCTTGGTAGGCTGCGCACGGCAGCCTTGTGTGGCCTCATGGGCTGCGCACAGCAGCCCCTTTGTGGGGTTGTGGGGTGTGTTCGTCCATGGGAAGATGCCGAGGGATGAGCGTATGGTTGATGGCCACCTGAAGATCTTGTATTCCTGACAAATTGTAATTTACTTGCTTTTCTAGGATGGACCAAAATTGTTGCTATTTATTTTTTTGCATAAATATTACAATATTTGTTATTGTATGATAACATGACATATAGAATAGGAGTGCCACTCATATATCTCTTTTGGTATGAACATGCATTGAATGATTTAGGTATCTAAATTGGCATCTAGATAACTTGGTAAATCATTCTATGGGATTTAATCACACGCCTTAAATAATTGAGTGGGAGAAGGTGTTTTTGTAACACCTATGGCTTCCAAGGTTAGTTGAGCTTTATTATTTATTGGTAATCCCCCAAGGGGCGTCCATGAATGGAATTTAGCAATATACTTCCTTACAAGGATAGACTAGACAATGGACTCAAACGAGATCTACTCCCCAAGGAAGGATTTTCGTGAGAGAAAATTGAGGGTCGATATCTTGGTAACACACTCAATGTAATTTTATTGATATCCTCCCAAGAGTTCTTGTCAATAAAATTGCAAGGCTAAAATTGAAAACGCTGGTTGTTATGTTAACAATTAGGTGGGACCTAGTCTAACTAGTAAATGGTGCGAAGTCCCAAAGGAGGCGTAACGTTTATGGGTGTTGGATCACCGTTGAATTTTATGATTGAGTTATTTATTTAATTCAAGATAAATATTTAAAAGTGCTTTATCATGATTATTTACTTATATATATATTTGTTTTATTCAGAAATCATGACCCCATCACTTATGAACATCCTGAAAGATAACACTTTAACTGGAGATAATTATGTCACATGGAAAAGGAAAATTGGGTTGTTGCTGCAAAGTGAAAAACATAAGTTTGTTCTAACTACTCCTAAACCACCTGCTCCTAATAATGAATCTAGCATAATGTATAGAGATGAGTATGAGCAGTGGAAGACTTCAGATGATATGGCCAAATGTTATATTATGGCCACTATCTCCGACGTGTTGAAACAGCAGAATGAAGGAATGGAGTCCGCTGCTGATATAATGATGTCTCTAGAGGAGATGTTTGCTATGAAGTCCAGGACGACTAAGAGAGAGGCAGTGACTGCTTTTATGAATCTTAGAATGAAACCTGGACAGGTTGTGAAGGATCACATGATGAAAGTCATAGCACATCTCAACATTGCTGAACTGTATGGCGCTGAGATAGATGGTGAGACAAAAATTGATATGGTTGTCAATTCGTTGTCAGATTCCTTTGATCAGTTCAAATTGGACTACACTTTGAACAAAAAAGGAATACACCTTACAAGGCCTGATGTAAGATGTTCAAAGTGCTGAAAAGATCCTTGTGAAAGGCAAGGGTCAAGAGATTCATATGGTTGGTAAAGTTGCTACTGTTAAAGCCCGTCAAAAGGTCAAGAAACAACAGAAGAAAAAGCAACTTGGGCCTACCAAGAAGGAGACTAAGAAAGTAACCAAGATCAAAGGGAAATGCTTCCTTTGTGGTGAAAAGGGACATTGGAAAAGAAATTGCCCAAAGTCCCAGAATAAGAAGGAAGAAGGTAATGTGAATTATCTTGAAACATGTTTTTTGGCAGATTCTACAGATTCTTGGATCATAGACTCTGGAGCCACTAATCATATTTGTTATTCCTTGTAGGGGTTCCAAGAAAGGAGAAGGCTGAGTAAGAATAAAATCAATTTGCGCTTGGGCAATGGAACGTTAGTGTCTGCAAGTGCAGTATTAGAGTTTATTTGGATTCTAGAAGGCATTTAGATTTGATAAACGTTTATTATGTACCTCAATTCAAGAGGAATTTAATTTCAGTTTCTTGTTTGAATAAATTTGGATATTCGGTTACTTTTAATAAAGTTTTTATTATTAGTAAGAATGACAAAATTATTTGCAAAGGTACATTGGAAAACGGTCTATACTTTTTGCATAGAAATATCTCTCACTCGTTAGACACAGAATTAACGGAACCTAATCATAAAAGAGTAAAATTATCAATAAATGAAACCTACCTTTGGCATTTACGCCTAGGTCATATTAACCTTAATAGGATTAAAAGATTGGTAAGTGACGGACCTTTAAGTGACTTAAAGGTTGATGATCTACCAACTTGTGAATCTTGTTTAGAAGGTAAAATGACCAAAAGGTCGTTCTCTGCCAAAGGTGCAAGAGCCACTGAATGTTTAGGATTGATACACACTGATGTATGTGGACCTATGAGCATTCAAGCTAGAGGTGGATATGAGTACTTCATCACCTTCACAGATGATTACTCGAGATTTGGTTATGTGTATCTCATGCGACATAAGTCGGATGCTTTTGACATGTTCAAAGCATTCAAAGCTGAAGTGGAAAATCAGCTTGAGAAACACATAAAAATCTTGAGATCTGATCGTGGTGGAGAATATCTATCTGGTGAGTTTCAGCAATATCTTATTGATAATGGGATAGTTTCTCAGTTTTCTGCACCAGGTACACCTCAACAGAATGGGGTAGCAGAAAGGAGAAATAGAACTTTTTTGGATATGGTTAGGTCTATGTTGAGTTATTCAACACTTCCTATTTCTTTTTGGGGATATGCTTTACAAATTGCTATATACATTCTAAACGATGTACCATCTAAGTCTGTTCCTAAAACACCGCATGAGTTGTGGACTGGGCGCAAGCCTAGTTTACAACACTTAAGGATATTTGGTTGTCCTGCGCATGTGTTAAAAGGAAAGACAGAAAAGATGGAGTCCCGTTCGGAAACATGTATATTTGTAGGGTATCCAAAAGAAACTAAAGGATATTATTTCTATAGTCCTTCAGATCTTAAAGTATTTGTTTCGACAAATGCTAAATTTCTGGAAAAGGACTATATGAATGATTTTGTGCCTAGAAGTAGAATTGTCCTGAATGAGATGTCAAGGGATACAATTCCACGAGAGGTTACACAACCTAACCCAATTGTAAGTTTCGATCCAACACAAGATCAACAACCTACCATTCCTCGTCGTAGTAAGAGGGTTAGAACACAACCCGAAAGATACATCGGTCTGGGAGAATCAGTGGAGAATCTCCCGGACGACGATGATCCCTACACGTACAAGGAAGCTATGGAGGATGTTGATAGTCGCCATTGGCAAAAGACAATTCAATCTAAGATTGAATCTATGTTCGATAACAAAGTCTGGTCCCTTGTAGACTTGCCTAAAGGGATAAAACCCATTGGGTGCAAGTGGGTATACAAGAGGAAAAGAGGTATGGATGGAAAGGTGGAAACCTTTAAAGCTAAATTGGTAGCTAAAGGGTATACACAGAAAGAAGGTATCGATTACGAGGAAACCTTCTCTCCTGTGGCCATGCTTAAATCCATTAGGATACTCTTATCCATTGCAGCATCTTTAGATCTAGAGATTTGGCAAATGGACGTCAAGACAGCTTTCCTTAATGGAAGTCTTGACGAAAGCATCTACATGATGCAACCAGAGGGATTCATTGAAAAGGGCCAAATGGAAAAGGTATGCAAGTTGCAGAAATCCATATATGGATTAAAGCAAGCATCCATATCCTGGAACATAAGGTTTGATCAAGCTGTCAAAGGTTTTGGATTTATTCAGAATCCTGATGAACCTTGTGTATACAAAAGGATTAAGGGCGACAAGTTGGTTTTCCTGATTCTTTATGTTGATGATATACTACTCATTGGAAACGATGTAGGTGTATCGATATCAATAAAAGAATGGTTAGCAAAACAATTTGATATGAAGGACTTAGGAGAAGCAAGTTTTATTCTAGGTATCCAAGTAATAAGGGATAGAAAGAATAGAACGATTGCATTATCCCAAGCTTTATACATAGACAAGATCTTGTCTAGGTTTTCCATGTAGGATTCCAAGAAAGGTATGTTACCTTTCAGACATGGAATCAAGCTTTCTAAGGAACAAGTTCCTAAGAATGAGCATGAAGAGCAATTCATGAGTAGAGTTCCATATGCCTCGACAGTTGGAAGTCTCATGTATGCAATGCCCTGTACTAGACCAGATATTTGTTTTGCTGTTGGCATAGTTAGCAGGTTTCAATCGAAACCTGGTCCTGATCACTGGACGGCAGTCAAGCATATTTTCAAGTATCTCAAGAGAACGAGAGATAATATGCTTATACTCTGGAGGGGATTTGATTCCCGTTGGGTATACAGATTCTGATTTCCAATCAGATTCTGACTCCAGAAAATCCACATCAGGGGCTGTGTTTACCATTGGAGGAGGAGCAGTCATATGGAGGAGTATCAAGCAATCTTGTATTGCTGATTCCACCATGGAAGCTGAGTATGTTGCTGCATACGAGGCTGCCAAAGAGGCTGTTTGGCTCCGCCAATTCTTGATTGACTTGGAAGTGGTTCCTAGTGCGAATAAGCAGATCACTATCTACTGTGACAACAGTGGAGCAATGGCTAATTCGAAAGAACCAAGAAGTCACAAGAGAGGAAAACACATTGAAAGAAAGTATCATCTTTTAAGGGAGATTGTTCAAAGAGGTGACGTGACGATTACCAAAATCACGTCAGCAGAAAATCCAGCGGATCCCTTCACAAAGGCTCTACCTCAGAAGAGTTTCGATGGGCATCTAGAGAACATGGGCATGAGAGATATGACACATTTGCTATAGCGCAAGTGGGAGATTGTTAGGATTATGCTCAATAGCAAGAGTGTAATGTTGTAATTGACAATCTTTTTCATATTAATAAAGTGATTTCTGGTTTAACAAATTTTATAGCATTTATAGTTTAATATTATAATTGTCAAAGTAAATAATCATAAGGTCTAAAGACTATGAGAAAAGAAGAATTGTTCGTACATCTGGATATGTATGAGGTAGACACAATTCTTTAGTTAGTCTTGAATAATGTTCACAACTTAAGTTAAAGGTTGGGCACATTTATCTTGTTAAAGTTTGAAATTTCCCTTAATGTAGTAGTGAAATATACCTAGAGGGGGGGTGAATAGGTATAGGCTCCAAATTCTTCCAATTAAAAATAATGCGGAAAATTACAAGGCAAATGCACACTTGATTAGATTTAGCAAATGAATTGATTACACTAAGACAAGAGTAAATCAATTTACAAGATATGCAATCAATGTAATATATGGAAGATAAAGAAAAGTAAAGCAAAATTGAACACAATGATTTTAACGTGGTAAAACCTCAATGAGGAAACATCCACGGGTTGATACCACAACCACCGCGGCAAAGCAATCCACTATGTGAAAAAGGACTTACACACTCAAGCTATCACTCATGATATCCGCTCAAGCTATCAACTCCTAATCTACCCTCGGGCTAGTGAATCACCAAGCCTACTTCCTATCCGAGATGTGTCCTACACCTCTAGAAAGCAACTTCCTATCCAAGACGCTCACGTCTCTAGGAAGATTTCATGCTTAGCTATCCGGATCACAAAGATCCTAGTTAAGCTCTCCTAGCTCAACCATCCGGAGTACCACACTCCTAGCTAAGACTTTTGCTTGACTATCCGGACCACATGTCCTAGTCAAGACTCCCTTGCTCTACACAAAGCTTCACTCACTTTGCTAGAGACTTCAACCTAATGCAAGGCTATGATCTAAAGTGATGCAAATGATGCAAGCACAATCAAATTAAGCTAGATGATCAATCAAGCAAAATGTACATGTTCAATGATAGTCTAGAATATGATTTCAACACACAATCACAAAAGTTATCTAGAAATCAAGACATGCAAATCAATAAGAACAAAGGTATCAATATTCAATTTAGCACACTAAAAACCTAGTTCTTAGATCATGAAATAAAACATAGAAAATAACATGAAGCACATCACACATATGTTTTCTAGAATCAATTTCATGATAAATCAAGTTTAGCACATATATGTTCAAAACACATCACAAAGCTAAAACTCAATTAACAAATGATCAAATAACCCTAGCATGTGATCTAACATACTTCTTAACAAATTTCATCAATCAAATGGAAAGAATCAATAGATGATCAAAGATGAAATTGAAAAAGAAATAAGTTGAAACATACAACTGACCACGGACTGGAAATGGACCAGCTGAGAAAAATGCCGAAGTCAACTGCCTCTGGAAATGCTTGGGGTTTGTAGCTCTCTTCAAGACCAACAATTTTGGTTTTTGAATCGAATGATTTCGATTTCGTATGAGAGAGATATGATCAAAACAAGTAAACGAAAATTGTTGAAAAACTGATGCGAGAAATGAAGTGTTCTTAAAAAAAAAATTGCATGAGTGTGGAGGGAAGGAGGTTTGCTTAAAATGAGGGAAAAGGAGAGAATTTCCGAGCAAATCACGTGGTGCCACATCAGCACCCCGTGGGGGGCGCGTGGGGCCCACGGGAGCAGAGGGCTCCCTTGCCCGTGGGGCCCACGGCCTCCCACACGGGCTGGCCAAGTGGCCACACGTGATTTGCACATCTCTCGCGCGCTCCCTCGGTTCGTTGCCCCATATCTTGAGCATCCGACCTCCGATTTTGAATCCATTTTCGGATTACGAACCGTGACTCCCTCACGCACGACTACGACTACTCAACTTTGAAAAATGGTTGAGAAATCATCTCAGAATCCGATGATGAAGACAACACAACAAATGAGAACGAAAAGTAGCATAGTCAACTTGTTTGGACTCGAAACCTTATGTATGAGTAACCGAAACGATCGGAACTCAATAAGGCATTAAATAAGAACATGTTCAAGTCCTAAACACAAAATACGAAAACAAATAAACACATATTCACACAAACATGCCATATCAAAGAGATAGTCACAAAGCATGCAATTTCACAATGTTTGTCAATACAAGATCAATGCATGAGCATGCTATGAAGTGTGTGAATGCGTTATACCAACTGTTTGAACCACGATGCAGGGACACACATGTATGAATTGTGTGTGTGTGCGCTAACGCCTTGCAAGAGGGTGGAAGTCAAGATTTACCTTTGACGTTTTTCACCTCTTGAAGACGACTTTTGCACTAGACGTTGCTCTTCACTCTTTGAGCTTCCTTTCTTCAAATAATGTCCTAAGCAACAACTAATACAATCATAGAGTGTTTTGCAATGGAATCAAGCCAATACAAATAGTGAACCTTACAAAGTTGTAGAATTCTTTTGCTAGCATTTGAGTGGGATCAAATGAGATATGATGAGTCTAAAATCATCGGAGTGTCTTCGAGTAAAAGAATCTAGTGCACTGGGTGCATTGAACTGGATCACAATGAAAAGCTTTATCTAGAACCGTCAATAGATAATAGTCTTTTCATTATCAAGACAATCGGAGAGTCTATCTTAATCCTGAGATAAATGATGGACTTATGGTTGCAAGTGATATCATTTGAGTTATCAATGAGTACGATTATATAGCATAGTCTATCCTCGATAGTTTAGTGATATTCATTTGTTAATCGATAGAGGACTTCATTTATAGATATGGACATCGTGGCTCCATTTATTAAATGAGAGTATAATATCATCATATGGATGTTTTGAGGTAACTGGATATTAAATCTCAACATTGAGTTTTCGATAGTGTCTATTGAAAACATGGCTTCTGGACAAGTCAAAATATCCAAGTTCAAAACGTGGTCATATAAGTAAATATGGTAACTTGGAGAGTTATAGGCGGTCTATGAACTCTTGGCGATTACTGATATTAATCACGAGGATACACTATCTCCAATATGATTGTCTAGGGTATGAATGAGGAACATCCTCTTATTTTATCTTTATTTAAGAGTTCAATTTTAGCTCTTTAGTGGAATGAGTTAAAATTAATGGATCGAACCTAAGTGAATCATTTGTTGATTATGATTAGGTTATGTCTATTGAAGCTTAAATTTAGATAGCCCGCCAAGATCCTCAATCCACACGAACTTGCATGGATCACTTGATATATTCTACCGGACCAATTTATGGGTCCATTTAGAATTGCATTTAATATATTAAGAATATAATTTGCACATTATTTATTTAATGGGCTGCTCAATTATATTAATATATTAATGAAAGGCATGTGGGCTTGTTTCTTTTAGTAAGAATGGGTCTGGTTTACATGTGGGCTTTTTATTTAAAGTCCAATGGATTAAATGAAATAAGAAAAATAATATATGGCCCATTTATTCAAGTGGGGCGGCAAGGTGTATATATTAACCTAATATATTATTTTGTTTCATTGTTTTAATTAAATAAGAATTAATTAATTGTTTAATTAAGAAACAAATCTTTTTCTGATCAGGAAATATATTTCCTAAAGTTATACTATTGGTAGTAGTATACTAAAAGTAAAAGACTTGTTTGATAAGAAAATAAATAATTAATTTTATTTATTTAATCAAATAAGAAGTCTTTTTATTTAGTCAATAAAAGAATAAAAATATCTATGAGTTGGATTAGGGTTTGAAGTCTAAAGTATGATGGAAATTAGGGTGCAACACAAACCCTTTTTGGCATGTGATTTGCGACAACCCTAGTCCCATTTAGAGGAGGATTTCGGCAAGCCTAAATACAAGAGGAAGCAAAATTTCGGCCACCTATATATTACCACATATAGAATTCGGCCACCCTAGTTGTTCCTTGATACAATTTTCTTCTTCTTCTCAATTCATAGAAAAGTATTATTTTTATTCTACTAAGACAAAAAGGAGTGAAGAGATTATTCTTTGATGGTACACTAATTGCTTATTCATCAATAAGCTTGTGTGTACAACATCAAATTAGGTTCACGCGAGTTTCGATAATTAGATTGAGAACTCAAAAGTGACCGGAATAATCTTTGTCTTCTTTTGATTGTTTTGTGACTAACAAAAGAAAAAGAAAAGTTTGTTTGTCCATTCTCAGGTTTGCAATTCAAAGAAAAGGGAGACCACGCTCCTAGGTGATTCACGTTCGTGCTAGGATTGAAGATCTTGCGGATTACCATCGACGTAAGTCAATCGGATCACGCGACAAAAGGTATTCTTCTTTTGTTGGTTTATATATATGCTTAATTAATTAAAGGTTCATAAAAGGAAAAATTTTAAAACCTACTAAATCTATTTTTAGTCTCGCTTCCGCTGCGTGTACTACGGTATTTTTCCTTGCACTAATGTCTACTTCTCGCAAGAAGGAGTGGATTCCTCTATTGTGTACAAACCTGTAGGGAAAAATACCGGTCAACGCAGCGGAAGCGAGACTAAAATCGATTTAGTATGTTTTAAAATTTTTCCTTTGATGAACCTTAACCCTTTAAATTAATTAAACATACATATAAACTAACAAAAAGAAGAATACCTTTTGTCGCATGATCCGATTGACTTACGTCGATGGTAATCCGCAAGATCTTCAATCTTAGCACGAACATGGACTTGAATGCTATATGTCTTGTATGCAAAGCATGTTGGATTCACACATTTTCTACAAATAAATCTCCTTGTTTCTTTCCAATTAATTGAAGTGCATAAAGTGACTTATATGTATATGCAAATATCTTGCATGCTTCTATCTCTCGTTGCTATGAGTGAACCGGTTGGGGACTTCTCCTTTGCCTATATCATGACAAAAAGGGGGAGTAGGATATGGTAAGGGGAGTTGCAAACTATAGAAGCAATTGTGCATTTTGGGGAGAACATTCATTGAGGGGGAGTAACCCGTTGAGGGGGAGCATTATATACACATACATTGTATAATGTTGTGCCTAATCTTTTAAGTATGCAAATGCTTGTTTTTGTTCTCACTTGATTAATCTCACTTTTTACTTGTATTGGAAATGTTAGAAACTTTATTTTCAGGGTTTGATTATTCTACAAGAGGTTGAAGACTTCAAGTTTCATTTCTTATCTCTTTGTAATGTAGAATATCATTGTAGTCCCGTAGTTTCTATTATTTTGTGAGGAATCAATGTGAGTGGTGGTTTTGTCACGAAATAGCCAAATGGGGAGATTGTAAGGTTCCCATTTGTTGATTGGCTCATTTCGTGGACAAACCACATGTTGGGGTTCTTTGTAAGGGTAGCTTAGGTGTTGGTTTCATTGTTCGAAGCCCTTTGAAGACCTCGTATAGATAAAGCACCGAAGGTAAATTCTATGTGCTTACTTATCTTGAAGAGATAGTCGCACACACTCACTTAGCATTCTTGCATTTGGTGTGCATACTATTCACTTGTCACATTTCACACTTGCACCTTGATGTTGTATTTTGTTGTGTGCTTTTGTGCTTAGTAATTCGTTTCCCGATAGTATTCAGAAACATCCGCGCATGCACTAGAATGTGCTTGGTTTTGCGCGAAGACCGCTTAAGGAGGATGCTCTAAGCTTCTCCTTTGGTTTCACCATCTTTGGTGATTCGGCGGTTGGATCAGCGGCCTGGCCACCGAATGAAACCGCCGTTTGTTTCCAGAAATGTCTGGAGCAATTCGACGGTTGAGATCGATGGCCACCGACCGCCGATCGAAACCGCCGTTCATACCTGATGGTTTTTAATTCTCGGGTTTGAATCTGCGGTTGGTTCGACGGTTTCGAAACCGTCGTTTCTCCCCTGTTTCCTCGGGAGTAATTCAGCGGTTGAAATTGACGGCCTGGCCTCCGATTGAAACCGCCGATTGGCGCGTTTCTTTGAAACTTACTTAAACGACCTCACCTTGTTTTGGCACCCTATATATATGCCATTTTGTCTTTAGGTCAATCAAGAGAGTTCATATTCAGATTTCATACTTAGGATATTTTTCAAAGAGAAGAAAAATTCAAAGAACTCATTTTTAATTACTCAAACACTTTTTCATGATCATCAATCATCATCTAGCATCATCTTTGATCTTCTAGATGTCATCTTGCATGGATTCTTCATCATACTTTGCTTGGTAAGCTTTTCACTAATATCTTACATATTTTGTGTTTCTCTTAACAAGCAATCTCAATTAATTTCTTGTATGTTATTTTATATGCTTTGAATACAAGATTGAGATTAGTGTGATGTATGTTTGAGAAGTTGTTTTGTGCTAGCAAATTAGGTTTTGTGCTTAATCTTGATTAGCTAAACTAATTGACATGTCATTTAGTTTGTAATATCTAGGATTGCTTTAATTGCAAATTCATCATCTTAGATAAGCATATAGGGTTTCCCTTGCTCTATGTTGCATTTGGATATTCATATATTCACTTAGGGTTGTATTCTCTTCATAGAGAAAGTAAGTCTTGTGTGTAGCTTCCGGGATTAGGTTGCTTAGATCGCAAGCAAATTGGACTAGGTTCACTCATACCAGGATTAGGTAGGTGTGTGATTACTTCCGGGATTAGGTTGTAATCGTTTTACACATTTAGTGGATTCAAGGTTCGAGTGTGGCTTACTTACTAGCCCGTGGTTTTTCCCGTGAGGGTTTCCACGTAAAAATCAAGTGTTATTTAATTTCCGCATTTTATACTTGATTTATTGCTTTATCTAGTTAGGGGTAATTTCATAATTTGACTTAATACGAAAAATTGGGTAATAAGCTTAAAATCTATTCACAACCCCCCCCCCCCCCCCCCCCCCCCCTCTAGATAGTTTTATACACACCGTGCTGTAATTTGTTTCAATTAACATCCCGAATCCTATATCCTCCACGCATTCTCTTTGTTCTTCGGTCAAATTGTCCACTACTTCGCGAAACTTTACAGGGCTGCACAGAGTTTGCCAATAACCTAGGATTTCTTCACTTGAAGACATTGTTTATAGGCTTCAAAAGTATATATGAAGAATTTAGATATTTTAAAAAAATCTGAAGGATTTTATGCTTCTGGTTTAGAATGGAGTAATTGGGATAGAGAGATCG
This sequence comes from Acer saccharum, assembly GCA_030490815.1. NCBI lineage: Eukaryota > Viridiplantae > Streptophyta > Magnoliopsida > Sapindales > Sapindaceae > Acer > Acer saccharum. The sequence continues at coordinate 43,082,678 of CM059866.1, forward strand.
TATACATGCATGGAAGGTGTTATTAGTATATAATAATCATCAATCATTAATCATTACGTAGGGTGGCTGGCTATTTGATATCTCTTACGTTTTTCCATGCTAATTTTGTAGGCTTGTTGACAATAATTGATAGTCCATTTTTGCTCACCCTCCTACAAAGGGGGTAAGCATTACCCCTATCCCAAACATAATTACCTCCCTGGACACATGTCATCCATTTGGGAGGGGGGTAATGGTTACCTCCCTTGAAACGGAGTGAGCAAAAATGTTCTCTAATTGATATTTAGATGTTAATTTTGTAGGCCGATTGGTAACATTGAGGTAACCATTTATTGCAACTAGTGTAAAGCTATGATCATTATATTAAACAAACCAACGGCTGAGATCAATCTGAAAGGAGCTTATAAAAAAAGTATATTACATAAACAAAATGTTGTTTACACTTTCCAACGAATAATTATAACGGGATTTTTTATTTAGGTGTGTACATATGAACTATGTAGGGCATAAAATATGTGTAGAGTTTAGGGCTTCCCAAAAATATAATGATGTAGCATATGCTTTAGATTTTGTTTTATTTATTTTATAAAAAGAGTGACCAATTGGGATACAGGCTTATCCAAACCTTTTACGCTCTTCAATAAAAATTTAGTTTGCTGGTTGATATTTAATTTCTCAATAACATAGATTGTACTCATTGATACTCAATTGATTAGGTGGGAAATCTCTTAACTTCAAACTATTCATTTTCAACTTTTTAAAATATTTTCTTTTTATTGGTTGTTTTAGTTGAAATGGGTTGGTCCGAATTTAAAACAAAGCCATGTGTAACGCGCATGCACAAACTGAAATTTATTATTACAACAATTTCCAATGTAAAGCCGAATTATAACTTCAAACTATTCATTTTCAAGTTTTTAAAATATTCTCTTTCTATTGGTTGTTTTAGTTGACATGGGTTGGTCCGAATTTAAAACAAAGCCATGTGTAACGCATGCACAACCTGAATTTTATTATTACAACAATTTCCAATGCAAAGCCAAATTATAATTTCATTTTTTACCCTTATTTTTAACATCAAAAACACATTAGCATCTCTCTGTCTTGGATTCACGATTTCAAACCCTAAATACAACTCTTTTCATCACGCCGCTATTGTTCCTTTCACTAAACATTGTCCATCACGCAACTATTCTTCTGTTAACGAGAGGCTTATGTGATAAGATTGACAGACCTATGAGGTTTGTGAAAATCACACGGTCTGATCTTTGTAAATGTTTATATTTTTGTTTCTTGTAGGTTTTTTCAAGCTTTTGTACTGAAAGTTTGAAGATGTTTTGATTGGTTTCGTAATCTCTGCACGTGTTTGTTAAAGGGTTTTTGGGGTAATTAGTGTTCGAAAAATGTTTTTGCACACACTGAACATGAAAAATATGTATGTCTTATTCTTTATAGAATCCACATTCGAAAAGCATTTATTAGTGTTGCTTCTTCTTTGATCTGTTATGTGTTGGATGGATGATTTATAGTGATAGTACCTGTTTGTTCAATGGCCAATGTTTCATATGATTGCAATGGTTCAATACGAATATGATTACCTTTGGCATGCAAGTTTTGAAAATGAAACCAGATTTGATTAAACATGTTTTGACGGATAATTTTTGCTCTTCTAAAAGAATTTATCTGTTGCTTATTCTTTGATCTGCAATGTGTTTCATTAATGGCCAATGTTAGATTTGATTGCAACGGTTCAATATGAACATGATTACATTCTGGATGAAAGTTTTGAAATGTACAAATATATTTGCTTGAACATGTTTCGATGGATAATTTTTGCTCCCCAAATTTATGTTTTATTGTCGTTTATTCTTGTATGATGATAATTGTTGTTTGGTCACGAGTTTATTCAATGTATCAAGAATTGCCGGTTAATGTGTGGGTGGTATCCCACCAACAGTCTGTTACGCACACTATTGAGCTGTATAGCACGCCGTTGGTGGGATAGATTATATGCATCAGTTAGAATCCATATTATCTATGTAATGTGGTCACGATTTTATTTAATGCATGACAACATATTCTAAAGATACCAACTAGAATACAATTTACATATATTATGTGTTTGAAAATATATAATAATAATTACATCTTCATATGTATAAACACTTTTAATCAGAATCCATATTTACATAACTTGTATGATTGAACTATTTATTTGGATAATCTTGTGTGATTGACTATTTTATTGGATAATCATTTAGTAAACAGTATGAGCGTAAACAGTAATTATAGGCTTTGGGCCTATAATTAATAGAGCCCTTTGAGGCTTGGGCCTTGGGGTTCTTGGGCTTATCTCCTGACTAGCTAGAGCCCTTTGAGGCTTGAGCTAGTCATTAGAATACAATTTACATATATTCTGTGTTTGAATATATTAATTTACAATTACCATTACTAAAATATAATTTCAATAACAAAGTCGATATAAACAGTTTCAATCAGAATCCATATTACATATGTTATGTGATTGACTATTTATATATATAATCACTTTAGTGAACAGTATAATCGTAGATTGTAATTATGTGCTTTGGGTCTTGGGGTTCTTGGGCAAAATACCGACTAGAATACAATTTACATATATTATGTGTTTGAAAATATATAATAATAATTACATCTTTAGATATATAAAAACTTTCAATCAGAATCCATATTACATAACCTACGTGATTGACTATTTATTTCGATAATCATTTATTAAACAGTATAATCGTAAACAATAATGGTGGGTTTTGGGTCTTGGGGTTCTTGGGCTTGTCTCTTGACCAGATAGAGCCCTTTGAGGCTTTGGCTAGTCATTGGAACACAATTTACATATATTCTGTGTTTGAATATATTGATATGCAATTATCACTTCAAAAATATAATTTCATTAAATAAGTCGATATAAACAGTTTCAATCAGAATCCATATTACAAATGTTTTGTGTTTGACAATTTATATATATAATCACTTCGTAAACAATATAATCGTAAAATGCAATGATGTGCTTTGGGTCTTGGGGTTCTTGGGCTTTTCTGGACGAGCTAGAGCCCTTTGATACTTGGGCTAGTCATTAGAATTCATTTTATAGATTCTGTGTTTGAAAATATATTATTACATTTACAATTTAAATAGTATAATTACATTAAAAAAAGTCGATATAAACAGTTTCAATAGAATCCATATTACATATGATATGTGATTGACAATTTAATTATATAATCACTTAGAAAACAATATAATCATAAATAGTAATGATGGGATTTGGGTCTTTGGGTTCTTGGGCTTGTCTTTTGACGAGTTAGAGCCCTTTGATGCTTGGGCTAGTCATTACAATACATTTTATATATATTCTGTATTTGAAAATATATAATTATAATTACAATATATTAAGTATAATTACATGTAAAATCATCGATAACAATTATTTCAATCGAATCCATGTTCCAAATATTATGTGATTGACTGTATATTAATATAATCACTAAATAAATAATATAATCGTAAGAAGGAACCATGGGCTTTGGGTCTTAGGTTTCTTGGGCTTGTCTCTTAACAAGCTACAACCCTTTTGAGGCTTGAGCTAATATGACTTTAATAAGGTTTTTTTTAACTTAAAATGGTATTTGTGATCGTAAGTATTTTGATACAATTACAACATTATTATGTAAATATCACTCGTTGCAGAGGGTGGAACCGTTTTATTGAAACACTGTGTAATGCGAATACCACATCGAAAAATAAAAAGGGATTAAAATGGTTTATAAGTAGTAAAGTAATGCCTAGACATTGAACAATAGGTCTCCTAACTGGGCCTAGCATATAAACCTATTGAAGTAACGATGGGCTTAGGTCTGGGGTTCTTGGGCTTGCATCTTGACGAGCTAGAGCCCTTTGATTCCTGGGCTAGTCTAACTTTAATAAGGTTTTTTTTTAACTTAAAATGGTATTTGTGATCGTAAGTATTTTGATACAATCACAACATTATTATGTAAATATCACTCGTTGTAGAGGGTGGAATCATTTTATGGAAACACTATGTAATGCGAATACCACATCGAAAAATAAAAAGGTATTAAAATGGTTTATAAGTAGTAAAGTAATGCCTAAACATTGAACAATAGGCCTCCCAACTGGGCCTAGCATATAAACCTATTGAAGTAACGATGGGCTTGGGTCTTGGGGTTCTTGGGCTTGCCTTTTGACAAGCTAGAGCCCTTTGAGGCCTGGGCTAATCTAACTTTAATAAGGTTTTCTTAACTTAAAATGGTATTTGTGATCGTAAATATTTTGATACAATCACAATATTATTATGTAAATATCACTCGTTGCAGAGGGTGGAACCGTTTTTTTTGAAACACTGTGTAATGTGAATCTCACATCGAAAAATAAAAAGGGATTAAAATGGTTTATAAGTAGTAAAGTAATGCCTAGACATTAAACAATAGGCCTCCCAACTGGGCCTAGCATATAAACCTATTGAAGTAACGATGGGCTTGGGTCTTGGGGTTCTTGGACTTGTCTATTGACGAGCTAGAGCCCTTTGAGACCTGGGCTTGTCTGACTTTAATAAGGTTTTTTAATTCTTTTTTTTTTTTTTAAGAGAGATGTATGTGGAATCTATAAAAAAAGCACAACAAGAAATGAAGTTTCTGGATTATACTACTGTTGTTGTTGTTATGAATGATGTAAGTACAATGGGCATGTATGCCTAGTGTGGGACTATTGTCAATTATTTCATTGCAAAAAATAAAACTTCTCTTAATAGACAAAAAAATTAAATATATCAAACTCGAACACTTGGACAAGGGGGTTGTAAACCTATACCCAAAGCTCTATCCATCCTCTTACTTTGTTGGACATTAGATTCACGAGCCCGATTATATTTTTAACTATTCACCTATATCGACTGTTATCACACATTTTTAATGATGATTACCTTTATCTAATGTAATCACACATTTTAAATACTGTTTACTCATATCGAGTGTTATCACACAGTACAAATGCCAAACAAATGACGGGAACAGATTTAATTTAAAAATAAATGATTATTGTTTAAATTTGAAACGCATTTATTGTTATTTGTCAGCTGCATTGATTGTTTTTTAAATTTGAAAAGAAATGATTGTTTTACCTAGGGAACAGTTAATAAAGCAAAAATTTAAATTGCCTTGGATTAAATAGTAACCTGCTCAACAAGTTTATAGGTAAACAATAGGTAGCGGTGTTTAGTACACCGTTGTTCTATAGACTACCCCATTAAATGATATATCATTATGTATATATAATATACTTTTATATTTTATTATTATTATCCATAATATATCATGTTATTATGAATGTTTTATAATTAGGGGTATTTTGGTCAAAATACAGTTAACTTCATTCCATTCCGTTGTTAACCAAATAAAATAATACTGATTCAGAGACTAATTCTAAAGTTCCAACCAAACAAAAAACTTAGTTTTTTTTTCTTTTCCTTTCCTTTCCATTCTCATTCTTATTCTCATTACCATTCCGATTACCATTCCACAATGTAACCAAACATGACCATAGTGTATAGATCAATAACTAGACTATATATGTTTAAAAAAAAAACAATTTTATTAAAAGTTTCAATAAATATTTTTTAATATATGTCTGTCGTAGATATTAGAATTTTGATTAGTTGAATAAATTTAAATTTATCTAACAAGGTTTTTTTTCTTTCTTTCTATTTCTAACAACCCATATAGGTTATATATAAATATTGTTCAATTGTTAACAAATTAACTCGTGTAGTCAAGTGGTAAAGACTTATAACTTTTGACTTGAGGTTTCAAGTTCAATTTCTAATAATGACAATTAATTGTCATTATTATCAGATGTGGGTAGGGGCGGCGGCGGGAGTTGGCCTGAAGAAGGCGGCGACAGCGGAGGTGGTGTATAAATATAAAAAAAAGTTATTTAATTAAATATTAAATAATGACAATTTGTAATTAAATATTATAAACATATCTTGACAGTTTTTAACTGTCAAGACCTTTCTTGACACACGGTTTTTAACTGTCAAGAATGCTAGTATTTTCTTGTAGTGTTCGAAGTTTATCGTCTTTATGAGTGTAGGTTTAGTGGGAGAAACATGCAAGGAGGGAACAACCGGACACCTGATCGATGAAGAAAAGTATGAGAATCCTAAACATGGAAGACTTTTCATCCAGATCCGGTTTGGGTTCATTTCAATGTTGCGAACTGGACACTTACTTTGAAACTAGGTTCGATAGCCCATCAAGGGGACTTCCAAGAATTTGATTTGCTTTTATGGTGGAAGAACCATACCGAGAGTTATCCAATATTGTCCCAACTAGCACGGGACGTACTCGTCATCCCTGTGTCTACTGTTTGTTTAGAACAGTAGACAGCACAAGTGGACATATAATCGAAGCTCGAAGATCTTATTTGACCCCTCAGATGGTGGAGCTATTAACATGCCTTCATGATTGGGAGCATGCAGAGATGAGGATGCAGCATCAACCGGTGAATGAAGAACTAACTCAAAGTTTTTCCAACATATACTTCGAAGATGCTTCTGGTTCCGATAGTAACCGGGTGGATTGACGACTTAATTTTTAATTATACATGTATTTGTAATTTGGTAATTCGATTGCACTCTTTTCCCCCTATCAAGTTTTTATCCCATTTGGTTTTTCTTGGTTAGGTTTTTAACGAGACAATCACAAATCTTGTAAATTGAAATGTCAATAAGTAAATAAAACTTAGCTCTTTCTTAATTGTTACATCTTTATCACTTTATTTATTCTTTGAATAATTTTAGTAAATAAATAAAATATAATTTAATCTATTTCTTACATTTTATTTGATTACTCATTAGACTAAATAAAAAAGAAATAAATTTTAACTTTTTTTTTTGGAAAACTTGAATAAATTTTAAACTTAAAAATTAAAATATATAAGTTAAAATAAATATAATAAATAAATTTTTAACTTCAAATATTATATGATGAATAAATTTTAAAGTCAAACAATTAAATAAAAAAAGAAAAATTAAAAAAAAAAAAAATCAATTCATTCAAATATTCAAATATTCAATTCATGAATAAATTAGATATTTAGATTTATAAATTATAAATTATTATTTTATAAAAATAATTATAAAAAAAAAAAACACCGGGCGCCCTGGATCGGCCTACTAGGCTGGCTAGCAGGCCAGGCCATAGGCCCAGGCCAGACCTCCAATTTTTTTAACAGGCCAACCTGACCTATTTTTCTTTAGGTTTCTTTGGGCTCGGCACGGCCAGGCCGGGCTGTCCATTTTTACACCACTATGAGAATTTGATGTTTGATATACAATTAACATATTCATTCATAATTCCAAAAACGTGTTTAGGGTTTAGTTTGAGGGTAATAAGAAGAGTGTTTAGACTTGGATATGATTGGTTCATTGTTTCATGGATGAATTTTGATTTTTTTTTTTTTTTTTTTGAAGTGTTACAATATTTTGGGATTGAGGGAAGGGGCATTACCCAAACTCACAACCTCTAGGTGTGAAGGGCTTACTACTGAGTCTACCCTTATCTTGTCACGATGAATTTTGAAATCTGTGGTAAGCAACTAAAAGCATCTCCAATGCAAAAGTGGAAGTCCAAAAAATTTCTAGCACTTTTTGGAGGTGGCTTTTCAACATTGTCTCCGTTTTAATAACTTATGTTTAAAAAACACCTATTATGATGAACGAACAAAAATGCCCCCCACAGTAACCTTCTTCACCATTTTGTTTTTGTTTTTGTTTTTTTTTTCTTTCGAAATCCTCCATCAATGGAGGTGGAACTAATGAATTGACAAACACACGTACACCGACCAATCGACGAACACACGTACATCGATGACAACGATGAACCATGATCACGCGTACATCGCCGTCGACGACCACGACCAAAAAAATAGCGACTTTTGATTTCTTTGAAAAAACGAAGTATGTAACTTTCTTTGAAAACGAAGGGTTTCAAATTGGGGATTCGAGGTTCGAGAAGATGAACAAAACATAAACAGAGGAGCACAGAACAACAACCTAGAAGTCTCAAAAAGAAATCATAAAGTCTCGGAACACAAAGTCTCAGAACATAAAGTCTAGGAACAAAGTCTCGGAATCACAAAGTCTTAGAAACACAAAGTCTTAGAAACACAAAGTCTCAGACACACAAACACAAAGTCTCAGAGCACAAACACAAAGTCTCGGAACACAATCACAAAGTCTTGAAAACATTGGGTTGTTGTTCTGTGCTCCTTTGTTTTCGTTCTGTTGTTGTTTCTCGGAGTGCGTCAATGTAGTGCCACTAAACAAATCCAATGAAGATGCATTGATAATGTTATAAAGTTGGTTTTGTTCGATTTCGACCTCCATTAGAGATCTGTTAAACAGACCTCTATGAAGAAGATTAAAGAATAAAATCAAAAAAAGAAAAACTGAAAAGTAAATAAAAAATAGAGTAAAATAAGGGTATTTTTGGAAGTTATTTACTTTAGTGCCTTTAAAACATAAATCATTAAAATGGTGATAATCTTGAAACATCAACTTAAAAAAGTGATAAAAACCCCTATTTCCTCTCAAAAGCGGCTTGTGAAAAAAAAAAAAGATGCCACATAGGATAAATAAACAGTCTATTAAAAAATGTATCTCCAATTCAACTGTGCATATTCAACCTCACACTAATGTGATAAAAAAAATATTAAACATTGTCAACATGATCGTCTACTTTTATACGGCATGTTGTATAGCTATTTTTCGGTTGATTCATCAAGTATTTAAATTAACATTAATTTTTCATCTAATTTTGGTAAGGAAATAAAATAAAAAAGAAAAACGGAAACAAAATTGTACATGTCATTAAAAACAAATGTGTTAAATAGAAGTATTCGAGACCAAATTTTAAATTGATTGTCTATCAACTCTATCTATCTTTATGCCACATAGGAAGTAAGTTTCTTGACATTATTATCATGTCAACGATTTTTAGTATGCAAGTTACTTTTGTATCGGAGAGGCTCTAAACAAGTGTGTTTCGAGTAAACAATGGTGGCCTATCGTGTAAACAATAAGTGAAATTAACCCTAACCATTATTTCCACCGCACGTGTATTCATCCTCAGTCGCTCACTTTCATCACGTGCTTTCCCTCTATTGTGAATCAAAATATCCCACCATTCTTGACGCGCCACGTGTAAAAGCTTTATCAAGTATTTATGCACGTGTCATAAATCGTAATGCACACATCACCAGACCTACTCACTCTCACCCTCATCTCTGCTTCATTTCGTAATAGCTCTCAAAAATCCCTTTTTTTTATTTTTTCTTACAAGATGAAGATCGACACTGCCAGGTAATTTTTCATGTTAATCTTTGTTAATTTTAACACAATTGTTTGAAATTCATGACTGTGTTTATGATAGGTGTTGTTTCGATGCACAATTGCCATGCTTTTCGCCTAATTTAACAAATTCGAAAAATGTCCATAAAATTCCAAATCGCGTGTTGTTCGCCTGCAATTCGAATACGAACCACCGGATGACGATGAAGAGGAATCGGATGACGTGGAGAGCGTATTCGATGCCGGTCAGTGTCGATGATTTTTCATCCGTACAATCAGAAGATTATTCTGAGGATGATTCGCCTGAGAAGCTTCTATCCCAGCCGTTGACCAGCGATGAGGTATATAGTTACAAACAATTACACATTTTCAGAAATCGAAAATAAGTAAATATTGATAATGTCACCGATATCTCCATTTTTATTTTCATGAATTTGGAACCTGATATGAACATCACACTGATATTTACTTCTTTGGCTGTCTGCACTATATTTGGAGAAAAAAAATAAAATCAATTTTACTTGTATCGACTGATGTGAGCTATATATGTTTGTAATTCTTTAATAGTTGAAGTCACTACTGGCTGATTCGGAGAGACAAAAGCTCACAAGAAAGCTAAGTGAAGCCAATCAACAGAACCGGTTTCTCAAACGGCAGGTTCGTACATTGTATTCTTACTTGGCTTCTTTGGTGTAAATGATTTTAACACCCTATAATTTAGTGTTACTGGTTTTGCTTTAGATGGTTTTGTTGGTTTACGTTATGCTGATTAAGTTACTTGACAACATCCCGTGTGTTGTTGAATTTGATCCGAATGTAATGAATATGTGGCATGTGTTCACATTGAAATCACATACTTGGATATGTGAATGAATATGTTTGAAATTCTACTATTTGTAGTTTTGTACTGGTGGACTAAAATTGGTTGTCATTTGCAAGCAAAAGCTTTTGGGGAAAACAAAGTTTTTTGTCAGGATTACTTTTAGAGATGAAAAAAAAGCCTTATTGACGTTGTATTATTTTTTTGTATATTTGTTCTGCTCAGCTTCATATAAAGGAGGATGCACTGGTCAACTTCAAAAGTGAACTGGCTGTCATGGAACTTGAAGTTCAGGTTTATTGTTTACTCTCCCTTTCTATTCATGTATCATCAATGTCTTTATCTTGTCTGATATGAGATCTTTGCTGTTATCACGCACGAGTAATCCAAATCTCTGGTGTGAGTATCCGGTGTAGTTCCAAAAACTTTTCCAATATGAGATCTTTCTACTTTCTTTTGTCTTTATCATTTATTCCTGTGTAACTTGAGTGCGAAATCAAATGGACAGCTATTTCTTACGTGAATTATATGTCAAGTTTCGGGCAAGACAATTATATAGCTCCCATTTTTTATGGACTTATCTAGTATATTAGGATGTTAGAATCGTTCACCTTCTCATTGAGAAAGGTTTGTTGCTTAAGTTTCCCTTTTAATTATTTGCAGTCTGAAGACTTCTTCTTATTTTGTTATTTAGGTTTATATAGTAGTAGTACCATGGATTATGCATATGGGGAATTTCTTCTAAACATCAAATTAAATCCTTTATTTTCATCAATTCCATGGTGGAATAAGATCTATTAGTTGATGTAATTATTACTTATTTTCTTAACATGGGCAGGCATTAGTCCAAGATAATTATTTTTCTTTCACTTGAATTGGAGGCTGTTGTATGTTTTTTAGGGCTCTTTTTGTTAGCCTAGGTGGACTTCTTGTCCATGAGTGTATAGAGGCTACTTTTGTTTCTATAAGCTGCTTTTGTATAAGCTCTTTTGTTCTCTTGTTGATATGAAATAAATTTTGTTTCTGTTTCTTACAAAAAAAAAAAAAATAAATAAATAAATATTGGGCAGGCCTTAGTCTCACTTGCTGAAGAAATAGCTAAATCTGGGATTCCAGAAGGTTCAAGAAAGATCAATGGGAAATTCATTCAATCTCACCTTCTTTCCCGCTTAGAAGGTATGATATCCACTGTGCATATTTCATATTGGTATAAGTCTTGTTCTCCATTGATTCTTGTCTATTTCTGCCACTACTCTAGTATATGTCAATAGTCTAATAAATTCAGCTAGGACTCTAATGAGTTTTAAGTTTTTCTCAAGAAAACTATTTGTTTTTTGCCCTTACATTCCAATGGCCATGATGGTCATGACTCTCGAACACAAATTTTGGCTTTGATGTAGTTGACCCTAATTGTATTAGGGTAGTTTGCAAACTTGTAGAAGCTCTTTCTGTGCTACTTCATTGACATTATGGACCCAACATTATACTTCTGAGGAACTTTTGTTTTAAAAACAAATTCCTCATATTTTCTAACAAATCCTTTTGCCTTCATTTCTTCTGGTTTAAAGCTGTACATGAGAAGTTGAAGGAACAGATAAAGGATGTAGGTGTTGCACAGTCCAAGGAGGTTTCTTTATTCTGGAGTGGCATGGCAGAGGTAAACATGCAAAAAAGTGCATTCTCATAATCAATACCTTTTCATTTTACTGTCTATTAATTATTAGTTTGACTTTCAGATCCAAGTCACTGTATTTATTTTTTGTACCATTTAATAAGTACACTATTAACTTTCTCAATGTCAAATTTGGATACAACAGTAAAGTAACACTAAACATTTGAAATTTGCATTTACATGGTTAAATAGTTCTGATATTATTTTATTATGTGAGATGTATATTCACCAAGTGATATTCAGAATGTTAAATAACTATGAACTATCTGATCTCAATTAATTGATATCAATATCTGTCATGCTCTGCATTTATCCTTTTCTGGTAAAAGTACTAAGCATAAAATTTTTTGGAATTTGATTTCGGTTGTAATTTGAAACTTTTCTGTATCCCTTTTATGATATTAGAGCGTTCAAGTAATGGGTACCTTTGACGGCTGGAGTCAAGGGGAGCACTTATCTCCAGAGTACACCGGTTCTTTTACCAAGTTCTCAACTATATTAGTGCTTCGACCTGGAAGGTACGATTCTATAGTGTCTACAGATATGTCGAAGTTACTGAAAAGAAACTTGTTACTTCTTCTAACCCATAATACTACATGAAGGTATGAAATCAAGTTCTTGGTTGATGGGGAGTGGCAGCTATCACCAGAATTTCCAACTGTTGGTGAAGGGTTAACAGAAAATAACTTATTGATCGTGGAGTAGTTTCCAGGTCCACAATTCAAGTTATATTTAATGTATACAGCAACCTGCATATTCCCAGTAAGAGCTTCTTCCACTTATTTTGTTTTGCTTAACTAATGTTTATCTGTTGTATAGCTGTAGCTAGCACCGTAGTTGTTTCAAATTTTGAGAACATCCATCACATATCAACTGGAATGTTGTCCGGCTATGGGTATATCTGTGTCATGAAACGAATTTTAACTTGGCTTACTCAGTATAATTTAGGGGTTTGTAGCAAGATGTTATATTCTGTAAACAATTTCAGAATGGTAAACTTGAGTAGTTTTTTTTGGCGTGGATAAATTCGTATAGATTTTGTGTTTTAGAGATTGTACAGGGAATTCAAATTCTGCATACAGGAAATTCTCTGTACAAATAATTCTTTAAAAGAAAAAATATGAACGGATTTTGTTCTGAGTTTGATAAAAAGTTATGGTACTCATTTTGGTTCTTATAGTTTTTGAATGGTTATCTAGGAGCATACATGCAGGATTTCTTATTTTTCTTTTTCATTTAGTCAGGAATTCGGGATAATGCTTATTTCTAACGTTATTGGTTAACAAAGACGACTTAAAGTTGATGCTGTACAAATCGCAGTAACGTTAACTAGGGGTGGACATAAGTCAGATCGGTTCGGTTTTTTACCAAAATTGTCATTGACAGTCATATATTTGGGTTTTATTTTTTTAATCAGATTTACTCATAAAAATAGGTTGACTCGATTTGATTCGAACCAGTTTTTTTTGGTTAGTTTTTTTTGGTTTGGTTTAATATGGTTTGGTGCATTTTTTAATTTCTATTTTATTTATTTATTTGTATCATTACTTTTACCACGGAGCAATATAACATTTTGTTGAAAAGTATATTGTGCGGGATCCCATACGTTTTTTTGTGCAGGCCAGTCCGGCAGGATTTATACCGGTATTATAGATGAAGATTGTGTGACCTACAATATTAGTTTTTATTGTGGCCTCCAAAAACCAAAATCATGGATTCGCCCTTGATATAATTCTGGCCATGATTTGGGTAATCATTGATTCGTATCCTTATTGGTGTTTGATTTGATGAGATAAATCTGTGATACATAATGCAATCACGGCTTTAGTTTTATATTTGATTCAAACAAGAAAATCTGGGATTTTCCCGTTTGTTTGTTGATTAGGATTCTTATACGCTATAGTTATCATCTTGGATACGGTTTTGGTGAATAGATTCTTTTCGTGGACAAAATTCTTATCGCAATGTTGCTGTGAGTTCTTTACTGATTTTGATGACGCGGCTACTTTCGTAGTTCCTTTAATTTTGCTGACGTGTTATGGTGGTAAAAACTCATAGACAGTGGTAAATTGTGCTCATTCCCGCATTGCAAATGGTATATTAAAAAAAATTATTGAGCAAATTATTTGTTCAAATTTATGAACAAATAGTGTAATACATGAGTTGACTAAGGGCCATTTTAGAATTGCCTTGGAGAAGTTAAAATCAGATTATTTAATAATTTTGATATAAAAAGGGATTTGGATACTCTATTGATCTGATCTTTTTTCTTGCTTTTTTAAAGTATGTGATTGGTTGTCGATAAAAGTGGTTGTGGAAACTAAGCACATCTTAACAACATATTAATTGTAATGCTTATGTGTCATGAGATTAGGTGAGGTTATGAAAAAGATTAGATCAGTTGATGATCCAAATTCATAAAAAAGATGGTAAAACATTGAGAAGTGATTATTTAATAAGATAATGAAATAGGTGAGGGGTTATTTCTAGAAAGTAATAATGAATTAATCTTCTGTGAGATTTAATGAATTTTTTGAAAGGCCAAATAATCTTTGTTAATTTAAGATAAAGACATTTTTATCCCAACATTTATTTTATATAAACCTATTGTTATTATCTATTTAGCACGAGTATTGTTGTGATTGTTGTCAAAACAGAAAATAATTAGGCAAAATAAAAAGCAAAGTAGAACAAGAGAAATTTACGTGGTTCAGTGTAAAGCCTAAGTGAAATTCCTTTAACTACTTATAGTGTAAAATATACTTAGATGGGAGGTGAATGTGTATAGGTTCAAATTATTGCACTTCTTTTTCTTTACAAACAATTTATGCACACTTAGAATCTTTAACCAGTAAATTGTTTTAACAAGTCAATATGGATTCGATTAAACCAAGTATTAAAACAATACAAGTCAAAGTAAGCAAAGAAACTAAAATACGAAAATCAACACGAGATTTTTACGTGGTAAAGCCTCAAAACGAGGAAGCATCCACATGTTGATACCACAATCACCGGCAAACCACTGTCGCCGTGGCGACATCGAAGGACAAAAGGCGACAAAAAGGGCGACATTAGGTGTGGAGAGGTGGCTTAGATTTCGGCCGTTTTGGGGCGCCAAGAGGTCAACGACTGGACTACCGTTGACCTTGCCATTCTTTTGGGCCAGATTTTGGCCAGCGGTAGGTTGAGTAAGGGCGACTTCAGGCGAGCTAGGGTTTGAAGGATGAGGCGTCCATGGCTGCTGCACGCAAGGAAAGGAAGAAGAAGGTTGAAGAAGATGGGGTGCATTCAGCAGAAAACTGGGGTTCAATCAGACGCTCCTTCTTTTGGTTCTAATGGGGTGCGTTTAGAAGCAAAGTGGGGTGCATTTAGAAGCCCACACCCCTCTCAAAACGCACCGTTTCACTAAGTTGAGTGTGTGGGCTGTTTTGTCTCTTTGGGGTGTGTTTAGAAGTGATTTGGGGTGCGTTTAGAGGCCCACACCCTCCTCCTAAACGTGCCGTTTCACTAATGCTGACGTGGCGCCAATGCCTGATTTCCTTGGCGAATTACGGACCCTGGTCTCTTTCAATATTGCATAAACTCCAAACCTTCTTCAGAATTTACACTTTTGCCCCTATTTCTCCAATATTACTTCAATGCCCCTGAACTCTGTAAATACCTAAAAACACTTAATTTACACCATTAAATCACGGGATAATGCCCGAGAATCAAGCATAAAGAGAAGGAAGTGAGGGCCAAAATCATACCAATTTTGGTCCGATCAGTAATCTCCTTGTGAAGTCTAACTAAACTTACCTCAAGTAACACATGCTGTTTGAGTCGGGTGATCTAATTCTGATAAGCCATCAAAGTTGTTTTTTGGTATCTGACTTGAATAATGTAAATTGAAGTTCCAGGTACCTTCTGAACAGGAGGTCATGGTTCTGAATTGATTGCGGTTATTGGTTAAGACCGATTCTTGACTTTTCCAAAGTGAATCGGGATGCCCGGTGCTCAGGTGACAATATTGATGAATCGTGCAACTTAACATATCTGCTTTAAGGAGTCATGGTATCCGGATTATTTGCATCTGGTAGGTAATCAGGACCACTTTGGCACCAGAAATCTTATGGTAGGACAAGGTATCGGTTATCTTGATCCATAGGGGGTCTCATCTTGGTGAGGAATTATGGCCCCTTATGGCACCAGGTCTTCGAGTGGTGAATCTTAGGCATCAGGTGTCCTACTAGAGGATCTTGATCCTTCGGTGAAATGATCCTGGTAGATAATTACACCATCCAGATCCTTCCCGGCGAAGGGTATTCCCTGGTCGAGGCAGCAGGAATGCCGTATAGACTTTCTTGGTCTTGAGGACTGCGATGGGCAACTCGGGCCACGACTTCGCATCCTAAGTCTGGCTGGTAACTATACCATTTAAGCACTTGTGTACTAGATCCTTCTTGGAGGATGGTATTCCCCGACCAAGGCAGTAAGAATGCCATTTTGCTTTTCCTGGTCTTGAGGAGCTTTATCATGGTGATCCTCCTAGAGGGTATGGACCTAGTTCCGGGCATTACTAAAAGTATGTGATTCTCCTAGTCTTGGTTCAATAATGGAGATCTTCCTAGAGGGGTTAACCCGGACCAAGGCATCAGGGTTGCTATGTAGCTCTCCTGGTCTTGATTCGATCTAGTGGTGACAAACATCTCAAGGCGAATATAAGAGAATCATGTAGGAAATCAAAGCTGACTTTATTGAATTTCTCAAGAAGCAAATATAAAGCAAAATCAGGGTATACATTTAGAAATATACCAACCAAAATAAATTCTTCTTAAAACTCTAAGGGTAAAATCTTTTAAGGTGATCGGCATTCCAGGTGTGGCCTACCGGGTTTCCATCCATATCTTCTAGCTTGTAAGCCCCCTTTCGAACTGTTATCTTTATCAGGTAGGGATTTTCTCAGTTGAGGGCTAGTACCCCGTCAGACCTTTTTCGGGTATTCTTGGGCACCTTCCTGAGAACCTGGTCCTTCTTTAAAGTTTCAAGTCTTCACTTTCCTCTAGGACAGTCATCTTGCTCTGGTGTCCCGTGGCTGGGTTCATTGGTTACATGGGCGCACTGCTTGGCCAATGTGGTAAGATTAGTGGACACCGCATAACAAGTGCGGGCAACTTGTTGATCCCCACAAAATTCTCCTACCTTGGTTCCTACCGGGAATTTTAGGATGTTGTGGTAAATGGACAACACTCTCTTGATTCCCGATAGGAAAGGTCTTCCTAGGATTGCGTTATAGGCGGACAGGGTATCAACCACAATAAACTCTGTCATGATGTTCTGCTGAAGGGGAGCCTCTCCAATTATTACCGGTATAATATGAGTCCCGACTGGCATTATGGAATCTCCTGTAAAACTGTACAAGGGTGTGGTGTAGCTGTTATAGCAGGGGTTCTTCAGGTTAAGCTTTTCCAACGTTTCTTTAAATAGAATGTCGACACTGCTCCAGTATCTATCAGGATACGGTGAACCCAGCAATTAGCGATCTGTACTGTGATCACCATCGGATCATCATGAGGCTGAACTGTGTTGTATGCATCCTCTTCCGTGAAAATGATCTGGGCAGAACCGAGATAGTCTTGAGATTCCCTAGAGACCCGGAGTACATCATAACTAGTGGTGAACCTCGGGATCTTCCTGGCATGGTTCTTCCTTGAGTCGTTAGAAGCCTTGCTAGTGTTGGGCCTCCACTGATGGTGTGAATGACTTGGATCTGCTGTATCGAGTCTTTATTGTTGTTCTTCCTTCTTTCTTCCGCATCTCACATCTCCCCTTGCACTTCCTTTCCTGCCTTGATGCTATCCCGAACCTACTGCAAAAACTCAACTAAGAGTCCTCCTCTTACTAATCCTTCGATCTGGTTACGGATTACTAATCCTTCGATCTGGTTACGGAGGCTGTAGCATTCAGATGTGTTATGCCCCATATCCTCATGAAAATCACTATACTTGTAGCGATTCCTCTGATCGGTTGGGATCTTTATAGGACCGGGCTTCCTAAGTAGACCTTTATCGCGGATAGCGAGGTATATAGTTTCCGGGGATGCATTGAAAGGAGTGTAATAGTTGTACCATTCTTCTTCACTTGCTACCTAGGTTACTTCTCTTAACGGAGGTGTTGTTCTAGGAGGGGCTTTCTCACCGGGTATCTATCCCGATGCTGGAAAGGAGGTGGCGGCCTATAGGTCGATCGGTTTGGAGGATGGTTCTGAAATTTCTTTGCAGGTGCAGGCTTCAGAGACTCCTTCTTCGGTCGTTTGGTTGATCGGGCTTCATCGTGCTCAACCTTGATCCAGAGTTGTTCATCTATGTCCACCTGCTCTAGTTCCCTATCATAGGCTTCTTGGTAAGTTTCGGGTGGATGCTTAGCAAACGATCGGAACAGTCGGCCTGCCCATAAGTTCCTTCTGAAGCTGGCCAAAGTCTCATTCTCAGTAAACACTCCCATCTAGATCACTTCTTTGTGTAACTTCTCTACACAGGATCTTAACGTCTCTCCTCGCTCCTGGATCACATACTGGAGTAGGACGGGGTCCTTGGGATGAGGTTTGATCCCCTGGAATTGAGCACAAAAGTCTGTAGTAAGTTTTATAAAGGAATCCACACCACCTGGAGGTAATTTTCTGAACCAAGTCTTGGCACAATCGGTCAGGATGGAAGGAAACATTCTTCACATTGCTGACCGGATAGCATTCTGGACCTCCATTTGGTAGACAAAACTTTCCATGTGGCTCACGGGGTCTTCTGATCTAGAATATTTCTCGACGGGCATCTTGAATTTAGGGGGTGGCTATACTTCTCTGATCCTTCTGGAGAAGGGTGCATTTATCTCCCCCAAGGGGTTCTTTCGGGTACCCCGGTGTTTCCTTTTCCTTAGCTCTTCGAGTTCATTTGCCATCTTGACCATCTGATCTTCAAGGCGTCTGGACCCATCGTGCCTAGATCTGGCTACTAATTCCTTATTATTCGAAGTTTGGGATAGCACAGTTGTCTCCTTGCGTTCCTCCCTCTGGGGCTGGGTACCCCGCGGGTTTCTCCTAGGCTCGGTACTACCACCTGCATCGGGCTGTGGAGCCCTTTTCTCTGCTGCCAGTCTAGCTGCTGGTTGGATCTTTCTGGGAGGGATGTCAAATGCTGACTTCACCTGTCGGGGTCTGAAATCTCCGGGATGATCTGGTATTGGTAAATGTGGCCCTAGTCTGTCAAAAACTGGTACCCGGGTACTCGGTCCGACTTCTCCTGCGAGTCTGGGTGCTTCAAAAGGTATTCCTTAGGCGATCATCCGGAGGTGGATGCTTTCCATATAGGCAGCAACGTGCTGCTCTATGGTATCTCGGTTTACCTCCTGGACCGTGGGGTCTTAGGGCGTGGAGCCCGCATTGGGTGGAGGAATCGGTGTTGGGACCTGGCTTCTAGTTCTCTTCCTCTTCCCTTGGTTTCTCTGAGTAGAAGCAAGGGAATGGGGTCTTGAGGGGTCATGATGCCCTTGAGAGGATCGGAGTCTCATCTTTTGATTCTTCTGGGTAGAGTTAGGTAGCTTTGTAAGAAGTTGGGAGTTTTTCCTACAGACGGCGCCAAAAGTGTTAACCAAAAATTGTCATTGGATGATTTTTCCAATTAACAATTCAATATGACTAAAATCAAGGTAGATCTCAGTCGGCGGGATATCAAGTAGTTCGATTGTTAGGATTATGCTCAATAGCAAGAGTGTAATGTTGTAATTAACAATCTTTTTCATATTAATAAAGTGATTTCTGGTTTAACAAATCATATAGCATTTATAGTTTAATATTATAATTGTCAAAGTAAATAATCATAAGTTCTAAAGACTATGGGAAAAGAAGAATTGTTCGTACATCTGGATATGTATGTGGTAGACACAATTCTTTAGTTAGTCTTGAATAATGTTCACAACTTAAGTTAAAGGTTGGGCACCTTTATCTTGTTAAAGTTGTAGAATTCTTTTGCTAGCATTTGAGTGGGATCAAATGAGATATGATGAGTCTAAAATCATCGGAGTGTCTTCGAGCAAAAGGATCTAGTGCACTGGGTGCATTGAACTGGATCACAATGAAATACTTTATCTATAACCATCAGTAGATAAAAGTATTTTCATTATCAGGACAATCGGAGAGTCTATCTTAATCCTGAGATAAATGATGGACTTATGGTTGCAAGTGATATCATTTGAGTTATCAATGAGTACGATTATATCGCATAGTCTATCCTCGATAGTTTGGTGATATTCATTTGTTAATCGATAGAGGACTTCATTTATAGATATGGATATCGTGGCTCCATTTAATTAAATGAGAGTATAATATCATCATATGGATGTTTTGAGGTAATTGGATATTAAATCTCAACGTTGAGTTTTCGATAGTGTCTATTGAAAACATGGCTTCTGGACAAGTCAAAATATCCAAGTTCAAAACGTGGTCATATGAGTAAATATGGTAACTTGGAGAGTTATAGGCGGTCTATGAACTCTTGGCGATTACTGATATTAATCACGAGGATACACTATCTCCAATATGATTGTCTAGGGTATGAATGATGAGCATCTTCCTTTTCTATCTTTATTTAAGAGTTCAGTTTTAGCTCTTTAGTGGAATGAGTTAAAATTAATGGATCGGACCTAAGTGAATCATTTGTTGATTGTGATTAGGTTATGTCTATTGAAGCTTAAATTTAGATGGCCCGCCAAGATCCCCAATCCACACGGACTTGCATGGATCACTTGATATATTCTACCGGACCAATTTAAGGGTCCATCTAGAATTGCATTTAATATATTAAGAATATAATTTGCACATTATTTTAGTAATGGGCTGCTCAATTATATTAATATATTAATGAAAGACATGTGGGCTTGTTTCTTTTAGTAAGAATGGGTCTGGTTCACATGTGGGCTTTTTATTTAAAGTCCAATGGATTAAATGAAATAAGAAAATAATATTTTGGCCCATTTACTATAAGTGGGGCGGCAAGGGTTAGTTTAACCTAATATATTATTTTGTTTCATTGTTTTTAATTAAATAAGAATTAATGAATTAATGAATTAATTCTTTAATTAAAGAAACAAATCTTTTCTAATCAGGAAATATATTTCCTAAAAGTAAAAGTAAAAGACTTGTTTGATAAGGAAATAAATAATTAGTTTTATTTATTTAATCAAATAAGAAGTCTTTTTATTTAGTCATTAAAAGAATAGAATAAAATATCTATGAGTTAGATTAGGGTTTGAAGTCTAAAAAGTTGAAAAGAATTAGGGTTGAATTTCGGTCACCCTATATAAGTGACATGATGAAATTCGGCCAACCCTAATACACAACCACATAGATTTCGGCAACCCTAAAAGAAAAGAAGAAGCAAACTTAGGCCACCTATATATTTACAAGTATAGATTTCGGCCACCACATGTGTTCATGATACAAATTTCTTCTTCTTCTCAATTCATAGAAAGCTTTTTATTCTACTAAAACAAAAAGGAGTGTTAGATTATTCTTTGATAGTATACTATTTGCTTATTCATCAATAAGCTTGTGTATACGATATCGATCTAGGTTCACGCGAGTTTCGATCATTAGATTGAGAACTCAAAAGTGACCGGAATAATCTTAGTCATTCTTTTGATTGTTTTTGTGACTAACAAAGAAAAGAAAAGTTTGTTTTGTCCATTCACAGGTTTGCAATTCAAAGAAAAGGGAGACCACGCTCCTAGGTGATCCACGTTCGTGCTAGGATTGAAGATCTTGCGGATTACCATCGACGTAAGTCAATCGGATCACGCGACAAAAGGTATTCTACTTTTTGTTATTGTATATGTATGTTTAATTAATTAAAGGGTTTAAGGTTCATAAAGGAAAATTTTTTAAAAGTCACTAAATCTCATTTTTAGTATTGCTTCCGCTGCGTGCACTTCTTGGTATTTTTCCCTACATCGATACCCTTAGCTTCCTAATAAAATATGTAAAAAGCAATGATAATGGTGGACGAAAATTAATGTAACAAAAGGATCACACGTAACATTTTTTATTGATAATGAAAACATGATAGGAATACAATGGAGGTTTTAGATAGCTATGGTGTGTAGGGAAAAATACCGTAGTACATGCAGCGGAAGCGAGACTAAAAATAGATTTAGTAACTTTTAAAATTTTTCCTTTTTATGAACCTTAAACCCTTTAATCAATTAAACATATATATTATCTAACAAAAGAAGAATACCTTTTGTCGCGTGATCCGATTGACTTACGTCGATGGTAATCCGCAAGATCTTCAATTCTAGCACGAACGTGGATCACCTAGGAGCGTGGTCTCCCTTTTCTTTGAATTGCAAACCTGTGAATGGACAAAACAAACTTTTCTTTTCTTTGTTAGTCACAAAAACAATCAAAAGAATACTAAGTTTATTCCGGTCACTTTTGAGTTCTCAATCTAATGATCAAAACTCGCGTGAACCTAAATCGATGTTGTACACACAAGCTTGTTGACGAACAAGCAAATAGTGTACCATCAAAGAATAAACTATCACTCTTTTATGTTTTTAGTAGAATAAAATAATGCTCTCTATGAATTAAGAAGAAGAAGAAAAATTGTCTCTCAAGCACCAAGCCTTAGGTGTGGCCGAATTCTATAAGTACCCATATATAGGTGGCCAAATTTTTTGTCCTTCTTTTTTTTTTAGGGTGGCCGAATTCTTCACTACTAAAGGGACTAGGGTTGCCGCAATACACATAGTCAAAAAGAGTTTGTGTTGCACCCTAATTCCTATCTAGTTTAAGACTTCAAACCCTAATTCAATTCATAAATCTTTTATTCTTTTATTTGACTAAATAAAAAGACTTCTTATTTGATTAAATAAATAAAATTAATTATTTATTTTCTTATCAAACAAGTCTTTTAAATTTAGTATACTACTACCAATAGTATAACTCTAGGAATCATATTTCCTAATCAGAAAAGATTTGTTTCTTAATTAAACAATTAATTAATAAATTAATTAATTCTTATTTAATTAAAACAATGAAACAAAATAATATATTAGGTTAAAAAACCATCTTGCCGCCCCACTTAAAAAAATGGGCCAAATATTATTTTCTCATTTCATTAAATCCATTGGACTTTAAATAAAAAGCCCACATGTGAACCAGACACATTCTTACTAAAAGAAACAAGCCCACATGCCTTTCATTAATATATTAATATAATTGAGCAGCCCATTACTTAAATAATGTGCAAATTATATTCTTAATATATTAAATGCAATTCTAGATGGACCCTTAAATTGGTCCGGTAGAATATATTAAGTGATCCATGCAAGTCCATGTGGATTGGGGATCTTGGCGGGCCATCTAAATTTAAGCTTCAATAGACATAACCTAATCACAATCAACAAATGATTCACTTAGGTCCGATCCATTAATTTTAACTCATTCCACTAAAGAGCTAAAACTGAACTCTTAAATAAAGATAGAAAAGGAAGATGCTCCTCATTCATACCCTAGACAATCATATTGGAGATAGTGTATCCTCGTGATTAATATCAGTAATCGCCAAGAGTTCATAGACCGCCTATAACTCTCCAAGTTACCATATTTACTCATATGACCACGTTTTGAACTTGGATATTTTGACTTGTCCAGAAGCCATGTTTTCAATAGACACTATCGAAAACTCAACGTTGAGATTTAATATCCAATTACCTCAAAACATCCATATGATGATATTATACTCTCATTTAACAAATGGAGCCATGATGTCCATATCTATAAATGAAGTCCTCTATCGATTAACAAATGAATATCACCAAACTATCGAGGATAGACTATGCGATATAATCGTACTCATTGATAACTCAAATGATATCACTTGCAACCATAAGTCCATCATTTATCTCAGGATTAAGATAGACTCTCCGATTGTCCTGATAATGAAAAGACTATTATCTATTAACGGTTCTAGATAAAGCTTTTCATTGTGATCCAGTTCAATGCACCCAGTGCACTAGATTCTTTTACTCGAAGACACTCCGATGATTTTAGACTCATCATATCTCATTTGATCCCACTCAAATGCTAGTAAAAGAATTCTACAACTTTAACAAGATAAAGGTGCCCAACCTTTAACTTAAGTTGTGAACATTATTCAAGACTAACTAAAGAATTGTGTCTACCACATACATATCCAGATGTACGAACAATTCTTCTTTTCTCATAGTCTTTAGACCTTATGATTATTTACTTTGACAATTATAATATTAAACTATAAATGCTATACGATTTGTTAAACCAGAAATCACTTTATTAATATGAAAAAGATTGTTAATTACAATATTACACTCTTACTATTGAGCATAATCCTAACATGGTGATGGGATAAAAACACTCAGTTGGCTATGGCGATGGAATTCTCGTGCATGTCGATAAGTGGAAAAAATCTCTAGTAGGGTTAAGCACTCAAGTTGCGATCCCCATTCTATGTGATAATATGATGTATATATACGTATCAATACTTGCATAGCACTTCCTTGAATTCGGTCTTGTGACCCAGCGTTTTTCGGGGCATTCTGTGGCGATTGGCGAGAAGATCATTTCTTCCCTTCTGGGAATCGAGAGATCCCTTATTTTGTGGAATTTTGATGGAGTTGACTTGTATTTCAAATATGACTCTTAGTGGTGGGAATGAGCATAACTCTTTATTTGTCTTGAACGGTGGCGTTTCACTGTCGCTTTAAGCTGTCTTTTGAGCGTGCTTAGACTTAACTTTACGATATGTTCTTCCTGGTGCTTTAATTAATCTGGCCAGCTAGTTTTTAGGAGTGGATTGAAGTATCGGGACATCGGTTGATGCTGTAATGAGGTGTCAAAACAAACAAGTGTCGGGATACTTGTTATACGGTAGCGGGGTACTTGGTCTGTGTAGTAGCGAGATACTTGGACTGCGTGGTAACGGGATACCTGGATTCGGTGGTAGTGGGATACTTGGTCTATGTGGTAGCGGGGTACTTCAGGACCTTATTTTCTGTGTTGCCTGCTACATGAGAATCCCGGCGCCCTTGATCTCAGTCTGGATAGTCCGCAAGTGTGCCTAAGTACTTTGGTCTGGACTCTTTATAGGAGGTAGCTAGATTCTGCTTTGGTAGCTTTTTCAACCTTGAATCTGGATGAAAAATTCTTCTTTGACCCTCTGCCACTTTTGGTGGTTAACATAATTAATTCATCATAGAACATGTGATCAATACATTCCATGGAACAACTAGATCTAAACATGTGAGAACACAAGTAATATAGTCTAGATGTCAAAACATGAATTAAACCTAGGTCATGTGAAAAACACCTAACACAAAAGCACATAGTTTCATTCATACAAATAACACTTGAGTAAATCATAATCATGAAGCATATATTCAAGATGTTATAAACATACACATAAATGCTAGAATCACAAAATATATTCAATGAATATTCTAGCCAAAGATTTAGAACAAGGATATAATGAATAATCAATTAAATCCTAGATGTCTATAAAAACATAAACACAAGTGCTAATCTTAGATTTGTTTAATAAGAGGATCTAAGCACATGTTAGGGTTATTGATTATAAAATACATCAATCAATCCACAAATAACCCTAGATATCAAACTAATTACAATACAACTCTCAAGCATGTGAAAAACCTAGAATCTAATAAACTAATTCACATATGTCTCTAATTAGACTTTTGATTATATTTGATTATGATGCTATCTTTCTCAATAGCATTCACCATACATATACATGCATATAGAAGATGAAACCCCAAGCAAATTGAAGGTTATAAAAGAAGAAATCTCAAAGATATGAACACTACCTTGCAATGACGAGCAGGTTCGGTTTTGATGGTGAAACCACTTGAAAACTTGATCAAACAGCTGCAAGACCACTTGGAAAAGGTAGAGAACTGGAATATGAACAATCTCCAACTTGAATCAACCAATTCTAACTTCGTATGAGAAAGTTATGGTGTTTGAAAGGTGAGAAAAAATTGAGAGAAAATTCTGGTTTGAGATTTCTAATTTTGCTTCTTGAAATGAATGTGAGGGAAATGGAGAATTGAAAAGAGATGAAAGAGAGGGAGAAACGGACCAATCAACAGCTGCCACGTCATCCAGGGCCGTGTGGGGCGCATGTGGCACATGTTGGCAGAGAGCTGCTCTGGCCGTGTGGCACACGGCCTCCACACGTGGCCACCAAGCTTGGCCGTTGGCCATGCTTGCTCCTCTCGCGCACCGTTCGCGTTCTTCGACCGCCGTATCCGGGCCTCTGAACTCCGATTTTGAATCCATTTTCAAATTACGAATCGTGACTCCCTCACGCTCAATTACACTACAAAACTTTAACAAAAGGTTAAGAATTCATCTCGGAAAACGACGACGAAGACAACTCAACGAATGAGAACGCAAAGTAGCATAGCTATATCGTTTGGACTCGAAATCTAATGAATGAGAAACTGAAATGACCGGGACTGAATAAGGAATCATATGAGATCATGTTTAAGTCCAAAATACAAGAAACACAAACAATTAAACACAAGATCACACATGTATGCCATTTTGAAAATACCTACAAGGTTATACTAAAGAACCTAGAGGGGGGGTGAATAGGTTGACACACTAGTTTTAAAAAACTCTTTCGTGACTTATGTTAAAACCTTGGTGAGCATACAAATTAACCTTAAACATGATTGTTATGAGAAAACAATTAACACATGTATGCTCAATTCACCACCCTTAGTCTACAAAACATATACCAACAAACAATGTATCTCATATACAAGATATTCAATTAAGATCAAATTCCACAAGTTGTACTTTGAATATTACAATGTAAGTACACTAAGTAAAACTACTACAACTTGCTAATGAAGGAAATATATTAAAACCAAAACAAAGGATACATGTATTAATATTAATGTTCAATGAATATACAAATATCAATCTAAAAACATCTATACAAAAGAATCAAAAAATAAGAGAATTATATTTACAAAAAAGAATTGTATATACAAAAACGATCAAAATAAATATTGATTATAAATCACACTTTACACAATCTTGCTTCCAAATATATCACAAGTGAATAATGTACCACAAGATTAAAACATACACATAAACATATATAAAAGAGAGATAGAAAGAATTGACACATGAGATTTTTTAACGTGATAAAACCTTCAAGGAGGAAACATCCACGGGTTGAAATACAACCATTAGGGTACTATATATATTGGATGGTAAAAATAGAGAATCTACAAAGTGACCAATCTTTAACTCACCCAACCTAGTGGAGTCTAAGTGAAACTAATTATAGCACGGTGTGTATAAAACTATCTAGAGAGGGGGGGGGGGGGGGGGGGGGGGGGGGGGGGGGGGGGGGGGGGGCGTGAATAGATTTTACGCTTTTTACCCAATTTTTCGTGTTAGTCAAAATTACGAATTTACCCTCAAGATAATATAAACAAGAAAGTGTAATATGGTGCGGAAATTAAATCAACACTTGATTTTTACGTGGAAACCCTCACGGGAAAAACCACAGGCTATGTAAGTAAGCCACACTCGAACCTCGAATCCACCAAATGTGCAAACGATTACAACCTAATCCCGGAAGTAATCACACACCCACCTAATCCCGGTATGAGTGAACCTAGTCCAATTTGCTTGCGATCTAAGCAACCTAATCCCGGTTGCTACACACAAGACTTACTTTCTCTAGAAGAGAATACAACCCTAAGTGAATATATGTGAATATCCAAAATGCAACATAGAGCAAGGGAAACCCTATATGCTTATCTAAGATGATTAATTTGCAATTAAGAACAATCCTAGATATCAAAACTAAATGACATGTCAATTAGTTTAGCTAAACAATATTAAGCACAAAACCTAATAAGCTAGCACAATACAACTTCTCAAACATACATCATACTAATCTCAATCTTGTATCCAAAGCATACAAAATAACAAACAAGTAATTAATTGAGATTGCTAGATAAGAGAAACACAAAATATGTAAGATATTAGTGAAAAGCTTACCAAGCAAAGTATGATGAAGAATCCATGCTAGATGACATCTAGATGATCAAAGATGATGCTAGATGATGATTGATGATCATGAAAAAGTGTTTGAGTGATTAAAAATGAGTTCTTGGAATTTTTCTTCTCTTTGGAAAATATCCTAAGTATGAAATCTGATATGAACTCTCTTAGCTGACTTAAAGTCAAAGTGTTATATATATAGGGGCCATAAGTGAAGTGTGGTCGTTTTGAAAAAACGCACCAAAAATATCTCTGTGGCTCGCCTGCCGCGGTTGCTCAACCGCGGCACAGCAAAGACATTGCTGTCGCTCGATTGCCGTGGTTGTGGCACCGCGGCAGATGAACCGCGGTAGAGACATAGAAGTCTCTGTCGCTTGCATGCCGCAGTATGCCAAAATTAGGTAACCGCGGCACAAGAAGGGCAAGCCTTTTAAGCCACTTCACATAAAAGAAACATGCAATAAGTGCACGTGTGAGTGTGAAAACAATGCAACCTAATGCTTAACAAGATATGGCAATTAATAAGCTAGATGCAATCATTTAACATGCAAGAAGAGATGAAAATAGGCATTAATGCACAACACAAATGAACACAACATACAAAGATAAGACATATGTATGAGTTGTGAGTGTGTGCAACTATCTCTTCAAGTCAAGTAAGCACAAAGAAAATTACCTTCGGTGCTTATCAACAAAGGTCTTCAAAGGGCTTCGAACAATAAAACCAATACCTAAGCTACCCTTACAAAGTACCCCAACATGTGGTTTGTCCACGAAATTAGCCAATCAACAATTGGGAACCTTACACTAAGTCTACCCAACCCTATTGGAAAGTATGAGATCCCTCAATGATGCGGAAACACCATATATTGGACAACATACAAAACCAACATCGATGGAAGATTAGAAATTCCTCAAGAGTGCATACACCTCCCGTGTACCCCGCTCTTTTGGAGTCTTTGTCTAACCATACGCCTAGGCCTACCAATATAATAGCCAACTCCTTATCCAAGGCACTCATGCCTCTAGGGAGCCTCCCATGCATGACTGTCCGGACCTTCCCGATCCTAGCCATGACTTCTTGCTTAGTTATCCGGACCTCACGTCCTAACCAAGACTTCCTTGCTTGACTATCCGGACACCTTGTCCTAGTCAAGACTTTATGCCTTTTACAAGGACTTCCTAGTGTGATCATGTGAATGCAAATGATACAAACAATCAATACAACATAGAACATGTGATCAATACATTCTATGGAACAACTAGACCTAAACATGTGAGAGCACAAGTAAAGTAGTCTAGATGCCAAAACATGAATTAAACCTAGAGCATGTGAAAAACACCAAACACAAAAGCTCCTAGTTTCATTCAACCACATAACACTTGAATAAATCATATACATGAAGCATATATTCAAGATGTCATAAACATACACAAAAATGCTAGAATCACAAAATATATCAATAAATATTCTAGCCAAAGATTTAGAGTAAGGATATAATGAATAGTCAATTAAATCCTATTAGTCTCTAAATACACAAACACAAGTGCTAATCCTAGATTTGTTCAATAAGAGGATCTAAGCACATGTGAGGATTATTAATCATAAAATACATCAATCAATCCACAAATAATCTTAGATATCAATCTAATCACAGTACAACTCTCAAACATGTGAAAAACCTAGAATCTAAGAAACTAGTTCACATATGTCTCTAATTAGACTTTTGATTAAGATTGATTATGAAGCTATCTTTCTCTATAGCATTCATAATACATACACATACATATAGAAGAAGAAACCCCAAGGTAATTGAAGGTTATAAAAGAAGAAATCCCAAAGATATGAACACTACCTTGGATTCTCGAGCTGGTTTGGTTTTCTGTGTGCAACCACTATAAAAGTCGATCAAATAGCTGCCAAATCACTTGGAAAAGGTAGAGGACTCAATTATGAACGTTCTATAACTTGAATCACTCAAATCCGACTTCATATGAGAAAGTTATGGTGTTTGGAAGTTGGGAAAATTTGGGAGAAAAATCTAACGGGATTTCTAAGCTTTTCTTCTTGAAATGAATTGGAGGGAATGGAGGGAAATAAAAAGGAGGAGAGAGAAGGCAAATATTGGCCAACCACAAGAGGCCACATCAGCCCAGCCCCGTGGGGGGCGTGTGGGCCTCACGGGGGCAGAGAGCCCCTCTGGCTGTGGGGCCCACGGCCTCCCTCACGGCGTGGGCCAAGTGGCCTCACGGCCACCCACTTCTCTCCCGCGCTCCCTCGGTTCTTCAGTCGTATCTTAGGCATCCGAACTCCGATTTTGAATCCGTTTTCGGATTACGAACCATGACTCCCTCACGCACGACTGTGACTACACAACTTTGAAAAATGGTTGAGAAATCATCTAGGAAAACGACGATGAAGTCAACTCAACGAATGAGAACGAAAAGTAGCGTAACTACATCGTTTGGACTCAAAACTAAATGAATGAGTAACCGAAACGATCGAAACTCAATTAGGAATCATAATAAAGCATATTCAAGTCCAAATACAAAAATACGGAAAAATACAAACACAAAGACACACACATATGCTATTTCCTAGACATAGTCCTAGAATATGCAATAAGCAAAGTTTGTCAAGGTAGTATAAATGCATGAGCATATATTATCAAGTGTGTGAAAGTGATATATCAATGATTTTTAACCATGAAGGAACACACAATGATGCCATGTGTGTGTGTGCCTAGCCTTGTAAGAGATATGAGGTCTTATATTACCTTTGATGATCAATGAAGTACATATCTCTTTGAAGCCGGCATTTTGCATGAATTGTGGCCAAGACTTTCTTTGTCTTCATAAATCTTCAACATATGGACCACTAAACATTATAAAAGAAACACGTTTTGATATGGAATACATGCCAACACAAACTAAAAACCTAACACATTTCCTAGACATAGTCTTAGAACATGCAATTCTACATTGTATGACAATTTGAGTTCAATGCATGAGCATACTAAAACATGTGAATGTGTTATGTAAAATGTGCACAACCATGCAGGGACACTTATGAATGATTTGTGTGCGTGTATGCCTATGCCTTGTAAGAGGAAAGAGGTCAATTATACCTTTGATGAACAATGAAGCTAATTTCTCTTAACAAGCCACCACCTTGCATGAACCATAGCCGAGTCTTTCCTTGAAGCTTTGTATGATCATGATAACGACCACTAATCAATATAAGATAAACATCGTTTTGATATGGAATACATGCCAAGACAAACCAAAAACCTAACAAAGTTTGTAGATCTTGTGAACAAGGGAAGCAAACCAAAAGTGTGCACAAAAAGGTTAAGTACCTTTCCACTAAGGAGCCATTGGAACTCCTTCACATGGACCTCATGGGTCCCATCCAAACTTAATGCTTAGGTGGTAGAAAGTATATTCTTGTGGTAGTTGATGACTTCTCTAGGTTCACATGGACCTACTTTCTTAAAGAGAACTCCGAAGCTTTTGAGAAATTCAAAATGCTATGTGTTAAAATTCAAAATGAGAAAACTTCTCACATTAAGAGCAATAAGAGAATTAGAAGTGATCATAGGAAAAAGTTTGAAAATGCTAGCTTTGAAAGCTTTTATAGTAACTTAGGCATTTCCCATTAGTTTTTGGCTCCTAGGACACCTCAACAAAATGGAGTTGTTGAGAGGAAGAATATGGTCCTTCAAGATAAGACCCGTGTGATGTTGCTTAGTAACAATATCCTTAGGAACCTTTGGGCCGAGGCCGTTAATACGACTTGTTATATAGGGAATAGAATATTCCTTAGGCCCGAGACTAAACAAACATCATATAAGTTATGGAAGGGTAGGAAACCCAATGTTAGCTACTTCCACATCTTTGGAAGCAAGTACTATATACTTAATGACTGAGATCAACTTGGCAAGTTTGATGCCACCAGTGATGAGGGTATTTTCATTGGATATGTAGTTAATAGCAAGGCCTATAGAGTTTTCAATTTAAAAACTTGAAGTGTTATGGAATCATTAAATGTTGTTGTTAACCGCCAAAAAAAAAAAGAAAAAGGTAGGGATCAAAGAAGAATTTTCCACCAACCCTGAAGAATGAGTCGGGGTAGAAAGCAACAATAGGGGAGTTTAAGGTCCATGATTTGTATTGGCTTGATTCCATTGCAAAACACTCTATATTTGTAATAGTTGTTGCTTAGGATGTTCTTGGAAGAAAAGAAGCTTCAAAGTTGAAGAGCAACGTCTAGTGCAAATATCGTCTTTAAGAGGTGAAAGCGTCAAAGGTATACTTAGACTTCTTTCCTCTTGCAAGGCGTTAGCGCACACACACACAATTCATACATGTGTGTCCCTGCATCATAGTTCAAACATTTGATATAACAAATTCACACACTTCTAAGTATGCACATGCATTGGTCTCTTATAGACAAACATTATAGAATTGCATGCTTTGTGACTATCTCTTTGATATGGCATGCTTGTGTGAATTTGTGTTTATTTGTTTGTGTGTCTTGTATTTTGGACTTGAATATGTTCTTATTTGATTTCTTGTTGAGTCCCGGTCGTTTCGGTTACTTATTCATAAGGTTTCGAGTCCAAACGATGTAGCTACGCTACTTTGCATTCTCATTTGTTAAGTTGACTTATCGTCGTTTTCTGAGATGATTTCTTAACCATTTTTCAAAGTTTTTAGTTGTAGTCATGCATGAGGGAGCCACGGCTCATAATCCGAAAATGGATTCGAAATCGGAGTTCGGATGCCCAAGATACGGCTGAAGAACGTGAGAGAGTGCGCGAGAGGTTAGCATGGCCAAAGGCCATGCATTGGCCACCACATGTGGAGGCCGTGGGACCCACGGCCAGAGCACCCCTCTGGTCCTGTGTGGCACACGTGCCCCACTTGGGGTGCTGACGTGGCAGCCTCTGATTGGCTCGCGTCTTCCTCTCTCTTCTCTATCTCTTTTCTCTCAATTTATATTCGAAATCCCGTGCAAAATTCTCTACATTTTTTGATTTCTTATTTTGATCATATCTCTCTCATTTCAACTCCAAATTGAGTGATTCAAAAACCAAAATTGTTGGTCTTGAAGAGAGCTACAAACCTTAAGCATTTTCAGAGCTAGTTGAGTTCATCATTTTTCCCAGTGATCTGATTTCAGTACGAGACTCAACTTTTGTATGTGAAACTTCTTCTTCTCACTTCATCTTTGATCATTTCTTTTAATCTTCCT
Source organism: Acer saccharum (assembly GCA_030490815.1). NCBI lineage: Eukaryota > Viridiplantae > Streptophyta > Magnoliopsida > Sapindales > Sapindaceae > Acer > Acer saccharum. The sequence goes on from CM059866.1 coordinate 43,115,947, forward strand.
AATTGATAGATGATATGTGTTTAGAATGTTGTTAGATCATATTCTAGGGGATTGTTAAGTTTTAGCCATTTGATTTCAATTGAACATATATTGCTAAACTTGACACCTATCTTGATATTGATTCTAGAAATACTTTTTGTTCTTGAGCTTGATTGTTGATTTCTAGGTTTTTGTCACATGTTCATGAACTAGGATTTTTGATTGTGCTATCTATCATTTAAATCTAGTTCTTGTTTGGATTGAATATGTTGTGGATTTCAAGTGTTAACTTATTCACTTGATTTCAAAGTTAGTTTTGTGATTTCTATTGAAAACTTGTTACTCTAGCTTTGATTGACATGTTTAGGTTTCTAGATATTTTTGTGAATGATTTTGAATGTCTAATCTAGATCTCTAATCACATGTTCATAAGAATTAGCTACATTTGCTTGTGAGCTTGATTTGTGCAAATCTAATTCTTCATAGAGTGTGTTTGATCTACTTGCTCTATTTGCTTGTGTTTGCATCATTTGCATTACTTAGATCATTGCCTTGTGAAAGGTTGAAGTCTCTTGCAAAGTGAGTGAAGCTTTGTTTTGAGCAAGAAGTCTTGGCTAGGAAAGTGTTCCAGATAGCCAAGCAAGAAGTCTTGATTAGAGTCGGGAGGACTCGGATAGTCAAGCAAGAAATCTTCCTAGAGACGTGAGCATCTTGGATATGAAGTTGCTTCCTAAAGGTGTAGGACACATCTTTGATAGGAAGTAAGCTTGGTAGTTCACTAGCCATTGGGTAGACTAGGAGGTGATAGCTTGAGCGGATATCATGTGTTGATAACTTGAGTGTGTAAGTTCTTTTCATATAGTGGATTGTTTTGCCGGTGGTTGTGGTATCAACCCATGGATATTTTCTCTTTGAGGTTTTACCACGTAAAAATACTTGTGTATCTTTTCGCTTTACTTTTCATTATCTTCCATATCTTTGTTTTAATTGCATCTCTTGTATATTGATTTTCACATGTGTTGATTAAATCAATTCTATTGTTAAGAATTAACAAGTGTGATTTTAATTCTTGTATTCCGCATATTTTTGAATATTGGAAGAAATTTGGCCTATACCTATTCACCCCTTCTCTAGGTATATTATACATTATATTGGTTAAGGGAATTTCAGGGAGATGCCCGGGAACCCTGCCTACTTATGAGAAGGCTAGAGTACGAACTCCTACCCACCCCGGCCAGGTCCAAAACCTTCAGTACCAAGGAAAGCCCTAGGAAACCTCAAAGAAAGAGCCCCAAAGACTCTACAGCTACGAAATCGTAGCGCCTGTCTACCCCCAAGTAGCCTAGTAGCCCGATACTCCGGCATCCCGGTACCCCAATCCGGTAAAAGCAAGAATGTGAAAGGAGAAGAAGAAACAAGTAACCCGATCCATTAAGAAGCCAGCGGTAAGCACCAGATGAATAAATCAGATGATAAGCACATAAGTCCTCCAACCCCGCCAGAAACAAGTATCCCGATTAGCACGAGAAGGAAGACGAGCATTAAACGCCACCGTTCAAGACAGAAAACTCAAGTTAAAACATGGCATTCATTCCCGCCATATAGAATCCTATTTTAAATAGAAGTCAACTCCCATCAAATCGGACGAAAGAAAGAATCACTTGATTGAAGGAATAAATGCCCCGACAACTTGTTGATCGGGAAGGAAAGACCCGTAATTTGCTAAAACCCTAGATCGAAGTTCTAGGAGCACACAGCAAGAAACGGGCCTATATATTCATTGTATGTTGACAGAAAAAGGGAATCAAAACCCTACCTCACTTTTTCCACTTATCGATAGGCACGAAAAGCTCCATCACCATTGCCCACCCAGCCGTTTTTGTTTTCTTTGATATTGTAATCATAGTTGTTCTAGCAACTGGATTGTAAATCTCATTCTAAGTCAATATATAAAACAAATTGTGTGTTCACGCTTCTACATACCAGAATTTCTCTTATCTCGCTACTACCATACACCGCAGTTAGTTGATTTGTAGGAACCAGCGGGGTATCGAGCTACTAGGTATCCTACTAGCCCAGATCTATCCCGATCAGGGTCCCTCATAAATCGTTAATTAGAAATTTCACCCCGGTGACAATTTTTGGTTAACACTTTGGCGCCGTCTGTGGGAAACAAAACTCCCCACCTTTGACAAGCTACCTAGCTTTACCTGGAAGAAAGTAGATGATAAGGTTCCGATCCCCCCAAGGGTAGCCCGCAAACTTAAGGCCCCATTCCCTCGCTTACACCCAGAGAAATCAAGGGAAAAGGAAGTGAACCAGAAGCCATATCCCGACACCAGTTCCACCACCTAATCCCGGATCAGCACTGTAGGACCCTACGGTCCCAGAAGCAACTCGGGAGGCCATGGAGCAACATGCTGCTGCCTGTATGAAAGTGTGTGTCTTCGGATGATCGCTCAAGGAATACCTTTTGAAGCACCCAGATTGGTAAAGAGGGCTGGGCCTAGCACCTAGGTACCAATCTTTGACAGGCTCGGACCACCCTTATCGGAATGAGACCGTCCTAGAAGGATCCAACCAATGACATGTCCAGATACTGGAAGAAAGGGTCCGCAGCCCGATGCAGGTGTCGGTACTAGATCTGGGAGGAAGAACGGGGGAAAGAACTTAATGCAATAAGTCCAGGGTATTCATACTATCAGCGGAGGCCCGACCTTAGCAGGGGCTTCCAACAATTCAAGAAAGAACCATGCTAGGAAGATCCCAAAGCACGCCATTGGCTAGGATGTGTTCCGGGTATCCAGAAGGTCACGAGAATACCCTCATTCTACTCAGATTATTTTCGATGAGGATGATGCCTACAACACAGTACAGCCCCATGACGATCCAATGGTGGTCACAGTCCAGATTGCCAATTACCGGGTCCACCGCATCCTGATAGACACCGGAAGCAGCGTGGATATCCTGTTTAAAGAAGCATTGGAGAAACTCAACCTTAAGAACCCTTGTTACAACAGTTGTGCTACACCTTTATACGGATTTACAGGGGATTCCGTGATGCCAGTAGGAACACACATGCCAGTAATAATTGGAGAAGCCCTCCTTTAGCAGAACATCATGACGGAGTTCATCGTGGTAGATACCCCATTCGCCTACAATGCAATCTTAGGAAGACCTTTCTTATCGGGAATCAGGGGGGTCCTATCCACTTATCACAATGTCCTGAAGTTCCCGGTTGGGACCGAAGTTGGAGAGGTCAGGGGAGATCAGCAAACAGCCCGCACCTGTCATGCGGTATCTACCGACCCCACCACTCTGACCAAGCAATACACCCATGTTACCCATGAGCTGGGTCACAGGATTTCAGAGTCGGACCATAGTATCATAGAGGAAGCGGAGATGCCAGACTTGATCATAGAGGAAACAGAAGAGGAAAAAAGGGGATGGACTAGTAGACACCCCGCGAAGAAGTTAGAAGAGATCCAGATCAGAAAAGATGACCCAACTAAAGTAGTGAAGATAGTAGGTGCACTGAATAGTAGGGTCAGAAGGAGCTTGATAGAACTTCTTGAAGAATACAATGACATTTTTGCCTGGAATCACGACGAAATGCCAGGCATCCCTCTCAACCTAGCAGTTCATCAATTGGCTGTGGACGCTACCGTCAAACCTGTTAAGCAGAAACGGAGGCATTTCAACTCGGAACGGAACGAAACACTGCGGTACAGGAAGAGGTGGACAAACTCCTGAAAGCCAGATTCATCAGGGAATCCTGCTACCCCGAATGGATTGTGTTAGGTTGATAATTAGTGTTGGCATTAATTCCATATCAAAACGTGTTTTACTTGTAATGTTTAGTGGTTAGTAAATGAAGGATTTCGAAGACGAAGGACGTCTCAACCATTATTCGTTCAAGTTGCCGGCTTTTAAGAGTCTCGGACATTATCGGTCTACAAAGGTATACATGTCCTCTTATCTCTTACAAGGCTAGGCACACACTCACACATATCATTCTTGTGTGTCCCTTCATGATTTTATTTCATTTACATTTCACTTTCACACACTTGGCAAAATATGCTCATGCATTCACATTTAGTTAATAAACTTTGTGTTTTGCATTTTCTAGGACTATGTCCGGAAACTAGCATATGTGTGTGTATTTGTGTTTGTATGTTTCCGTATTTTGTGTTTAGGACTTGAACATGTTCTTATTCAATGCCTTATTGAGTTCCGGTCGTTTCGGTTACTCATTCATAAGGTTTCGAGTCCAAACGTGTTGACTATGCCACTTTACGTTCTCTTACGTTGTGTTGACTTCATCGATGATTTCCGAGATGATTTCTCAACCGTTTTTCAAAGTTGTATAGTCGTTTTCGTGCGTGAGAGAGTCACGATTCATAATCTGAAAACGGATTCGAATTCAGAGTTCGAACGCTCGAGATACGGGCCGACGAACCGAGAGTGCGCGGGAGAGGACAGCCCAGGCCGTGGGCCACATGGGCTGGCCGTGGTTGAGGCCGTGGGCCCCACGGCCTGGAGCCCCTTCTGCTACCGTGTGGGCCACGCGCCCCCCACGGCCTGGGGGTGACGTGGCACCACGTGATTGGTCGAAAACTCTCTTCTCTCTCCTCCTATTTCTTCCCTCTCTCTCTCATTTTTGAATTTCCAAGAAGAAAAATCAGATTTCCCGTCAGCCCTCTCCTCTGAAATTTCAGATTTTCGAAACACCATATCTTCCTCATCCGGAGTCGGATTTGAGTGATTCAAGTTGGAGAGTGTTCGTATTTGAGTCCTCTAACATCTCCAAGTGGTTTGGTAGCTGTTTGATCGTGATTTCCAGTGGTTGACCACTGAATTCCGAACCAGCATCATAATCCGAGGTAATGGTCTCATCTTAGGGATTTTTTGTTATTTGACCTTCCAAATGCTTGGGGTTTCTTCTTCTATATCTTTGTTATTGTTTTATGAAAGCTATTTGAAAAGGTAGCTTGATTATCATTCCAATTGAAATTCAATTTATGGACTTATGTTGACTAGATTTTATGATTCTAGGTTTTACATTTGTTTGTGAGTTGTATTGTGATTAGAATGGCATCTTAGGTTGTTTGATACTTAATTGAATTAATTTTGTGTTAAAATGACTTTGAGATTTGATTTGGTCCTTTGATTGAAGAAATCAAGGATTTGTGTATTTGTTTGTGATTTAGAGAATATAGGTTTTGATTGATGTAAATCTCAAAACCTTGCTCTATATTTTTGTCTAGTATATTGATTGATTTTAATCTCATATATCTAGTCTTTGATTGTATATTGATAGCATCTTGAATTAGGACTTAATGAACATTTTGTGATTCAAGTGTTATGTGTGTGAATGAGACTTTGAGTATATGTGTTAGGTGTTTCACATGCTTAGGTTTCTATTCATGGATTTTTGCATCTAGACTTGATTAATTGTGTTTTCACATGTTTAGGTCTATTTGTGCCATAGAATGTATTGATCACATGTTCTATGTTGAAATGAATGTTTGCATCATTTGCATTCACATGATCACACTAGGAAGTCCTTGTAAAAGGCATGAAGTCTTGGTTAGAGTCGGGATAACTCGGATAGCCAAGCAAGAAGTCTTGCCTAGAGTCGGGATGACTCGGATAGGTAAGCAAGAAGTCATGGCTAGAGTCGGGAGGACTCGGATAGTCATGCATGGGAGGCTCCCTAGAGGCAAGAGTGCCTTGGATATGGAGTTGGCTAACATATTGGTAGGCCTAGGCGTATGGTTAGACATAGACTCCGATAGAGCGGGGTACACGGGATGTGTATGCACTCTTGAGGAATTTCTAATCTTCCATCGATGTTGGTTGAGTGTGTTGTCCAATATATGGTGGTTCCGCATCATTGAGGGATTTCATACTTTCCAATAGGGTTGGGTAGGCTTAGACTTCACTAGGTTGGGTGAGCTAAAGATTGGTCACTTTGTGAATGTTCTATGTTTACTTTCCAATAATATAGTACCCAATGGTTGTAGTTCAACCCGTGGATGTTTCCTCCTTGGAGGTTTTACCACGTTAAAAAATCCCTTGTGTTAATTCTTTCTATCTCTTCTCTTATATTTTAATTGTATATTTTTATTGTCTTGATTCACAATATTCACTTGTGATGTATTATGAACCAAGTCTTTGTATAGTGTGATTAGAGTATTCATTCTATAGATCAATTTGTATCTTTGATTCTTTTGTATATTGTAATATTTGTTTAGTGACATTTTGATCACTCTTGTAACACATTGAACATCTTACGAAATACAAGCTTATATTGTTGTTATGTTTATTTGATATTTTACCTCACATGACTTGTTGATATACTTAGACATTTCTCTTATGATTGTGTCATCATATTGTCTATGTATGTCTACCTTGGCTTATTGTGTTGTGTGTAAGGCTACCTTGAGGGACAAACGGATGTTTGTTCAAGGGTTTGAAAAAAGGTGTAAAAACCTATTCACCCCCCCTCTAGGTATGCTTTAAGCAATTTAACTTCGTTTGTGTACATTCAATTGGTATCAGAGCGGGTCGTCGGACGGCACTCGGCGAGATCCGGTTTACACTTACGAGTGGATTGCTTAGGTATTTGCTAGAATGGTTTTCCAAGATGATGTGATGACCGAAGGGGCTTCGAATTCTAGGCCTCCTCTTCTCAAGGGTCACAACTACGGGTTTTGGAAATTGAGGATGAAGGCTTACATCCGATCTATTGATGAGAGAGCTTGGATGACCGTTGAAGAAGGTTACCTTGCTCCTAACAAGATTGTGGATGGAGTGACCATTTCCAAGCCTAGGAGTGAGTGGTCTACTAATGAGTTTGAGTTAGCAAAGTGGCATCATCGGGCGGTGAATGCTATTTTTGGAGGTGTTGATAGTAGGCAATTCTCCTACATTCAAAACCTAGAAACCGCTAAGGAGGCATGGGAGGCTCTCCAAGTCACCAATGAGGGGACTAAAGCGGTGAAGAAGTCTCGTCTTCAATTGCTCACTTCCCAATTTGAGGTTTTGCAAATGGGTGATGAAGACAAGTTTATTGACTTCCAAGATAAGCTTCTAGACATCGCCAACCAATGCCAAGCTCTTGGTACTCCTATCTCCGGTGAGAGGCTAAATTGGAAGATTCTTAGATCACTTCCAAAGAGGTTCAAAGCCAAGGTTACCGCCATTGAAGAGAGCAAGGACGTTGACGTCATGAGCATAGATGAGTTGCTAGGATCTCTTCAAACTTTTGAGGCGTGCATGAAACCAAAGGCTAAGAACAAGGGTTTAGCTCTCAAGGTTGTCAAGGAAGCTAGTAGTAGCGATGATGATGAGGAGATGGCGTTATTGGTTAGGAAGTTTAGGAAGTTCATGAGGAAAGGTGCCAAGTCAAGTGGCAAGTACTCAAGGGACAAGGAAGTCAAGAAGTCCTTTACTCCACCTCATGAGAGGAGTGGCCATGCTAAGAGCAATAGGAAGGTTCAATGCTTCAAGTGCAAGAAGTTTGGACATTATGCTTCGGATTGTCCTAGTGGTGATTCTAAGAAGGACAAGAAGGGAAAGGCTATGGCGGCTACATGGAGTGAAGATGATGCCTCTAGTGATGAGGAGAGCTCAAGTGATGAGTCTTCTAGTGAAGAAGAGCTAGTAAGCAACTTTGTTGCATTCATGGCTTCTCACTCTACTCTAGAGGATGTTAATCAAGATTCATTGGATAAGGAGATTGATCAAAGTCATCAAGAGTGTTCAAATGATAATCCATCCTACATTGATCTTTTGGCTAAGGTGAAGTTTCTTGAGGAGAAGTTGAAATTAGCCTTGAGTGAGATTGATAAGAAGGAAGACTTGATCAAGATTCAAGTGGATGAGTTTGTTGCTACAACTCGTAGGCTCTTGCGTGAAAAGAATGCTATTGAAAAAAAGCTTTGCGAAGTTGAGGGTATTTTGCTTGAAAAGGATAGGATCATCTCAAATATGAACTTAGAGAGCTCTAGTGTAGCGGTGGTTGAAGAGAAGCTCATAGAAGCATCACTTCCTACTAGTGAAGCTATTATTGAAGAGAAAGCTCCTAAGAAGAGACGTTCCAAGAAGAAGAACAAATTGAAGAATAAGGTACCCCTTGAAACTCCCATTTGTCTTCCACCACCACCGGAAGGTAAAATCTCTCCTTTTGTTCCCATATGTCATTTTTGCAATACCTTAGGCCATATCAAGCCCAAGTGCTATAAATTCATTGAATATTGCTACTTAGAAAATGCATCTAGGAATAGAGCGATTGGACCTAATTCTATGCATGCTAAAGCTTTTGAATATGGAACGCATGATAATTTGTCAAAGCATGCTAAGAATATCCGGAAGGTGAAGAATGCATATCCTACAAAGTTTGACCATGCATGTGTTGCTAACAATGTTGAGAAGAAGAGTATTAATGATATTATTGTGAATCAAGTTGTGGAAGAACTTTACTCTAGGTTCAACATTGTGGTCAAAGAGAATCTTGATGATGTTCGTGTTTGTCCACCCAAGACAAAATTTGTCAAGGGTGAGTGCTCTTACCATTAGTGTAAGTTGCACATGTGAGTTAGCTTTAAGATTAGTGTCGTTGATAAGAGGCTTAGCTTTTTGCTTTGTATCTTTACAACTTGACATGAACTTAGCTATCTCACTTTGTTTGTTTTGATAGTCAAAATTTGTTGGTTAACTTTTGAGAAGTTTTTTTTTGGAATCTATATGATAACATTATTGTTATGGCTTTTAGAGAAAGTCATTTTTTTTGTTTGTTTGAGTTGGATTACATTGCCTTTAGTCTCTTGGAATCGACACACCTATAACTTGTAGTCATGAGGACTCACAAGCCAAGAGGACTCATAAAAAGGGTGAAGGCTTTGTATTTGGTGAAAATAGCTTGCGAAGGTATCTCTATATCATATTGCTTGCTTACTTGATTTTTCATCTATCAACTCATTGTTTGTATCACTTTCATGAAGCATGTCATAATTGAGAACTAATATAGTGTTTATATGGTACTCTTTGACATTTGCTAGTTTAAGATCTTTTGGTGATAAGTGTTCACATTGATCTTATTTCATGAAGCGTGTTGTTATTTGTATGATTGTTGAGTGGCTAATTTTTGAATAATGTGAGCTTCATATTCTTTGATAGCTACTCTCTTGAGAAGTAGAGATCTTAAGTAAGTCTCTTTACTTGCTTTTAGATCATGTGCTTTTAAGCCTTGAAATTGGTTTCAAAAATGCACTTTCCTTCTCTTGTATGTTTTGTTAAGTATGTTGAGCTTGATTGATGTTCACTTTGGATACACCTTGAAGTCCTAAGGACTAGTACATTTAAAAATGACCAATGGTTGGTATCCATTTGCTTCGGCAACATAGAACTCAACGAGCACCCTCATGGAAAGGGCTACACACCTTGGTTGTGAAGCCACCCAATGTTGGAAAGGGCTACGTCATTGTGATGAGTGAAAGCCGCCATGAGGTGTATATGTTTATGTTAGAAAAAATCAAAGAAGTGTTGAATTGAATCATAAAAAAAAAAAAATCTTTGATTCAAGCCTTAATAAAAAAAAAAAAAATAAATAAAAATAAAAGGCTTTTGGAGTATAGTTGAATAATCAAATGAGCTCGGGTTGACAAATAGAAATGGGTTGACGAGCCACATGCACACACACGCTCACATGTTGAAATCTATTCTCTTTATAAGCAAAATTTCGGATGATAACCGGTTTGACATTTTTATGGAAAGGCCTAAGATGAATAGATGTTGAAATTGTATGCATGCTTGATTATCAAACTACTTCTTTTCATATACTTGAAGCAAAATCTTCACACACTCACTTTTGCTTAATTAGTATTTGTGATACTTTAGCAATTTTTGATGACATATGAGAGTGATTGAAAATCTTGATGTATCTCTCTTAGATATGTGAAGCTTATTTGCAAATCTAATAAAAAATTGCTTGTGATGTGATTGTGTGGTGATTTTTGTGAACATTTGTCTATCTTGATTTTAGATGAGGCACTTGTCAAGGGGGAGCATAATATGCTAAATTCTTGTTCTCTTTTATGACATGTTCACATGTTCTTCAAGGTTGTTAATTGTTGGCATTATTCTTATTTTTGATAAATCATGAAGATGCTATGATAAATTCTTACTTGCATGGTGATTTATTAAATATAGTGTTTTGCCTTTGTATATGTTTATTGGTTTCTTATTTGTTTCTTTGTTTCCTCTCACTTTGTTTTTAGTTTGTTTTGTGTTGCAAGATCATGGGTAAAGCAAAGAAGGTTGGTGGAAATACTTCTTTATCTCCCATTGCCAAGTCGAAACCTACAATTTCGTCCAAAATTTCCAAAGGTAACAAAGTTGATGAATTGGGAATTTTTGGGTGCAAAAAGATAATTCAAGAAAGAGGTATTGACTTGGACTCTTGTATTGGATCATATGTCTATGATGTGCTTAAGAGTAGGAATTGGATTTCATGGGTCAACATGTTAGGAGTATCTAATGAGACCATTGTTAGAGAATTTTATAATGCTTACAAATCCGGTTCTACTGTGACTAGTGCTACTCTTAGCATAAGGAAAGTTGTCTTTAGAGTTTGCCCTAGGAAGGTTAATGAATTTCTTAACTTGTCCGATGACATTGAATCGGATTTCCTTGATGTTGATGTCTTGGAAAACCTTGATTTAATGGGTAAGACTCTTTGTGATGATGATGATTTTGTGTGGGGGAAACGTGCTTTTATTAGGCAAGGTGAGCTAACAAAAATTAGTGCATTTTGGCATTTATTTGTATGCTCCAATCTTATTGTTTCTACTAATGCTTCGGAGCTTAATAGAGACAAGATTAAGATTGTGTATGCCTTGGTTACTAACCAACCTATAAACCTTGGTGAATTGCTTGTGGAGCAAATTCAAAGTGCGGCTTGTACTAGTCGTTTGGACAAGAAATTGGCTTTTCCGGGGTTTATAACTCAATTGTGCTTAGCTAAAGGTGTGAGGAATCTTGATGGTGATGTTATGCTTCCTCCCTTAGAGAAGTTGAGTGAGAAACGTATGGCAACCATGTCATACAAGGACAAGGGAAAGTCTAATGATGTTCTTAGGCTTTTTGGTGATTCTCTTGATTCTAACCATGTCCCTAACTCACCCGCTCTTCCTAGTTGGGCTTTAAAATTGAGGAAAGAGGTTGAAGAATCTCATAGGTTGATTGAGGCGTCACAAAGGAAGATTGAAGACCTTAGTGCAAAGCTTGTTGCTCAAGATGAGAGGATCAAAGAGTTGGAAGGAAAATCAACTCCAACAAGGCAATATGTGAGATCCGCACACCGTTCTTCTTTCCTTGGTGGCACAAGTGGCTAGAAAGCTTCATGAGGTATAATTTCTTACTCTTTCCCTTTGGCTTCATATCATGTCAAAAAGGGGGAGAAATATGAGAAACACATGGGAGATATCTAGCTTACTTAGCCTTATGTTAGTTGTTTTTGTATATTTGGTATCTAGCTTGAACTATATGGCATGTAATATTTTTGTTGAATCTTGGCTTAGAATATATTGATGGATAGTATGTATTAAGGGGGAGCATACTTGATCCATTTGAACTTATATGTTATTATTTTCTTGCCTATGATTGGATACTTGGATATTGCCATACTTGGTGTCTCTTGGATATTCTTGTGCTTTCAAGTTTTTTTTTAGGTGATATCAAGAGAAGACCAAGATGAAGTTCAAGACTTGATTTATAATTTGTGTCTATGTGTAACTCATTGTACTCATTGTGACCAAATTTTCTTTGTAATTGTTTTAGTGTTTGTTTAGGGGTTTTGTCATGGAATTTGCCAAAGGGGGAGATTGTTAGGTTGATAATTAGTGTTGGCATTAATTCCATATCAAAACGTGTTTTACTTGTAATGTTTAGTGGTTAGTAAATGAAGGATTTCGAAGACGAAGGACGTCTCAACCATTATTCGTTCAAGTTGCCGGCTTTTAAGAGTCTCGGACATTATCGGTCTACAAAGGTATACATGTCCTCTTATCTCTTACAAGGCTAGGCACACACTCACACATATCATTCTTGTGTGTCCCTTCATGATTTTATTTCATTTACATTTCACTTTCACACACTTGGCAAAATATGCTCATGCATTCACATTTAGTTAATAAACTTTGTGTTTTGCATTTTCTAGGACTATGTCCGGAAACTAGCATATGTGTGTGTATTTATGTTTGTATGTTTCCGTATTTTGTGTTTAGGACTTGAACATGTTCTTATTCAATGCCTTATTGAGTTCCGGTCGTTTCGGTTACTCATTCATAAGGTTTCGAGTCCAAACGTGTTGACTATGCCACTTTACGTTCTCTTACGTTGTGTTGACTTCATCGATGATTTCTGAGATGATTTCTCAACCGTTTTTCAAAGTTGTATAGTCGTTTTCGTGCGTGAGAGAGTCACGGTTCGTAATCCGAAAACGGATTCGAATTCGGAGTTCGAACGCTCAAGATACGGGCCGACGAACCGAGAGTGCGCGGGAGAGGACAGCCCAGGCCGTGGGCCACATGGGCTGGCCGTGGTTGAGGCCGTGGGCCCCACGGCCTGGAGCCCCTTCTGCTACCGTGTGGGCCACGCGCCCCCCACGGCCTGGGGGTGACGTGGCACCACGTGATTGGTCGAAAACTCTCTTCTCTCTCCTCCTATTTCTTCCCTCTCTCTCTCATTTTTGAATTTCCAAGAAGAAAAATCAGATTTCCCGTCAGCCCTCTCCTCTGAAATTTCAGATTTTCGAAACACCATATCTTCCTCATCCGGAGTCGGATTTGAGTGATTCAAGTTGGAGAGTGTTCGTATTTGAGTACTCTAACATCTCCAAGTGGTTTGGTAGCTGTTTGATCGTGATTTCCAGTGGTTGACCACTGAATTCCGAACCAGCATCATAATCCGAGGTAATGGTCTCATCTTAGGGATTTCTTGTTATTTGACCTTCCAAATGCTTGGGGTTTCTTCTTCTATATCTATGTTATTGTTTTATGAAAGCTATTTGAAAAGGTAGCTTGATTATCATTCCAATTGAAATTCAATTTATGGACTTATGTTGACTAGATTTTATGATTCTAGGTTTTACATTTGTTTGTGAGTTGTATTGTGATTAGAATGTCATCTTAGGTTGTTTGATACTTAATTGAATTAATTTTGTGTTAAAATGACTTTGAGATTTGATTTGGTCCTTTGATTGAAGAAATCAAGGATTTGTGTATTTGTTTGTGATTTAGAGAATATAGGTTTTGATTGATGTAAATCTCAAAACCTTGCTCTATATTTTTGTCTAGTATATTGATTGATTTTAATCTCATATATCTAGTCTTTGATTGTATATTGATAGCATCTTGAATTAGGACTTAATGAACATTTTGTGATTCAAGTGTTATGTGTGTGAATGAGACTTTGAGTATATGTGTTAGGTGTTTCACATGCTTAGGTTTCTATTCATGGATTTTTGCATCTAGACTTGATTAATTGTGTTTTCACATGTTTAGGTCTATTTGTGCCATAGAATGTATTGATCACATGTTCTATGTTGAAATGAATGTTTGCATCATTTGCATTCACATGATCACACTAGGAAGTCCTTGTAAAAGGCATGAAGTCTTGGTTAGAGTCGGGATGACTCGGATAGCCAAGCAAGAAGTCTTGCCTAGAGTCGGGATGACTCGGATAGGTAAGCAAGAAGTCATGGCTAGAGTCGGGAGGACTCGGATAGTCATGCATGGGAGGCTCCCTAGAGGCAAGAGTGCCTTGGATAGGGAGTTGGCTAACATATTGGTAGGCCTAGGCGTATGGTTAGACATAGACTCCAATAGAGCGGGGTACACGGGATGTGTATGCACTCTTGAGGAATTTCTAATCTTCCATCGATGTTGGTTGAGTGTGTTGTCCAATATATGGTGGTTCCGCATCATTGAGGGATTTCATACTTTCCAATAGGGTTGGGTAGGCTTAGACTTCACTAGGTTGGGTGAGCTAAAGATTGGTCACTTTGTGAATGTTCTATGTTTACTTTCCAATAATATAGTACCCAATGGTTGTAGTTCAACCCGTGGATGTTTCCTCTTTGGAGGTTTTACCACGTTAAAAAATCCCTTGTGTTAATTCTTTCTATCTCTTCTCTTATATTTTAATTGTATATTTTTATTGTCTTGATTCACAATATTCACTTGTGATGTATTATGAACCAAGTCTTTGTATAGTGTGATTAGAGTATTCATTCTATAGATCAATTTGTATCTTTGATTCTTTTGTATATTATAATATTTGTTTAGTGACATTTTGATCACTCTTGTAACACATTGAACATCTTACGAAATACAAGCTTATATTGTTGTTATGTTTATTTGATATTTTACCTCACATGACTTGTTGATATACTTAGACATTTCTCTTATGATTGTGTCATCATATTGTCTATGTATGTCTACCTTGGCTTATTGTGTTGTGTGTAAGGCTACCTTGAGGGACAAACGGATGTTTGTTCAAGGGTTTGAAAAAAGGTGTAAAAACCTATTCACCCCCCCTCTAGGTATGCTTTAAGCAATTTAACTTCGTTTGTGTACATTCAGATTGCCAATGTAGTCATGGTGACTAAAGCCAATGGAAAGTGGCGTATGTGTGTGGACTATACCGATCTTAACCGGGCATGTCCAAAGGACAGCTTCCCTCTTCCAAAAATTGACCAGCTGATTGATTCTATATCAGGAAATAAGCTCCTAAGTTTTATGGATGCCTTCTCGGGATACTACCAGATCATGATGCACCCCGCCGATCAGGACAAGACTAGCTTCATCACTGGACAAGGCCTTTATTGCTACAAGGTCATGCCTTTTGGCCTTAAGAATGCTGGAGCCACATATCAACGTCTGGTGAACAAGCTATTCAAGTCGCTGATAGGGAGGTCTATGGAAGTATACATAGATGACATGATCACCAAGTCACAAATGACCCATCAGCACCCTGAAGATTTACGCCAGACTTTCCAAGTGATCAGGGAGAATCAGATGAGGCTAAACCCGACTAAATGTGCTTTCGGGGTAGCAGCGGGAAAGTCCAATGGCTTCATGGTGCATGAGAGAGGAATCGAAGCCAATCTCGAGAAGATCAAGGCCAGCATGGATCTGTAATCTCCTAACACACTATAACAAGCACATGGGTTGAGTGGACGGATAACAACACTAAACCGTTTCATATCTTGATCCATAGATAAGTGCCTACCCTTCTTCAAGATCATCAAATAGGGGAGGAACATGAAATGGGATCAAGAAAGTGAGCAGGTATTTCAGGCTCTGAAAGAGTATCTAGCCAGTCCACCACTACTGGTAAAACCCCTCCCAAGAGAAGAACTGCAACTTTACTTAGCAGTATCAACAACCGCGACAAGTGGAGCCTTGGTGAAGGAATGCAGTGATGGAGCCTAGAGACCAATCTATTATGTAAGTCGTGCTTTGTCAAAATCTGAGAAGAACTACACTATTCTGGAGAAGCTGGCCTTTGCATTGGTAACCACGGCCAGAAAACTTCGGCCTTATTTTCAAGCTCACACCGTCGCAGTGGTAACAGACCAACCCTTGAGACAATTCCTCCAAAGACCAGACATATCAAGCAGACTAGTCCTATGGGCTTTAGAACTCACTCAGTATGACATAAGGTACAAGGCTAGAACGACAATCAAAGCCCAAGCTCTGGCCGACTTTGTAGCAGAATTCAATATGGTTCCCCATCCGGATGTGTCTACAGCTCTAGGCTCAGATTCGAATTCTTTGGGATGGTTGATTGGTTGCAAGACCTGGATCCTGTATACAGATGATTCCTCAAATCAAGCCGGCTGTGGAGCCGGGATCGTCTTTATTGACCCCGAAGGGATCGAATGCAGTTACTGTTTCAGGTTTGAGTTTAAAGTTACCAATAATGAGGCAGAATATGAAGCTCTGTTGGCAGGAATAAAGGTGGCTACAGAGTTAGGAGTCAAGTACCTTGTAGTTAGAAGTGACTCCCAGTTGGTAATTAACCAGGTATCCGGCACGTATCAAGCAAGGGGTGATAACATGATAGCATACCCCCGGAAAGTCCAAGAAGCAACTACGAAGTTTAAGGGTATGAGGATGGAACAGATCCCTCAAGAGAAGAATCACCGAGCAGATGTCCTAGCCAAGATAGCTGCAACAGGAGGATGAGCATTACCTAAAGGGATTCCGCTCCAGTTAGTACCTCGACCTAGTACGGCCCCAGGGTTGGAAGTAAGCCCGGTCGCTCGTTTGCCTTGCTGGATGGACCCCCATAGCTAACTACCTCCAGAACAATATGCTTCTTGAGAACCTGGATCAAGCACACAAAATCAAGAGAATTGCAACTCGGTACTGCCTGGTAGAAGGGCACCTCTATCGTAAAGGAAAATCACTCCCGTTGCTGCGATGTCTACACCCGGATGATGCTAAATGGGCATTAGATGAGGTACACGCAAGGGACTGTGGCAATCACGTTTCAGGAGAGGCTTTGGCGTATCAAGTTCTCAAAATGGAGTACTACTGGCCTACTATTCATCAGGACGCCAAAAAATTTGTACAATCCTATGAGCCATGCTAGAAGACCGTAGACCTTCACCATTTACCCCCAGAAAAGCTCACTTCCATCAGTACACCTTATCCATTCGCTGTCTGGGGGTTGGACCTAATTGGGCCACTTCCTACCGCGCCTGGTCAAGCTAAGCATGCTGTAATAGCCATAGACTATTTCACCCGGTGGGTAGAAGCAAAATCCATGGTCCAAATAACCGAAGCCAATACCACGAGCTTCGTCAAGGAATACATTGTTTGCAGATTCGGTACCCCGATGGCCATAATCACCGATCTTGGTAAGCAGTTTGACAATGCCAACTTCAGATTTTTCTACGAAGAAAGTGGTATCGATCTTCGCCTGGCCTCAGTGGCTCATCCTCAGTCTAACGGATTAGTCGAAGCCACTAACAAAACTATCAAGAAGCTCCTCAAGAAGAAACTCCAACAGAGGAAAGAGGGATGGGTTGATGAGCTTCCAAACGTTCTCTAGGCGTATCGGACTACCAAAAGGACCGCTACTGAGGAAACCCCTTACTCTCTTGCTTTTGGAACAGAAGCAGTCTCACCCATCGAGCATAGGTTGACATCTTTCAGGGTCCAGCATTTTGAGTTGGAAGAAAACGAAATGAAGTTAAGAGCCAATTTAGATCTCCTCGAAGAGAAGCAAGATAGAGCTGTCGAACGGGTAGCGGCCTACCAAAACAAGATAGCCCGATGCTTTAATAAGAAGGTGAGGACTCGAAATTTCAAAGAAGGGGACTTGGTCCTCAGAAAAGTGATCCACAATACCCTGTAGAGGTCAGACAGGGTACTGACCCCCAGCTGGGAAGGTCCATACCTGATAAAGGTAGTGGTACGCAGGGGAGCATACAAGTTAGAAGATATGGATGGTTACCCGGTGGATCACACATGGAATGCCAATCATCTCAAGAGATTTTACCCTTAGAGTTTTGAGGAAGGATGTATCTCGATGGGTATACTCCTGATACATATACCCCGATTTTTTCTTTTGTATTTGCTTTTGAGAAATTCAATAAAGTCAGTTTTTTCTCCTACGGATTTCTCCTAAGTTCGCCTAAGCAAGCTTTCACCATCCCTTTCGCCTCAAGACCAGGAAAAGCCACATGGCATTCCTACTGCCTTGGTCGGGGTATACCCCCCTCTAGGAAGGATCTGTTGCTTGAATGCATAAAAGGCGTAGTCGCCTGCCAGACTTTACTCTATCAAGACTAGGAGGACCTATATGGACCCCCTAAAGCCTCGGATAGGGAATCCCTATCTCCAGGATAAACCTAGTACCAAGGTGGCGTTAGTCGCCTACCAGGACAGGTCGCCAAAGAATCAAGGTAATCCATTAGGATACTTGACACTTCACTTCATTATATCGCCATATCTCAGCGAGAAAGACCTGGTACTGAGGTGGCCTTAGTTGCCTACCAGGATTGACTATTACAGAATCAAGCCAGACACCTCATCCAGATGGACAGTCTAAGTCACATAACCCGGGTTAAGAACTACCGACCAAGATAGCTCCCTACTTATACAAGTTTACTTGGTTGAAAAAATGCAGTGAACTAAGGCTGAGGGGACCATCATCCAAGAACGATTTGCAGAGTATAAGTATGGGTTGTCCTATCAACAATCAAGCAGAATCCAAATCAAGCGTTACGATTTCACAAATGATTAAGGAAGTAAAGCGGGAAAAAAGGGGAAAGGAGTTTCATTTAGTCAGTCAGGGCGCCCAATCCCCATTTCCGAGCTAAAAAAAAAAAAAAAAAAAAAAAAAAAAAAAAAAAAACAACAACACAGCTAGAAAAATCAATCAAGACCTTTCCTCCACCAGTAACATCTTGGATCTCCTCGGCTCCCGCCATAACCATTCCAGCAGGAGGATCCATCTCTTTAGCCAGGGGCCCAGAATCTCGACCCAAATTGTTGGAGAAACCAGGGAACTCTGAGTACCTTTCTCAACAGATTCAGGAATAATGGCAGCTTGAGGAGGACCTCCTTGGTCTTGATCTTCAAATTGGGTAGCCCGAGCCATAATCTAGTCATGGTCCCAGTTAAGGGTGGTCTGCAAGTCAAACGGAGGAGGAAATGCCTTGGCAACTTCATATGAAGCAGTAAAATACCCATCTCCAAAGGAAGAATCCACTCCAGACTCCAAAACGCTCATAGAAGCCCGCAGGGACTTGTAGTCATTTAGAAGGACAGTCATCTCCGCCTTGACGGTCTCTCTCTCATCCCGACGGTGGTTTGGTTTGATAACCTCCATGTCATAGGCGTGTGTCACCCGCTTCAGTTCCATCAAGGCAGCTTTCCTACCAGTTTCAGATTCGGAGGAATCCTGAACTAGGGAAGAAACGTTCTCTTCAGCGTGGGCTAGATCGTTCCTAGCCTCCTTTAGAGTAGCCTGAAGAGCCAGGTTGGCCTCCTTTAGGGCAATCACCTGCTGCCCCATGGCCAGGGCGAACTTGAAACCTTGCAGAGAAGTACAAAGAAGGTATAAAAAGAGAGGGGTGATTCATGCATAACATGCTAAGGAGTCTAGCACATACCTCAGCGAGTAGAGAGGCCTGACACGCCCAAACCGGTTCTACAAATGTCACTGGTATATAACCTATTCTACCTCGGTTGTATTAAAGGGGCGTGCGAGTCTGGTGACCCTATTGCAAGTGCACAAGTCGTCAAACTAGTGTAGTGAGCAAATAAGGGTATCGTTCCCACGAGGTAAGCACTACAAGCTTTCTATCCTTAGATTACTCTACAATTTCCTAATGCTTCTAACAAGTTTACCAAAATTAACTAGTGATTACAACTGAATTGGTCTAAGTTGAAGATGTTGAATTAGCAATTACAACTACTTGAATTAAATTCTAAAGTGAAAATTGTTAAGGAATTAGATTCATTCAAGTAACATCCTAGCTACTAATCAATCAATCATTAAGCCTATCCTCCAATTACTACATGCATATATTCATATGAATGTTCTAAACACCTAATTCTCAACTTAATCACCATTAATTCTAAGATTAGAGAGTGATCAAGGGGAAATCAATGATTGAATGGTAGAGAATTACAAGTTAGTAATCTCTACTCATAGGTGCTTCTCTATTTAATATGCAATAAATGGTCCATGCATACAACTACATCAAGTTTTGCACTATAAGGAGATAGGTGGTTGCAACCACCACACATGCAATTATAAATGCACAAAACAAGACTTAAGAGGATTATACAAATATGATTGATTAGATAACAAGAAAGTACAAGAATTACATCTAATTCCTTAGCAAAAGGGATTAGCTACACATAGTATCAAAATTACAAGGGTTTACAAGTAAGGAAAACATCACCAATGGACAACTTGTGAAGTGGAAATGCTCTTCCTTGCAATCCAAGCAACTCCCTCTTCTATGGCAACTTGAGATAATCACTCTAAGTAACCAATATGAGGTGTTTGGCTACCTAGAAATTGGCCAAGAAAATACTATCTTTCTTGATTCCTAAGAACAAAATATCTTTAACTAATATCTCCTTTCTACTTCTCTCTCTAACTAACTCTATCTTCTTACTAAAAAAACTAACTACTTTACTCCATCTTGACACACTCGTATATGCATGAGAGAGAGGAGGTCTTCCAAGGACACTAGGTGGAGAAAGGGGCAGCCTTTTTTGACTTTGGGGCGAGCTTCAGTCAACTTGCAGCCTCTCAGAATCGGCGGCGGGCATGCACGGCGGCTAGTTGCCCGCCGCATGAACCCGCCTACTTACTCTTTTTCTGCTTTTCTTCCCAAATTGCCCCCATTTCTTCACTTTAGACAAAAATACCCTTGAAACACCCGTTTTACCTGAAATTACTTATTTACACAATTAAACATATGGAATGCTTAGAAAATGATAGCAAAAACAAGGTAAAAGGGGCAGTAAATATAAATATTTAGAGCACGATCAGACCCCCAAACCTGACTTTTGCTCGTCCTCTAGCAAACCATATATGTTAACTAACAGCAATTTTCCCTATGTACACAATATAAACAACGCACACTAAAACATTTCCGAGAGCCAAGTTACAAATATACCAAATAGATGTGATGAAATAGGAAATAACATGCGGAAACCTCGATAGGTGCTAGCACGATTACATTCCTCAAAAACACGCTACACGGTGCATCCCACACTCTAAATGTTCAGTTTCAAAAACTAAGCGCTCAAAAGCAAGAACTCAATTCGCCTTGACTCTATCCTTACCGGAATTCAGTCTGATTTTCTCTCAGACCCTAAGTTGCTCTCAAATAACATATGCGAGTAAGAATTTTCATAAGAATCAAATGTAACGCATATGTAATTAAATTAACGCACAACTTGTGGAAACTGTTTCATGAATGCATTGAAATGCCAAAAAACGTGGAAAGAACATGCTTAACTTGCATTCCCCAGTTAGACTTCATCAAAGATCAACTAGGTCTTTCCATGGTTGTAACGGGGCCAAGGGTGATATGAAAGAATCACTGGAATTATGAAGTATTTGATCAACAACCTCAAGTTTAACTTCTTAGCTCAAAAGGTAGTCACTTGCGTCTAGGCTACTATTTATTCCCTTGTGTTCTAATTTACAAATAGGTTTGAACACTTATAACTAATTTGTGTTCTAATAGTTTTTTTTATTTTTTATTTTTTATTTTTTTATTTTTTTATTTTTTTTATTTTTTTTATACAAATATGATTTATTCATCGCCTGAGTACACGCAAATCTATTGAACTTCGAGCTTTACCAATATATCTACAACCTTCATAACTTTGATCAAAATACAACATCATTCCAAGTGATATAAAAGGATCTTTTGGTGTGTGATGGAAGGAAAGGTTTGTGTTTGGCCTCAAAGTGGTAGTTGGAGCACACATCATAATATGGACAGTGTTTGGGCATTTAGTAGCTTAAGCACACATGCCTAGAGTCATTTCCAGGAGTCCGTCTGACTAGGGAATACAAATCTAACAAGCAGTCCACAATTTAAGTTCATGGCATCCAATTATGCAATATGAGATCATGTATGATTTGGAAGGTATTTACTCTCATAAGGTGAAATTTTTAGGCTCTGTTCCTTACAGGTAGTCTCCACTATTGGTTCATGCAATTTTGCGCTCAATTCTATTCACTATGCACAAGAGAAAGGGACTATTGCACCGTGTGCAATGTCATTTTGAAATGACATGGTGATAGTTTCAATTAGCGATCAAAGCATGCACATTTCCTTAATCATCACATACCTTTTAGCATCTTTATTTAAACACATGTTCCCTTGGCTCAATCGGATCCAAAAGATAAAAAATGTTTTACACTGAAACTAATTATAGCACGGTGTGTATAAAACTATCTAGAGGGGGGGGGGGGGGGGGTGAATAGATTTTACGCTTTTTACCCAATTTTTCGTGTTAGTCAAAATTACGAAATTACCCTCAAGATAAAATAAACAAGCAAGTGTAATATGGTGCGGAAATTAAATTAACACTTGATTTTTACGTGGAAACCCTCACGGGAAAAACCACGGGCTATGTAAGTAAGCCACACTCGAACCTCGAATCCACTAAATGTGCAAACGATTACAACCTAATCCCAGAAGTAATCACACACCTACCTAATCCCGGTATGAGTGAACCTAGTCCGATTTTGCTTGCGATCTAAGCAACCTAATCCCGATTGCTACACACAAGACTTAGCTTCTCTTGAAGAGAATACAACCCTAAGTGAATATGTGAAAATATCCAAAATGCAACATAGAGCAAGGGAAACCCTATATGCTTATCTAAGATGATTAATATGCAATTAAGAACAATCCTAGATATCAAAACTAAATGACATGTCAATTAGTTTAGCTAATCAATATTAAGCACAAAACCTAATATGCTAGCACAATACAACTTCTCAAACATACATCATACTAATCTCAATCTTGTATCCAAAGCATACAAAATAACAAACAAGTAATTAATTGAGATTGCTAGATAAGAGAAACACAAAATATGTAAGATATTAGTGAAAAGCTTACCAAGCAAAGTATGATGAAGAATCCATGCTAGATGACATCTAGATGATCTAAGATGATGCTAGATGATGATTGATGATCATGAAAAAGTGTTTGAGTAATTAAAAATGAGTTCTTTGTGTATTTTTCTTGTCTTGAAAAATATCCTAAGTATGAAGCTTGAATATGAACTCTTGTAATTGACCTAAAGTCAAAGTGGCATATATATAGGAGGCCAAAACAAAGTGTGGTCGTTTTGATAAGTTTGCCTCAAATTTGCCTTGGGCGCTCTACGTAGAGCGCTTTGTAGAGCCCCCTGCTCTGTTCTCGCGAGAAAACAGAGGGGCGCTCTACGTAGAGCGCTTTGTAGAGCGCCATCAGAGAGGTCGCTCTACGTAGAGCGCTTTGTAGAGCGCCCCTACAGCGCTCGAATTAAATCGATCAGGTCTGTACAGCGCCCAACGGGGGCTGTTCGTAGAGCGCTTTTGTAGAGCGCTTTTGGGAGCGCCCAGTGCAAAAATGCAATCCTAAGTCTAAGCATGACAAGGCAATTGGATATGCAAGATGCAATCAAACTAACATGCAAGAAGAGATGTTAATGAGCATTAAGGCACACAAATAAGACACACAACATACAAGGATTAAATATATGCATGAGTTGTGAGTGTGTGCAACTATCTCTTCAAGACAAGTAAGCACTTAGAGTATTACCTTTGGTGCTTGTCAATAGTGAGGTCTTCAAAAGGGCCTAAGCAATAACAACAACATCTAAGCTACCCTTACAAAGCATCCCCACATATGGTTTGATCACGAAATAAGCCAATTAAAAACAACGGGAATCCTAACATACACCATTTAAACTAAGGCAACAATATATACATATTTACTATCATGTGAAGGATTGACAAAGTGTAACTGTGCCCACACCCCCAAACCTAAACTGGACATTGTCCCCAATGTTCGCACACAGAGGACAATAAAAAGTTCCTTGGTTTGGTTGCTTGGCCAACAAACAACTTATCAATCCATGCCAAAAAGGGAACCATATGTACAACACATGATATTTGATTTGTCATGCACACCATTTTCAAAAATCCTAAGCACTAATCAATCATACAAGTGCCCACACTTAGATCTAAACATGTTACTAACTAAGAAAATATATGCAAGTAGGCAATATAGATATATAATAAAAAGGCAATACTATAAACCCAAAAGTAAAGTAACGGGTATACAAAAATGCGGAATAATGCTCCACCACAAAAATTTCATGCGGCGTACCAATCCGCCTACATGAAAGAGTCATCGTCACTGAAGTCTAGGGGTGTAAACTGAACTCCTCCGACAGAGTAGAGAAAAATGGGCTCAGGATGAGGTGGTTCAACGTAAGGGATGATGTGCGTCGGGGACTCGGGCTCCTCCACAATGTATTCCACCGGATCAGTAGTGGTCTCGTCATATCCATCCGGAAGAAGCTCAATGCCCACCACGTACGACTCCACGTACGCCACATGCTCCACTTGCTCAGGTACCTACTCCTGGAATGGTTTCCGGTCCTCCATCTTCTCTAGAAACAGTTCTTGCATCCCCTCCGAGTAACTCCCTCTCAATTGGTCCGGTAGACCCCTCTCTACCTCCGGTCTCCTTATCACCTGTTCTAGAATCTGTTGTTGCTCACAAAGTAAGTCCATGAAGTTGTAATTCTGCTGACCTAGGTCTGGCTGAGCCATAGAACTGAAAAATAGATCATCAATATCAACAAAAGCAAAGGGGTTAGGTATACCTGTCTCGGGTAAGGGTGGAATAGCTGATGTCTCTGGTGCTGTGGATGCCTCGTCGTGTCTGCGCTTCTGACGGCGCTCTCCATCTCAATCACTCGAGTGATCACTGGGCTCGCTCACCTGATATCCCACACATTTTGCCACTGCTCCCGTCAATGCTCTCACCTGCCTAGCTAGGCGGCGAACAGTCCGTGATAAATATCATTGGACTCTGTCAATTTCTTGTGGGACTCCATCATGTCCCTCGCCCAAGCTGGTGCCTCTACCTCTCTCTCTGACTCTGTCTCCTCAGACTCCTCACCGGACTCCTCACGTTCCTGAGCTTCTAATCTTTCTAACTCTCTCCTCTTGATGGACCTCCGCTGAGCCAATCTCTGATCTCTCTGCTCGTGCAAACTGAGAAGCTTTTCTATTCCCGGCTTTCCCTCAGTTGCCTCATTGTAGGCCCTTCGGGCTACATTACCTCTAGGTGTCAAAACCCCATCTACTGGCAAATCTACTCGAAGTCCTGCCTTCTGAGCAAAGTGAGTGATCAAATATGGAAAGACGAGGCTCATATTGCTTCTCCTCCCTGACTCTGCTATCCTCTTCACTATTGTGCGCCCGACATCGAACTCCAAGTGATTCTTCATTTGATAGATCATGATGGCAATGTGCTTCTTCAAATCCGTCCTGTGTGAGCTGGGCACGAGTGAGTAACTGAAATAAATACTCCAAAAGTGCTCCTCAAAACCCAGCTGCCTCTGATAAACGCTGCCATCCCAATCCATGTCTTCATCCCCTGTGATGGCGATTCCGAATTGCTTGTCATACTGATTGAACAGGGCATTTGGCTCGTATCCCTCCTCCCACTGAGGATAACTCTGTGTGTCGAGGAAAGCGTTGATTTGCTCGGCGGTCATGGAGATGGCCCTTCCTCGGATCATGACAGGGGCTCCCCTCTCGAATTCATCAGGGTCTATGACAGCATAGAACTCCTGGACAATCCTTTGATTGGCTCTCTTCGGAAAGGACACATACGCCTCCCACCTTCTTCGACGGATCTCATCAAAGATCACCATCTCCCCCAATTCCTCAAAGCTAACGTCTTTCTCGATGAGGATGGGTCTCTTAGTGGTGTTCTGGAGTCGTTCTCCATAGATCTCCTCTGCTGTCCTCTCTGGTTGTGAGGAGTTTTGCTTCTCCTTTCCTTTTCGGGATCCACTTCCCCGCTCGATTGTGGAAGCCTTCCGTTTTGGTCCCATCTGTGGTTAGAGCAAAGAAAAAGAAACACAACAAACACTACAAGTGGATTAGACTTCGGGTTAGTGACAATAATCTCAACTAAACTTAGCTAAAACATTATAATTATAAGTATTACTAATAGTATGTGCATGTGTGTGTGTGTGTCACCCTACCACCAAGCTAGGAAAATCAATAGAGTCACATTCAATAAAGGTGCCACATTGTACACAAGTTGTACAACACAAGTTAGAGCTCATTGACAATCACAATCAAATGGTTTTTTAAACATGTTCACCCACACACAATCGCACACCTCTTTGGTCTAGAATTGACACACAAATAACTTGGCTCAATATGAATAATCACATTAGTATTAAAATCAAGTCTTTGATCACAATTTACACAAAAGAGATGCTCATTGTACATGTTCAACATTTCCATTTTCCCAATCCCTTATCACATTTCAATCAATCAATCAATCAAAACCAATTCATCCTAACTCTTTATCAATAACTCACAATCAATTGCAAAGCATGCTTTCAATCTATAATTTCGTTAATCATGCATGTTATGAAGCAATTTCCTTGTAGTAACAAAATCACAATAGGCAAAAAGGCATCAACATAGACATTTCACCACCTAATTTCGACCAAGTATAAACCCTAACATTCACAAGTTGCAAAATCGAATCAAACTAAGGAAATATGGTTCAAAACTTGTCCTAGCATGCATAACTAACACCAATTGAATCCATAAATGTCAAATAATCCATTCAAACCCAAGAACCATGTAAGAACCCTAATTTCGCAACCTAGGGCACTTGAAGATCGAATTTTTCATGAAATTGTATTCAAACAAGCTTAGAATTAGGTTACTTACCTTTGTCTTGAAGTTCTTGATGAATTCGAACAAGATTTATGAAGGATTGGAGAAGAAGTTTTGTAGATTCACGAGGGAGAAGTTGAAAAGATTTGAAATGGGTAAAGTGTTGTCGTGACAACGACAGGTCCTATTTATAGGACCTGGGGTTGGGCGGCTTCTTGCCCGCCCATCAAGCTCGCCAACCGCCTAAAATCCCTCAAAACAGCAGCGTTTTAGGTCATTAGGGGGGTGTGGCGATCTTGTGACGGCGGCTTTTTGCCAGCCTAACAAACCGCCGTGTCTTCCTGATGCTGGCGGGCTTGTACCCTCTGGACGGCGGGAAATGGCCCGCCCAATGAGCTCACCGCATCTTCTTTCCTTCAAGAATGGCGGGCTCATTCGTTCTGGAAGGCGGCCATTTGCTCGCCGTGATGGAGCCCGCCCATGATTCTGACTTCAATTGTGGCGAGCTTGTACGTTCTGTAAGGCAGCCACTTGCCCGCCTAAATGAACTCGCCAACTTGCTTGTTCTTCTCAATAACTTCCGCGGTGTTAGGATTCCCGTTGTTTTTAATTGGCTTATTTCGTGATCAAACCACATGTGGGGATGCTTTGTAAGGGTAGCTTAGATGTTGTTGTTATTGCTTAGGCCCTTTTGAAGACCTCACTATTGACAAGCACCAAAGGTAATATTCTAAGTGCTTACTTGTCTTGAAGAGATAGATGCACACACTCACAACTCATGCATATGTTTAATCCTTATATGTTGTGTGTCTTTTATGTGTGCCTTAATGCTCATTAACATCTCTTCTTGCTTGTTAGTTTGATTGCATCTTGCATATCCAATTGCCTTGTCATGCTTAGACTTAGGATTGCATTTTTGCACTGGGCGCCCCCAAAAGCGCTCTACAGAAGCGCTGTACGAACAGCGCCCATTGAGCGCTGTTCAGACCTGATCGATTTAATCGGTCGCTGTTGGGTCGCTGTTGGGGCGCTGTACATAGCGCTGTACAGAGCGCTGTACGTACAGCGCCACTCTGTTTCCTCGTGAAAACAGAGCAAGGGCGCTGTACAGGCGCTGTACAAGGGCGCCCTACGTACAGCGCCCAAGGCAAATAGTGGGCAAACTTATCAAAACGACCACACTTTGTTTTGGCCCCCTATATATATGCCACTTTGACTTTAGGTCAATCACAAGAGTTCATATTCAGATTTCATACTTAGGAGATTTTTCAAAGAGAAGAAAAATTCCAAAGAACTCATTTTTAATCACTCAAACACTTGTTCCATGATCATCAATCATCATCTAGCATCATCATAGATCATCTAGATGTCATCTTGCATGGAAACTTCATCATACTTTGCTTGGTAAGCTTTTCACTAATATCTTACATATTTTGTGTCTCTCTTATCTAGAAATCTCAATTTAATTACTTGTATGTGATTTTATATACTTTGAATACAAGATTGAGATTAGTATGATGTATGTTTGAGAAGTTGTATTGTGCTAGCATATTAGGTTTTTGTGCTTGATATTGATTAGCTAAACTAATTGACATGTCATTTAGTTTTGATATCTAGGATTGTTCTTAATTGCATATTAATCATCTTAGATAAGCATATAGGGTTTCCCTTGCTCTATGTTGCATTTTGGATATTTTCACATATTCACTTAGGGTTGTATTCTCTTCAAGAGAAGCTAAGTCTTGTGTGTAGCAATCGGGATTAGGTTGCTTAGATCGCAAGCAAAATCGGACTAGGTTCACTCATACCGGGATTAGGTAGGTGTGTGATTACTTCCGGGATTAGGTTGTAATCGTTTGCACATTTAGTGGATTCGAGGTTCGAGTGTGGCTTACTTACATAGCCCGTGGTTTTTCCCGTGAGGGTTTCCACGTAAAAATCAAGTGTCAATTTAATTTCCGCACCATATTACACTTGCTTGTTTATTTTATCTTGAGGGTAATTTCGTAATTTTGACTAACACGAAAAATTGGGTAAAAAGCGTAAAATCTATTCACCCCCCCTCTAGATAGTTTTATACACACCGTGAATTAATTAGTTTCACGCGGGCTTGAACATTCTGGAAGGCTGGCAATATCCCGCCTTCCAGAACCCGCCTTAGTGAGTTTTGCCCTCCTTTTCTCTTCATTCAATTTCTTCTCTTGTTTTCCTGTTACCTGATCGCGCTCCAAATGTTTACATTTAGCGCTCCCTAACTTGGCTTTTGTAACCGTTTCTGAGCCCTTTTTGGTATTTAATATTGTAAATAAGTGTTTTTCAGGTGTTTCAGCTCATCAGGGGTATTTTGGGCCAAGATGGAGAAAAGTGGCGAAATTGGGGCAAAAGAGGGCAAATATGTAATTATGGAGAATCAGGGGTCAAAGTGTAATTCTGGAGGAATTATTGCATATTTGGTGATTAAGGAAGAATTCAGGGGTGCATTGCGTAATTCGCCAACCATGAGCAGAAGTCATGGCGGGTTCGTGCGGCGGGCATAAGCCAGCCTTCCCGAAGGTATGAAGTCTCCATAAAGCAAGGCGGGTTCGCGCGGCGAGCTCGTGCGGCGGGAAAGAGGCCTCCGAGGGCAAGGCGGGTTCGACGGCGGGCAAGAGCTAGCCTTCCAGGCGAGAACAAGCCCGCCCACTTGACCGACCTTGGAAATTGCACGTCCAAACTTGCCCAAATCTTCCCTACTATATATTCTTCCTTTCCCAACCTTAAACACTCTCTCTAACATCCACACATCCCATAAGTTAGACTAAATTACACCAAATAGCTTAGAATTACATTAGAATAGCTTAGTTAGCTTAAACTCACACTACATGGTTGCATGTGAGCTTCATAGCTTGGAAGGCGTAGATTTGGAGCTTCATTGAAAGACAAGAAGATTACCATCTTGTGGTTACTTCTTACTCTTACTTCTTTCATGTATTTGTGATTCATGTAACATGTATGTGTATAATAATCTTTATGTTAAGGGATTGATTTTTATATGATTGTATTATTGTAATTGATTGATCTCTATATCTTTTATATATCCATATTAGCTGTTGAATGTTGAATTGAGTTAAATTGAATGGATGCATGTTGTTAATTGACAAATTAGTAACTTGTAATCTTGTTTAATAACTGTAAGGATTCCCGTAGTTTCTAATTGGCTTATTTCGTGATCAAACCATATGTGGGGATCCTTGTAAGGGTAGCTTAGGAGTTGGTTTATTATTCGAAGCCCTTTCAAAGACCTCGTCTTGATTAGCACCGAAGGTAAATTCTATGTGCTTACTTATCTTGAAGAGATAGTTGCACACACTCACTTAGCATACTTGTTCATGTGTGCATTCTCTTCACATGTCACCTTACACACTAGCACTTTGATGTTGTATCTTGTTGTGTGTATTTGTGTCTTGTAATTCGTTTCCCGATAGTGTTCGGAAACGCCTGCGCATGCACTAGAATGTGCTTGGTTTTGCGCGAAGACCGCCTATGGAGATGCACTTGGCATCTCCTTGGTTTTCACCTCTGTTGGTGATCGGCGGCCTGGCCGCCGAATGAAACCGCCGTTTGAATTCGGCGGTTGAATCGGCAGTTGGATGGCCGCCGATCTGGAACGCCGTTTCAGACCTGATTGATTTTAATCTCGGGTTTAATTCGGCGGTGGGAACGGCGGTCACGAAACCGCCGAATGGAACCGCCGTTTCTCCCCTGTTTCTCCGGGAGCAATTCGGCGGTTGTAATCGGCGGCCACCGACCGCCGATTGAAACCGCCGATTGGCGCGTTTCTTTGAAACTTACTTAAATGACCTCACTTTGGCTTGGCACCCTATATATATGCCATTTTGTCTTTAGGTCAATCAAGAGAGTTCATATTCAGATTTCATACTTAGGATATTTTTCAAAGAGAAGAAAAATTCCAAGAACTCATTTTTAATTACTCAAACACTTTTTCCATGATCATCAATCATCATCTAGCATCATCTTAGATCATCTAGATGACATCTTGCATGGATTCTTCATCATACTTTGCTTGGTAAGCTTTTCACTAATATCTTACATATTTTGTGTTTCTCTTATCTAGCAATCTCAATTTAATTACTTGTATGTGATTTTATATTTGTTGAATACAAGATTGAGATTAGTATGATGTATGTTTGAGAAGTTGTATTGTGCTAGCATATTAGGTTTTGTACTTGATATTGATTAGCTTAACTATTTGACATGTCATTTAGTTTTGATATCTAGGATTGCTATTAATTGCATATTAATCATCTTAGATAAGCATATAGGGTTTCCCTTGCTCTATGTTGCATTTTGGATATTTTCATATATTCACTTAGGGTTGTATTCTCTTCAAGAGAAGCTAAGTCTTGTGTGTAGCAATCGGGATTAGGTTGCTTAGATCGCAAG
Organism: Acer saccharum; assembly: GCA_030490815.1. Classification (NCBI taxonomy): domain Eukaryota; kingdom Viridiplantae; phylum Streptophyta; class Magnoliopsida; order Sapindales; family Sapindaceae; genus Acer; species Acer saccharum. The sequence goes on from CM059866.1 coordinate 43,146,862, forward strand.
CAAAATCGGACTAGGTTCACTCATACCGGGATTAGGTAGGTGTGTGATTACTTCCGGGATTAGGTTGTAATCGTTTGCACATTTAGTGGATTCGAGGTTCGAGTGTGGCTTACTTACATAGCCCGTGGTTTTTCCCGTGAGGGTTTCCACGTAAAAATCAAGTGTCAATTTAATTTCCGCACCATATTACACTTGCTTGTTTATTTTATCTTTAGGGTAATTTCGTAATTTTGACTAACACGAAAAATTGGGTAAAAAGCATAAAATCTATTCACCCCCCCTCTAGATAGTTTTATACACACCGTGCTATAATTAGTTTCAATTGGTATCAGAGCAGGTTCCTAGACATACATAGGTGATCCTTGCTTATTTTGGTGTGTTTTGCATTTTGTGTGATTTTTGATCATTCATACATTTGCATTCATTTCATTCATTCATAAACACTATGAGTGGAAACGGTGGAAATGGTGGTGGCAACGAAGGAGCTTCTAGCACAAGGCCTCCACTTCTTACCGGGTTGAACTATTCCCAATGGAAAGGGAAGATGGAATCCTACATATGCCAAATTCATGACCGTGCATGGATGGCGGTGGAAGACGGATATGATCTCCCTATGATGACTCCCACGGGTGGAGGAGAAGATGTTTTGAAGCCAAAGGCGCAATGGAACGCGCAAGAGTTTGAGGCCTCAAAGTGGAATAGGAAGGCGATGCATGCCATCTTGTGTGCTATGGACGAAAATCAATACAAGTTGATTCAAAATACTAGGATAGCTAAGGAAGCATGGGACATCCTAGAGATTGCACATGAGGGAACCGAAGTGGTGAAGGACTCTAAGCTTCAAGTCCTCCAAACTCAATTCGAGATGCTCAAGATGGAGGAGAATGAGTGCTTCAACGACTTCGAGATCAAGTTGATGGATATAGTCAACCAAAGCCATCAACTTGGTGATCCATATTCGGATAGGAGAATCAAGCAAAAGATTATGAGATCTCTACCCGATAGGTTTGAATCTAAGGTGACGGCTTTAGAAGAAAATAGTGGTTATAAGGATATGAAGCCGAGTGAGGTGATTGGGAGACTTCTAGCTTATGAGTCTAGGAAGGGGCCTATCTCCACACCCACTAAAAAGCAAAAAGGAATTGCTTTAAAAACCTCCAAGGATGAAAAGGAGGAAAAGAAGGTTGACCCGGATGAAGACCTTGCCTCGTTTGTAAAAAGGTTCAACAAGGTTATGAAGTTTAGAAGGAAGAGCTTTGGGTCAAAAGGTCAAGATTTGAAGAAAAAGGGCTCTTTCAAGAAGTTTGAACCTAGGCAAGAAAGGACCGAAAGGAAAGGGGTCCGTTGTTTCGAGTGTGGTGGCATAGGTCATTTTGCCCCCGATTGTGCAAATCATGTTGAGAAGAAAAAAGGGAAAGTGATGGCCGCCACTTGGAGTGGAAGTAGTGATGACTCCTATGAGGGAGATGAGTCTTCGGATGATGAAGAGCTCATGGCTAATCTCCTAGCTTTTGCCTCCTCCCATAAAAGCAAAAGTGCTAGTGAGAGAGAGGAAATGAGTCAAGAGGAAAATGACTCAAGTGAAGTAGAAAGTGATTCTTCTTCTAACTCCATGAATGGATTTATGGAGAAAAAGGAGTTTGCTAAATATCATGCCGAATTTAATGATTTAGCAATCAAGAGCACAAGAAAGATCAAGATGTTGAGAGAAGAAAATCTTGAGCTTGCATCTCATAATGACCACTTAAGTGAACAAGTGGAGAAATTCAAGAAGATGGAAGATAAGCTAAAAGAGGAGTTAGTCTTATCTAGGAGGAATGAGGATAGTCTAAAGAGGGAGCTTGAAGAAGTTAGAGAATCTATGACTAGGATGGATTCTAGCACCAAGAAGCTTGACCATATGCTTGGTGTTGGAAAGAGTCCATGTGACAAGAGGGGTCTTGGGTATGAAGATGGCAAGAAGATCTCAACCTCTAACAAGACCGTATTTGTCAAGAGCTTGAAGAAAGAAGAAACTTCATTTGTGCAACTTCCTAAGAAAAAGTTAGAAATAGGACAAAGTTCAAATGCTCAAGTGAAGATGGGGCCAAGAAGGCAACCTCAAGCTCAACCCCCTAGGGTTCCTCAAGCCAACATTCCTCCTCAAATGGCTCACAAAGGAAAGAGGCCTATCATGCAACCTCAAGCTTGGAAGCAACCTAGACCGGTTCAACAACGAAGACGCATTGAACCCTTTCATCCACAAAGACAAGGACAAGGTATGATTCCTTATTTGACTCCTATTTGTCACTTTTGTGGATTTGTTGGTCATATTAGACCACAATGCTTTCGCTATATAAAAATGTGCAAAACTAGAAGCATGATAGAGAAGAAAAAGAAAAGAGCCATGATGCATGTTCCTAGGAATAATAATATTGATTTGCATGATCCTAGGAATAATAGAGCACATGTACCAAAGACCACTAAGAAAGCTAAAATTGTTGCTAAGGGGATTAGAAAGAATGAAAATGTTTGCCATGTTGCACAAATAGCCTTGAAGGCAAATTCTTCTAATTTTTGGTATTTGGATAGTGGGTGCTCTAGGCACTGACGGGAAACAAGAGTTTCTTCGAGACTCTTGTTATGGAGGAAGGTGGATATGTCACTTTTGGTGATGGATCCAAAAAGAAGGTTGTAGGGAAAGGATCCATTTCCGTTCCCGGTTTACCCTCCTTATCCGATGCTTTATTTGTTGATGGCTTGAAAGCCAATTTAATAAGCATTTCACATCTAAGTGATGAAGGATATTCCGTCTTGTTTAGTAAAAATGATTGCTCAATCCTAAAGCCCGATGGACAAACCTTATTGAAAGGAATGAGATCTAGCGACAATTGTTATTGTCTTGAAGCTAGAATAGTCTCAAACAATGTGTCCATGGATGAGCAAGTTGAGTTGTGGCATGAAAGACTTGGCCACATGAACTTTAGGGATTTAAGAACCCTTGGAAAGTTCGAGTGTGTGCGTGGCCTCCCTAAGCTTGGGAAGAAAGCCAATGGTATTTGTGGACCTTGCCAACAAGGAAAACAAACCAAAAGCATGCACAAAAAGGGCAAGTATCTCTCCACCAAGGAGCCCCTTGAGCTTCTCCACATGGATCTCATGGGTCCTATGCAAACCGAGAGCTTAGGTGGAAAGAGATACATTTTTGTTTGTGTTGATGATTTCTCTAGATTTACATGGACATATTTTCTTAGAGAAAAATCCGAAACTTTTGATAAGTTTAAAATGCTTTGTACTAGATTGCAAAATGAAATGAATTCTAACATTAGAAGCATTAAACGGATTAGAAGTGACCATGGGAGGGAGTTTGAGAATGCCTCTTTTGAAAGCTATTGTGATAGCTTAGGCATCTCCCATGAGTTTTCCACTCCTAGGACACCTCAACAAAATGGAGTTGTTGAGAGGAAGAATAGGGTCCTCCAAGAGATGGCCCGTGTGATGTTGCTTAGCAACAATGTCCCTAGGAACCTATGGGCCGAAGCCATCAACACGGCTTGCTATATAGGAAATAGAGTGTTCCTAAGGCCCGGTACTAGAAACACCTCCTATGAGTTATGGAAAGGCAAGAGGCCAAATGTTAGCTACTTCCACACTTTTGGAAGCAAATGCTACATTTTGAATGACCGTGATCAACTTGGCAAGTTTGATGCTAAGAGTGATGAGGGTATCTTTATTGGCTATGCCTTAAATAGTAGAGCCTATAGAGTTTTCAACTTGAAGACTCGAACCGTCATGGAATCATCAAATGTTGTCATTGATGATACAAGGCTCAAGTCCAAAAACCATGAGGAGGAGGAAATTTTAGAGGATGACTCTCCTTTGGAGAGGGTTGTGGTGACTCCCAATGTTGGGACATCTAATGAAGTCACACAACCTAATACTAGAGTTCCTAACTTGGACTCTAATGAACCCGCTCCATGGGTTAGAAGACTCCATAACAAAGAAGATGTTATTGGAGATGTTAATGAGGGTGTTAGGACTAGGTGTCAAATAGCTAATCTAATTAGCTTTACTTGCTACACCTCTCAAATAGAACCCAAAAAGGTTGAAGAAGCCTTAAATGATGAATTTTGGGTTCTTGCCATGCAAGAAGAGCTAAACCAATTCGAAAGGAATGAGGTTTGGACTCTAGTTCCTAGGCCTAAGACCACTAATGTCATAGGCACCAAATGGATATTTAGGAACAAATCCGATGAGGACGGCAACATAGTGTGGAACAAGGCTAGACTTGTAGCACAAGGGTACTCTCAAATTGAGGGTATCGACTTTGAGGAGACTTTTGCTCCCGTTGCCCGCTTAGAGTCCATTAGGCTTCTCTTGTCCATCTCTTGTGTGCACAAGTTCAAATTGCACCAAATGGACGTCAAGAGTGCCTTCCTCAATGGCTTCTTGCAAGAGGAAGTGTTTGTAGAACAACCCAAGGGGTTTGTGGATGCTCACCACCCCAACCATGTCTATCGCCTCAAAAAGGCTCTATATGGGTTGAAACAAGCACCGAGGGCTTGGTATGAGCGCCTCACTCAATTTCTTGTTGACAATAACTACACAAGAGGTAGTGTTGACAAGACACTATTCATCAAGAGAGACAATGATGAGCTTTTCATAGCTCAAATATATGTTGATGACATAGTGTTTGGCTCCACCAACAACACCAAAGTCTAACAATTTGTTGATGTCATGTCTCTTGAATTTGAGATGAGTCTTGTTGGTGAGCTAAGTTACTTCCTAGGTTTGCAAATTAGGCAAATGAATGATGGGATTTTCATAACCCAAGCCAAATATGCTAAGAACCTAGTGAAGAAGTTTGGTTTAGAGAATGCCAAACGTTGTGATACACCCATGAGTACCACTTTGAAGCTAAGCAAGGATGCTAGTGGTAAAAGTGTGGAACAAACTCTATATCGTGGCATGATAGGTAGCTTGCTTTATTTGACCGCAAGTAGGCCCGATATATCTTTTAGTATGGGTGTGTGTGCTAGGTACCAAGCGGATCCTAAGGAGTCCCACCTCTCTTCCGTGAAGAGGATCATTCGCTATGTGAATGGGACATCCAACTATGGGATTTGGTACTCTTTTGACACTAATGCTAGTCTTGTAGGCTTTAGTGATGCGGATTAGGCAGGAAATTGTGATGATAGGAAGAGCACATCGGGCGGTTGCTTCTTTCTAGGCAACAACTTGGTGTCTTGGTTTTGCAAGAAGCAAAACTCGATTTCCTTGTCCACGGCCGAGGCCGAGTACATAGCCGCAGGGAGTGGATGCACACAACTCCTATGGATGAAGCAAATGCTAGTAGACTACGGATTCAACCAAGGTACTCTCACTCTCTTTTTTGATAACATGAGTGCTATTAATATTTCCAAGAATCCGGTACAACATTCTAGAACTAAGCATATTGACATCCGCCATCACTTCATTAGAGAGCTTGTTGAAAATAAATGCATAGTACTTGAACATGTAGGTACTAATGATCAACTTGCGGACTTATTTACTAAACCCTTAGATGCTACTCGATTTAAAACTCTTAGTAGATCTATTGGGATATGTCTTGTGGAGTGATGTTCTATGATTGACCCCATATGGGGAACTCAAGCAAAGAGAGCTATTTTGCATTCTTGTAACTTGCAAAAAATTTGAAATAACTTATGCCTCTTCTTTTGATTGCTTGAGTAAGCTTGGTTGTACATATGTATATATGTTTTCAATTCTATAAGTGTGAACCTTGCTTGTCTACAATCCATGTCATATTTATGTTCAAACATGCATTTTTGGACTAGAAGATTTACATAGGAAGTATGATGTGAATGACCTATAGTTATCTCCATGACATGATGTTTCTTAAATAACATGCTAATGCTAAATGAAAAAGCATGAAATTCATACAACATGCTCACATGAAAAGCATGAATTGATGATTGCATATTCTTAAAAATGCAAAACTTGTGTGAAAGCTAATGAGACTCAAAATGAATAAAGGATCTTGTATCCGTTCAAAGGAATTTACATTCCAAATGTCTCTCTTTCTTTATTAGTTGAACATGGTTACTATCATACGGATTTCTTATCCGGAAAAATCAAATAGGGTGCAAAGTCGCTCATGCCATGTTTCGCTTATAAAGTTGGATATAGTTGCTCTTAAAATTGAAATCAATAATCTCTATATCCTTGCTTTTCCCATGACATTGGTGAAATTGGTTTGAATTCTTATTAGAAACCTTTGTCATTTGCTTTGCCAAATACCATTGTATTTTGGACTTGAATGCTATATGTCTTGTATGCAAAGCATGTTGGATTCACACATTTTCTCAAATAAATCTCCTTGTTTCTCTCAAATTAATTGAAGTGCATAAAGTGACTTATATGTATATGCATATCTTGCATGCTTCTATCTCTCGTTGCTTTGAGTGACCCGGTTGGGGACTACTCCTTTGCTTATATCATGACAAAAAGGGGGAGTAGGAAATGGTAAGGGGAGTTGCAAAATATAGAAGCTTTTGTGCATTTTGGGGAGAACATACATTGAGGGGGAGTAACCCTTTGAGGGGGAGCATTGCATTTATCATTCATTGCATACATTTGCTAATGTTGAAATGCTTGGTATTGTTCTCACATGATTAATCTCACACTTTACTTGTATTGGAAATGCTAGAAACTTTATTTTCAGGGCTTGATTGTTCTACAAGAGATTGAAGACTTGAAGTTTTTACTTTCTTATCTCTTTGTAATGTAGTTAATCATTGTAGTCCCGTAGTTTCTAATTCTATGTGAGGAATCAATGTGAGTGGTGGTTTTGTCACGAAATAGCCAAAGGGGGAGATTGTAAGGATTCCCGTAGTTTCTAATTGGCTTATTTCGTGATCAAACCATATGTGGGGATCCTTGTAAGGGTAGCTTAGGAGTTGGTTTATTATTCGAAGCCCTTTCAAAGACCTCGTCTTGATTAGCACCGAAGGTAAATTCTATGTGCTTACTTATCTTGAAGAGATAGTTGCACACACTCACTTAGCATACTTGTTCATGTGTGCATTCTCTTCACATGTCACCTTACACACTAGCACTTTGATGTTGTATCTTGTTGTGTGTATTTGTGTCTTGTAATTCGTTTCCCGATAGTGTTCGGAAACGCCCGCGCATGCACTAGAATGTGCTTGGTTTTGCGCGAAGACCGCCTATGGAGATGCACTTGGCATCTCCTTGGTTTTCACCTCTGTTGGTGATCGGCGGTCGTTATCGGCGGCCTGGCCGCCGAATGAAACCGCCGTTTGAATTCGGCGGTTGAATCGGCGGTTGGATGGCTGCCGATCTGGAACGCCGTTTCAGACCTGATTGATTTTATTCTCGGGTTTAATTCGGCGGTGGGAACGGCGGTCACGAAACCGCCGAATGGAACCGCCGTTTCTCCCCTGTTTCTCCGGGAGCAATTCGGCGGTTGTAATCGGCGGCCACCGACCGCCGATTGAAACCGCTGATTGGCGCGTTTCTTTGAAACTTACTTAAACGACCTCACTTTGGCTTGGCACCCTATATATATGCCATTTTGTCTTTAGGTCAATCAAGAGAGTTCATATTCAGATTTCATACTTAGGATATTTTTCAAAGAGAAGAAAAATTCCAAGAACTCATTTTTAATTACTCAAACACTTTTTCCATGATCATCAATCATCATCTAGCATCATCTTAGATCATCTAGATGACATCTTGCATGGATTCTTCATCATACTTTGCTTGGTAAGCTTTTCACTAATATCTTACATATTTTGTGTTTCTCTTATCTAGCAATCTCAATTTAATTACTTGTATGTGATTTTATATTTGTTGAATACAAGATTGAGATTAGTATGATGTATGTTTGAGAAGTTGTATTGTGCTAGCATATTAGGTTTTGTACTTGATATTGATTAGCTTAACTATTTGACATGTCATTTAGTTTTGATATCTAGGATTGCTATTAATTGCATATTAATCATCTTAGATAAGCATATAGGGTTTCCCTTGCTCTATGTTGCATTTTGGATATTTTCATATATTCACTTAGGGTTGTATTCTCTTCAAGAGAAGCTAAGTCTTGTGTGTAGCAATCGGGATTAGGTTGCTTAGATCGCAAGCAAAATCGGACTAGGTTCACTCATACCGGGATTAGGTAGGTGTGTGATTACTTCCGGGATTAGGTTGTAATCGTTTGCACATTTAGTGGATTCGAGGTTCGAGTGTGGCTTACTTACATAGCCCGTGGTTTTTCCCGTGAGGGTTTCCACGTAAAAATCAAGTGTCAATTTAATTTCCGCACCATATTACACTTGCTTGTTTATTTTATCTTGAGGGTAATTTCGTAATTTTGACTAACATGAAAAATTGGGTAAAAAGCGTAAAATCTATTCACCCCCCCTCTAGATAGTTTTATACACACCGTGCTATAATTAGTTTCAATAACATTTGATTAGCTATATTGGAGAAGTATTGGTTAGTAATTGCATGATCAACACTTATTAACTAATTCTTAGGTTCTAGGTGTAATTACTCTATTATTGTCATTCTAAGATCATAGTTGATAATAATTAGAGTGGTAGTTGTTGAATTACCTATACCATAGAACTAATGAGCTTAATTGTGATCAATTAATAATATCCCTTTTCATTTATCCATGCTCTTGCATAACCTTGCAAGAATTAGTTAGATTAGTTAGTTGTAGATTAATTTAGTGTAACTTAGTTGTAGTTAATTAATTGAGACATTAGTGTAACTTAATTGTAGTGACTTAGTGTTAATTTACTTACTTGCTTACTTAGTTGATAATTTAGTTAATTTAGATTAATTAGAATTGTATTGTGTTTTCATCTCTTTAGTTGTAGTTGCTTAATTGCCATCTAATTAGTTTAGATTAATTAGTTGTCTAGTGATCGCATTTTTACTTTACAGTTGTACTTAGAAATTGCGTATCCGTGACTATAGGATACGCGTAGCTTAAATTCGCCATTCTAGCCATTAGCTTAGATAATTGCTTGCCACCCTCTCTCTTTTACTTTTATGCTTGTAATTAGTGTAAATAACTTGACTATAACAAGACGTAGAACCTACTTACGTATACACACTTCCTCCGTGGGAACGATACCCTTACTTGTATCCGCTATACGACACGTTCGACTCGTATACTTGCGAAGGGTATAAACTCGCACGCATATCGTTTACCGGTAGTTTATAGAATTATCGCGTACCACGTTTGCGGCGATCAAGTTTTTGGCGCCGCTGCCGGGGATTAGTATACGTTTCGTAGGTCTAGTCGTTGTTTTAGTCATTTTTAGTCATTTTTGTTATTTTTATTTTTATTTTTATTTTTATTGTTCATAATCTATCTTGTTCGATTTGATCGTGTGTTGTTTGGTTGTTTCAGATTTTAGATCAACATGGAAGGTAGTAATTCGGCTTTGATCACTCAAATGGCCGACTTGAATAGGAAAGTGGAGACTTTCAATTCTCACTTTAGGCAACCACCGGCTACGGTTTGTCCACCTTTTGGGTGGAATGGACACACGGACCTTGGTCCGCAAGGAGAGCAATGGCCGGGGGAAGAAGAAGTACCATCCATGTATCCATACGAACACTACAACAATCAAGTGAGCAATGATCAAGAATGGAACAACCAATGGGAAAACTTTGATGAAGAAGCATACCAACATACAATTGACCAACGGCTACTTAACATAGAAGAATGCATAGAAAGGTGTAGCAGTCGGTTGGAACAATGTGTGAAGGGCTCCGAAGAACAATGCAAGGAAGATCCACAACAACTCCACAAGGCAACCAACCCTTTCTCTTGTCTCACTGTTGAAGAAGAACTAAAAATTGAAAAGGAGCTAAGACAAGAAAAGGGAAGGAAAGAGGTGACCCAACCAGTCGAGTCCTCAGATAGCTCGGAAGGCGACCTGGGTGAAGTTTTACTCAAGTTCGAAGAAGAGCTAAGGCTAGAAAAGGAGGGAAAAGAAGTGGACTTGGTCAAGGAGATTGCGGAGTTGATAAGCCTTAATGTAGACTACATACTTAAGGCCAATATGCTTGAGAGGGAGAGAGACTCAGAAAAGAAGAAAGCACAAGAGCTCTCAATATTGGTGGAAGAACAAGAACAAGATTTCGCTCGGAAAGCGAGAATGATGCAAATGGAAACCGAAAGGAAGGATAAGGTGTTGGAGGCTATGAGTGAGGAACTCATCAAGAAGGACAATGCCTTGAAGGTAGCACAAGTCAAGATATGTGACTACATCGTGAAGTTGGACGAAGCCAAACTTTCAATCAAGGCTTTGGAAAAGAAGGGGGCCAAGAGAAAATCAACCAAGAAACCCCGCATTACCCAATGTGGAGCAAGCCTTCCGAAGGTTGCCCACAAGCAAGCCACAGCAACGGAGGAAGATAACAAAGGTAGTCTTTCTAACTTTGCTCCTACATGCTATTTTTGCTATATTAAAGGTCACAAAATGGCACAATGTGCTAAATATGATAAATATTGCAAGGGTAGAGAAAGCATGTTTAGGAAAAAAGTGAAAAAGGTTAGGGAGGTTTGGATCCGTAAGGACAAACCAAACCAATCCAAAGAGTTGCCTTTCGTTGCAAGAAATGATACACCTAGTGGTAAGGTGTGGGTAGTGAAAAACCACGGTGAAAATCATGATAGATTGAAAATGCCTTCAAACTTCCATAAATTGCATGATTGCTTTTCAAGTGAATTACGTGTTTCATTACACGTATGAACAAATTTTGAAGTATGCTTGCATGTGCATGTGCTATTGCTTCTAGAGGAAGCTCATTTTTAGGTATTTTGTTAATTTTAGGTTTAGTTTTGTTTTTAGAGTCTTGAGTCTCTTAGTTGTCCACTCACCATATTGCAAATGTGCTATGAGATGCATGTAAAAAGATAGGTTTGGGGGTTTAGGCTCTTAACTTATAAACTTGTATAGCATATGCCTGTAGTTTTGGTGTTGTTTTAGTATGTGTAGGTCATGGAATCAAGAGGAAGCCGGCGACTTCATAGCAGCGGGAAAGAACCCGCCATCCAGATGGAAGGAACTCGCCGAGTTCACGGTGACTTCATGCAGCGGGAATAAGCCCGCCGAACAGAAGAGACGAAGCCGCCGTCCATCTGGAGGAACCCGCCGACCTAAACCCGCCACACACACCATGCACAATACACCAAACCACTAAGCCACACCATCCTACGAAGGCGAAATCGAAGGTCCAATCTCTTACTTTTAAGCTTTTACTTCAAGTTGATATGTTTTGTTTAGCTTAAGAGTGTGAAGTGATTGTTTTTGCTTAATGACTAGGATTGGTTGTTGTGATGTGATTAGTGGTGGATACTTAGGATTGTATATATGTTTACATGTTAGTTGTAGATATTAGGATTGTTTATATATGATATAGTTGTATTTTTGTTTTTATTTTTGAGTTGTTTTTCAAAACTTGTGAAGATGCCCTGTTTTAAATTTTTGAGGTGAAATGTTTCTTAAAAACTGTATTCATCGGTAAAGAAATAAATTTTTCCGCCCGCGTTGGGTTCATCGTTTTTTCGATACGGTTCCAACGGTATAAAGAACTTAAAGTTCTGGGCGGTGGTTTGAAAGATATGACTATTTCTTCAACCGAAGGTCACAGGCGTGGCCTGTTTTCAAAATTATGCACGTGACCTGTTTGCAACGTCTGTTTTCACACTTTTCTGATTTTAATTTTAAAATGTTTTCTTCATGAAAAGTGTTCATTTGCATGTCTATATTCCTGTATCAAAATTTGAGCAAGTTGTATGGAGTATCTTTGAAAATATGCATTGAAACGCAGACGTTGTGCGAAGTTCAAAAGTTGACAGTTTTTCTTGAAATGTTTTCCTCTATTTGTAGAAACTTCTTCACATGTTATTTTTGTTTTTAAGTGTGTTTAGTTGTATATATGTGTTAGTATGTTTGTGTCCGAATTTCCAAATCATGAACTCTTTGTCCATGTGCTTCAATTTTTCAACATTGAGGACAATGTCGAGTTTAGGTTTGGGGGTGTGGACACATATGTGTCATTTTCGTGCTTTGTTGTGAATATTGTGTTTTTACTTTTTGTGTCAATAATTTTCAAATCTCTGAAAAAATTTTGTCAAAATTTTGTGTTTTGGGAGTTGTATACTTGTGTATACTAATAGGAACATGTCATGCTATGCTTTGAAATCTAAGTTCTGACTAGTTTGCATGCCATCTAAGTTGTTACACCACTATAAATATGCTTGTTCAGTGCCAATGCTTGGATGTTGAGGTAAATGAATCTTAGACTTGTTGTTCCTAGGAGAATTGTGGAGACTACCCGTGTGAGACATTGAGCCTTAACGATCATTTGAGAGGGTATTCTAGTCTACTCATTAAAGAGCACTTTTCGAAACTAGGATTGCATTGAGATCTCATTCACAAAGCATTTAGTATTGATTGCCATGAACATGAAAATTGTGGACTGCTTGTGCGACTTGTATTCCCTTGTTAGAAAGTCTGACATATATGATTCTAGGCATGTGTGCGCTTAACTCCATTTCCCAAACACTGTCCTTATGAATGTGTGCTCCAATTGCCAAATTTGAGGCCAAACACAAACCATTCACTTCATTACCACATATCTCCATACACATCATTCACATGAAATCTTTAGTTGTTGATCATAGTTTTGCATAAGTTATAAATGCAATTGATTAGCTTAATCTGTAAATAGCGTGTACTCAGGCGATGATAGATAATGTGCAATATAGAGGCTAATCTGTAAAAGTGTTCAAAATATAAAAATGCTTAAAGCCTTAGTACTTAATTGATTAAATAACTCGAATAGAGTACCAATTTGCACAATCATCAAAATGTTAATCTTAGCCTAGACGCTTGTAGACATATGAATAATGAGCTAAAAGAATTTCATTGTTAAATTAATCAACATCTGTAGATTTCATTTAAATTCATTCCATTCATCAAAATCACCCATGGCCCCATTACAACCAAAGGGAAGCCCTAGCTGATCTTTTAGGAGTCTAGCTTGGGAATACGAGTCAAAACATGTTCTCTCCACGTTCTTGGCTTATCAATTCATTCATGAGATCATTCATTTTTAAAAGTGCGTTGTTTTTATATTCACATGCGTTGAATTCAAATTTTATTTACATATCTTCCTATAACGCATGTGATTAATGAGAGATTGCCTAAGACTCTGAGAGAAGAAAGAGCTGAATCCGTGAGATATAGAAGTCAAGGCGAATTCAACCCTAGGCAATTAGTTTAATGATTCATAGATCGAAAACATCCCAAGTGTTGGCAAACGGGCATTGTGTGTTGTTTTAATGAAGTTGGAATTTTACTAGTCTTAATTTAAGATGCTTAGCTTGCATGAAGTTTTTGTATGTATGCATATTGTTGCATCTCTTTATTGAAATTCAGAGTTGCGTTTGTGGGTATCGTATCTGGTAAACCCTCAGGAGACTTCACTCCTCCTACTAGGGGCACCTAGAGGTTTAAAAGGCTTGTGGCACATGCTAAGTGCCATCGTTTCTCCCACGAAAGTGGACTAGTTTAGTTTATATTTATTTTTACTTAGTATGTTTTATTTACATTTTTGTTTTGTTTTGCTCGAGGACGAGCAAAAGTTAGGTTTGGGGGTCTGATCGCGCTCCAAATATTTACATTTAGCGCTCCCTAACTCGGCTTTTGTAACCGTTTCCGAGCCCTTTTTGGTATTTAATATTGTAAATAAGTGTTTTTCAGGTGTTTCAGCTCATCAGGGGTATTTTGGGCCAAGATGGAGAAAAGTGGCGAAATTGGGGCAAAAGAGGGCAAATATGTAATTATGGAGAATCAGGGGTCAAAGTGTAATTCTGGAGGAATTATTGCATATTTGGTGATTAAGGAAGAATTCAGGGGTGCATTGCGTAATTCGCCAACCATGAGCAGAAGTCATGGCGGGTTCGTGCGGCGGGCATATGCCAGCCTTCCCGAAGGTATGAAGTCGCCATAATGCAAGGTGGGTTCGCGCGGCGAGCTCGTGCGGCGGGAAAGAGGCCTCCGAGGGCAAGGCGGGTTCGCACGGCGGGTTCGACGGCGGGCAAGAGCTAGCCTTCCAGGCGAGAACAAGCCCGCCCACTTGACCGACCTTGGAAATTGCACGTCCAAACTTGCCCAAATCTTCCCTACTATATATATTCTTCCTTTCCCAACCTTAAACACTCTCTCTAACATCCACACATCCCATAAGTTAGACTAAATTACACCAAATAGCTTAGAATTACATTAGAATAGCTTAGTTAGCTTAAACTCACACTACATGGTTGCATGTGAGCTTCATAGCTTGGAAGGAGTAGATTTGGAGCTTCATTGAAAGACAAGAAGATTACCATCTTGTGGTTACTTCTTACTCATACTTCTTTCATGTATTTGTGATTCATGTAACATGTATGTGTATAATAATCTTTATGTTAAGGGATTGATTTTTATATGATTGTATTATTGTAATTGATTGATCTCTATATCTTTTATATATCCATATTAGCTGTTGAATGTTGAATTGAGTTAAATTGAATGGATGCATGTTGTTAATTGACAAATTAGTAACTTGTAATCTTGTTTAATAACATTTGATTAGCTATATTGGAGAAGTATTGGTTAGTAATTGCATGATCAACACTTATTAACTAATTCTTAGGTTCTAGGTGTAATTACTCTATTATTGTCATTCTAAGATCATAGTTGATAATAATTAGAGTGGTAGTTGTTGAATTACCTATACCATAGAACTAATGAGCTTAATTGTGATCAATTAATAATATCCCTTTTCATTTATCCATGCTCTTGCATAACCTTGCAAGAATTAGTTAGATTAGTTAGTTGTAGATTAATTTAGTGTAACTTAGTTGTAGTTAATTAATTGAGACATTAGTGTAACTTAATTGTAGTGACTTAGTGTTAATTTACTTACTTGCTTACTTAGTTGATAATTTAGTTAATTTAGATTAATTAGAATTGTATTGTGTTTTCATCTCTTTAGTTGTAGTTGCTTAATTGCCATCTAATTAGTTTAGATTAATTAGTTGTCTAGTGATCGCATTTTTACTTTACAGTTGTACTTAGAAATTGCGTATCCGTGACTATAGGATACGCGTAGCTTAAATTCTCCATTCTAGCCATTAGCTTAGATAATTGCTTGCCACCCTCTCTCTTTTACTTTTATGCTTGTAATTAGTGTAAATAACTTGACTATAACAAGACGTAGAACCTACTTACGTATACACACTTCCTCCGTGGGAACGATACCCTTACTTGTATCCGCTATACGACTCGTTCGACTCGTATACTTGCGAAGGGTATAAACTCGCACGCATATCGTTTACCGGTAGTTTATAGAATTATCGCGTACCACGTTTGCGGCGATCATTACCTACACACAATGGCACAACAAACACACCAAATGCAACATATTTTCTCTACGTTAATTAAGCTAAAAGAACGTGTTTGATTATAACAAGGATTTCAAAACCCCCAAACCTTTCTTTTGTGCACTCATACTCTTAATGATTTAAATTTAAGCTCGACGAGTGCACAAAAGATTGAGTGGGGTTGTCAATTTCCCGATCACACCTAAACACAATTCACCTTATTCAAAGACTCAAATATTTACAAAGCAAGATACATCTATGTAGCAAGTGTGTCTTTGATATTCGATAGTTGCACACTTAGACAATCATTAACTCAATCACCTCCTCCATGCCCCATTTAGAATGGGTGGCTCAATCACCACATACCCCGTTTCTTTCTTTTTGACCCACAAGGGTCCCTTCCCACTAAGTCCTTCTAACTTGGATTTGGCGATCCAAATAGGTTTGACATTGACCTTGGGAATTGGGGTTGCATACTTTCTAACTTTCCATCTTCTGTTTGGACAATTAGGCCTAATGTGGCATATTCGATGGCAATAGTGACATATAGGAGTGAAAACAGAAAATGTACCTCCCGATGTAGATTGTGGAGGTGGAATGCGATTCTTTCTCCTAGGCTTTTGCCTTGGTTTTTGTTTTGGGGCAAAAATGGTGGACTCCTCGTGTGATACTTGCATTGTCTTCCTTGAAGGTGGCTGATCCATCCCTTCGGACTTGACCGAAGTGCCTATCTTTGGCATAGCAATCTCAACTAGAATCTCCTCATT
Organism: Acer saccharum; assembly: GCA_030490815.1. Lineage (NCBI taxonomy): Eukaryota > Viridiplantae > Streptophyta > Magnoliopsida > Sapindales > Sapindaceae > Acer > Acer saccharum. The sequence goes on from CM059866.1 coordinate 43,163,089, forward strand.
TTTTACTCTCAAAATTTCCAGGGCCCTGTCCCTAGAATGAAGCTCCTCTTCTATGATTTTCATCTTGCCTTCGAATTCCTTACTCAAAGACTCGTTCCTTTCTCCGAATTCATCTTTCACTAGGGAGAAATCATCCTCAATTTTGTCTTGGAGGGCATAGTTCTCCTCTAAAGCTTCATCAAGCTTCGTGGTAAGCTCAAAGTTCTTCACCACCAACTCCCGGTTTTCTTCCTTGAGCCGTGCGATGGTGTCATCGTAACTCGATGGATCATGCTGCAAAAGCGGGGTCTTTTTAGTCACCTCACTGTGAGCGAGTGCTATATATTCCCCGAAAGTAGAGTGAGGTTCATCATCTTGTTCGGCACTTGCAATATTAAAACAAACACTACCCTTCAACGGGTTCTTCATGCTTTCAAACACTTCAAACTCTGCTGTCTGACCTAAAACCGTCATGGAGAGCCGTCCCTTATGGACATCGATAATTGCCTTGGCAGTTGACATAAAAGGTCGCCCTAGCAATAAAGGCATCTCCCTTGCCTTGGTGGAATCGGTCTCCATCTCTAAAATAACAAAGTCAGCTGGGATGATCAATTCACCCACCCTGACTAGCACATCTTCAACCACTCCTGTTGGATGTCGTACTGAGCGGTCGGCTAGTATCAATTCCATGGTAGTCGGCTTCAATCCCTCTAATCCTAAATCCTTAAACAATGCATAAGGCATTAAATTGATCGAAGCTCCTAGGTCTAACATCGCCTTCTCCCTCCGAGTTTCACCAACTGATATGGTAATGATGAAACTTCTCGGATCCTTCATCTTAGGTGGCAATGCTGTTTCCATGGCTGCACTTGCTTCTTTGGAAATCACTATTTTCTCCAGAAATTCCTTCTTTCGCGCCTTTGAGTTGAGTTCCTTGAAAAACTTGGCGTATGCAGGCATTTTCTCAATCACCTCAAGTAGGGGAAGGCTCACGTTCACCTTCGATAGGATGTCATAGATCTCCCTGAAAGCTTGGTCCAGTTTCGATTTCTGCAGCCTTCCTGGGAATGGAATCAGAGGAACATACGGATTAGGAGACTTGTGTATCCTTGAAGTGTCCTTGTGACCCTTCTCCGGTCCCCTGCTCGTTCCTATCCCTACTTGCGTGTCAAGATCATTCTTACTAGGCACTTCTTTGTCCACTGAAACATTATCAGGAATATCAGAAATTTCAGGTGGATATGGATTAGAAAGTACCTTACCACTCCTTAAGACCGTGGTTGCCTTGGCTTGTTCTGACTGACATGGAAGCTTCCCTGGCTCCTTCTTTTGACTAACTTCAGCATACTCCCCTATTTGTCTTTCCAATGTCTTGACTACTTCCTCCATAGAAGTAATTCTGATATGATTAGGATCGTTGGGGTAATACTGATTAGTGGCGCTATACTCATTGTCTCTTTGGCCTTGCTAGCGCCAAGGTAAGTTTTCCTTCACCTTCCATGGTTGTGTACTTCGCTGTGGTCTTGATTGGTTTCCCTGAGGTGGATACCAGTTATTGTTGTTGTTGTTTTATGGAGGTAACTGGGGATTCAAACAGTGGTTGTTCCCGTAGTTCAGATTAGGATGCCTTGCCCATCCTCGATTGTAAGTGTTGGAGAAGGGATCATCCAACTCTCTTGACTGACGTGGCGGATACACCACTTGCAATTCTTCCTTTCTCGGTAGCACTGGCTCAACTATGGAATTCATGTCCATTCCACGGTTTTCCTTAATATACTTCTGATTTGGGGTTGAAGGTTGGTTACCGAACCTACTCATGAGCGTCTCAATGTTCTTACTCATATCACTAATTTGACTCGCCATCTCACTGCTCACTCCTCCTCGACTACCTCGAGTGTTCCTCTGCTGGGAATTCTGTTCAAGCATCTCATACTTATCAAACACATACTGTGCCGTTCTCTCTCGCATAGCTCCTCCGCATGCATTGTCAACAATTGCTTGTGAAAGTCCCGTCAATCCATCATAGAAAGATTGAACTTGTGATACTAAGGTATACTCATGGTGAGGGCACTGTGCTAAAAGTAGCTTGAATCTACCCCATGATTCATGAAATGCATCCCCTTCCCTTTCCTGGAAATCAGCTATCATGCTTCGTATTTCTTTCGTCTTCCATGAGGGAAAGTACTTAGCAAAAAACTTCTGCTCAACACCACTCCATGTGGTAAGTGATCCTGCTGGTAATGCCATGAGCCATTTCTTGGCGTCGTCCCTCATGCAATACGAAAAACATCGCATGCGTAAGTGATCCTCCGTCAAGTTTCTAAGTGGAAAAGTGGTCACCACATTATAATATTCCTTCATGAATTGAAGGCAGTCTTCACTCAAATTACCACCAAAGTGCGGAAGTGTGTTGTAGTGCAAGTTTTTCAGCTCGTAGTTTCTTTGGGCATCATCTAACAATATGGCTGAAGGGTGTGATCCAACGGTAGGCAATGAGAATTCCTTCATCATTCGTTGATCCTGTCCGTGTTCTGAACCAGTGGGGGTGCTACTAGAAGAGGTTGACCCTTCCTCAAGGTCGGATAGTCCTCTAGGGTTGTCCGTCATTGTTGGTAGCCTTGCTATACGATCAATATTTTCAACAAAAGGTTCAAGTGGGCTTCCCAATGATCGTCTTCCGTGCATCTATTCGTAACCAGAAACCTGAAAGTACACTACACTAACTACCAAAGGTTAAGTGCTCAAACAGAAAATCACTACGATTATGCAACAATTAGATTGACTAATGTTCTAAAAAGAATAAAGCATAAAGTAACAAGCCGTACTCCCCGGCAGCGGCGCCATAAGTTTTGACACGCCCAAACCGGTTCTACAAATGTCACTGGTATATAACCTATTCTACCTCGGTTGTATTAAAGGGGCGTGCGAGTCTGGTGACCCTATTGCAAGTGCACAAGTCGTCAAACTAGTGTAGTGAGCAAATAAGGGTATCGTTCCCACGAGGTAAGCACTACAAGCTTTCTATCCTTAGATTACTCTACAATTTCCTAATGCTTCTAACAAGTTTACCAAAATTAACTAGTGATTACAACTGAATTGGTCTAAGTTGAAGATGTTGAATTAGCAATTACAACTACTTGAATTAAATTCTAAAGTGAAAATTGTTAAGGAATTAGATTCATTCAAGTAACATCCTAGCTACTAATCAATCAATCATTAAGCCTATCCTCCAATTACTACATGCATATATTCATATGAATGTTCTAAACACCTAATTCTCAACTTAATCACCATTAATTCTAAGATTAGAGAGTGATCAAGGGGAAATCAATGATTGAATGGTAGAGAATTACAAGTTAGTAATCTCTACTCATAGGTGCTTCTCTATTTAATGTGCAATAAATGGTCCATGCATACAACTACATCAAGTTTTGCACTATAAGGAGATAGGTGGTTGCAACCACCACACATGCAATTATAAATGCACAAAACAAGACTTAAGAGGATTATACAAATATGATTGATTAGATAACAAGAAAGTACAAGAATTACATCTAATTCCTTAGCAAAAGGGATTAGCTACACATAGTATCAAAATTACAAGGGTTTACAAGTAAGGAAAACATCACCAATGGACAACTTGTGAAGTGGAAATGCTCTTCCTTGCAATCCAAGCAACTCCCTCTTCTATGGCAACTTGAGATAATCACTCTAAGTAACCAATATGGGGTGTTTGGCTACCTAGAAATTGGCCAAGAAAATACTATCTTTCTTGATTCCTAAGAACAAAATATCTTTAACTAATATCTCCTTTCTACTTCTCTCTCTAACTAACTCTATCTTCTTACTAAAAAAACTAACTACTTTACTCCATCTTGACACACTCGTATATGCATGAGAGAGAGGAGGTCTTCCAAGGACACTAGGTGGAGAAAGGGGCAGCCTTTTTTGACTTTGGGGCGAGCTTCAGTCAACTTGCAGCCTCTCAGAATCGACGGCGGGCATGCACGGCGGCTAGTTGCCCACCGCATGAACCCGCCTACTTACTCTTTTTCTGCTTTTCTTCCCAAATTGCCCCAATTTCTTCACTTTAGACAAAAATACCCTTGAAACACCTGTTTTACCTGAAATTACTTATTTACACAATTAAACATATGGAATGCTTAGAAAATGATAGCAAAAACAAGGTAAAAAGGGCACTAAATATAAATATTTAGAGCACGATCAAGGCCCCCTTTGAGGCCAAGATATCAGCAGGAAGAGAGGACATTGGCAGCAAACCCCCACCGGGACAGACCGTAATGAACTTGGAGATGACTTCTTCCTGGGTAGAGTCTCGTGACCCCGACCCGGAAGGAAGATCAACGGAGGGGGTAGCCTGAGCAGCGTCAACCTTCCCTTTTTCCTTCTTAACTGGAAGCTAAATTGGAGAGGTGGGAGGAGTAGGAGGAGGAGCAACCATCATTGCTGGTGGGGGAGCAGCCGCACTTGAAACCTTTCTCATAGTAGGGAGTGGAGAAACCTTGGCTTTGGCCGCCCGTGCTAGCATCTCGCTCAAAGATGGGCGTGCTGTGACCTTTGTTGGAGGAGGAGTAGGAGAATGTGAAGCCAACACCGTAGTTGCAGAAGGAGGGGTTGACATGAATGGCTGAGATTTGTAGGCAGCAACAACGCTGGAAGGAGAAAGGACATGAGAATTGGCTGGAAGGGGATCTGGATGTGTCGGTCCTCATAGAGAGGAAGGAAGAAGAGGAGTAGTAGAAACTATCAGAAGAATAATCAATTAAAAAAAAAAAAAAAGGAAATAAAGGACGAGAGGCAAGGCCTACCTGGGTACGCGAGAGATATACGCAGATACCGCTCCAATCGAGTGTCTTCAAAGGGGTCATAAGTGGGGTATCTCGAATTGGTGTAGTTCCTGTCTTGAATCCCCTTAAGAATCCTTCTGGATTCTGCAGAAAGCACACCCGTGCTCCACTTATCTTTTGGAGAAAAACAAATCGGAACCGGATACTCGACCCCATCCAAGTACACTGATTGGCCCCAATCACCCTCAACTACAACCCACTCATCTTTCCATGGCGGGTTGAACTTCACATTCGCCCCAGGAACAACGAACTGCATCTTGTTCTTGGGCCTCAGATAGAATTGGCCCTAAGGAACCATACTTGTTATTTGATAAATATAACAAAATTCATCGAAGCTGGACTCCCTCTCAATGCCTTCTTTTTCACACTGCTCCTTCCAGAATCCAGGTGAAATTTGCAGCAGAGCTAGTTCTAGAACGACAAGCAACCTGCAAATAGATGGATGAAGAGGGAGCCGAACTCCATATTCAAAGGCGGCTACATGAATTAACAGGCAGCCTGAAGGAGGAGTATATACATCATATCCCCGGTGAGGGAAGGAAAGACGGATAGCGTCTGGGATCCTATAGGCCTTCCTAAGCCGGGCTAAGGTGTCAGCGGTGCAGACCGACTCCGGGATTATATGGCCTTCACCAAAAGGGAGGAGGGGCCCAACAAGAGCTCCTAGAGAGTCCACAGTAGGGCTATCATCCACCTCATCCCCTTCCTTGTCATTGATATCAGCACCCTCCTCTTCGTCCACTATCTGGACCGGGTCATTAGGTTCGTTATGAAAACCCGACCCGATTTAGGGATTCCTCCCAGAACGATGACGTTGGGATTGAATACCCTCTCCAGCAATGTCATCATCACCCCGACCGCGTTTCTTTCCCTTGACTGATGGAGAACTCCCCGCCGAATCTTCCTTTTGAATGTGCGAAAGTTCACCAAGGTTACTAGGAAGATAGGTGGAGGCAGAATGAGAACCCGAAGAAGCAGGTCGAGGAGGCAAGGAGGACGAAGGAACACCCTGAGTAGGGGCAGGAAATCTTGAGGGAGACGCCATTGTAAAAAAGCGAAAAAAAGATTCGAAAGGAGGAAAAGACTTCAATTCTTGATTTTTGAAAGACAATTGTAGAGTAAACAAGAAAAGAGAAGAGAGATTTATTTATAGATAGGAGAAGGACGGTTACCGGAGCATAGAAGGAAACAAAGAGTAATGACTGGAGACGTGCGTGTGGACAACTCCGAAAAGCCGCGCCCAAAACGGCTAGTTTGAATTTGAAGCAACCACCGTTTGGCACGTGGATTGTCATTAAATACCATCTTATACAAAGAGGATTTCCCCTCTTAGTTATGGAAGCCTTCCAGACGAAGCTAGACAAGCAGACAAAACGGAAAAATTCTTCAAACGGACTAGAAATCCTGACTCCAACCCCAGCAAGTTACCGGTGTTCAAGTCAAGGGGGACTTCTGTTAACCGCCACAAAAAAAAAAAAAAAAAAAAAAGGGCAGGGATCAAAGAAGAATTTTCCACCAACCCTGAAGAATGAGTCGGGGTAGAAAGCAACAATAGGGGAGATACCTGGGAACCTCGCCTACTTACGAGAAGGCTAGAGTAGGAACTCTTACCCACCCCGGCCAGGTCCAAAACCTTCAAGACCAAGGAAAGCCCTAGGAAACCTCAAAGAAAGAGCCCCAGAGACTCTACAGCTACGAAATCATAGCGCCTGTCTACCCCCAAGTAGTTCAGTAGCTCGATACCCCGGCATCCCGGTACCCTAATCCGGTAAAAGCAAGAACATGAAAGGAGAAGAAGAAACAAGTATCCCGATCCACTAAGAAGCCAACGGTAAGCACCAGATGAATAAATCAGACGATAAGCACATAAGTCCTCCGACCTCGCCAAAAACAAGTATCCCGATTAGCACGAGAAGGAAGACGAGCATTAAACACCACCGTTCAAGACAGAAAACTCAAGTTAAAACATGGCATTCATTCCCGCCATACAGAATCCTATTTTAAATAGAAGTCAACTCCTATCAAATCGGACAAAAGAAGGAATCACTTGATTGAAGGAATAAATGCCCCGATGAACCCGTTGATCTAGAAGGAAAGACCCGTAATTTGCTAAAACCCTAGACCGAAGTTCTAGGAGCACACAGCAAGAAACAGGCCTATATATTCATCGTATGTTGATAGAAAAAGGGGATCGAAACCCGACCTCACTTTTTCCACTTATCGACAGGCACGAAAAGCTCCATCACCATTGCCCACCCAGCCGTTTTTGTTTTCTTTGATATTGTAATCATAGTTGTTCTAGCAACTGGATTGTAAATCTCATTCTAAGTCAATATATAAAACAAATTGTGTGTTCAAGCTTCTATGTACCAGAATTTCTCTTATCTCGCTACTACCATACACCGCACTTAGTCGATTTGTAGGAACTAGCGGGGTATCGAGCTACTAGGTATCCTACTAGCCCAGATCTATCCCGATCTAGGTCCCTCATAAACCGTTAATTAGAAATTTCACCCCAGTGACAATTTTTTGTTAACAGTTGTCATTGATGATTATAGGCCCAAAAATGATAATCATGAGGAGGATATTTGTGAAATTGATGACTTTCTTTTGAAGGAGTGTGGTGAGACTTCAAGTGATGTGAAGTCAAACTAAAATGAAAAAGGTGATCTACCTTTTAATAGAGATTCACCTTTGGACTCTAGTGGACCCGCTCCTCGGGCTAGGAAACTCCATGATAAAGATGATATCATTGGAGATGTTAATGAGGGTGTTAGGACTAGGCATCAAATAATAAATCAAATTAGCTATACTTGTTACACCTTTCAAATAGAACCTAAGAAGGTTGATGAAACCTTGAATGATGAATTTTGGGTTCTTGCCATGCAAGAAAAGCTAAACCAATTTGAAAGAAAAGAGGTTCGGACTCTAGTTCCTAGACCTAAGAGTACCAATTTCATAGGCACCAAATGGATGTTTAGGAACAAATCTGATGAGGATGGCAACATTGTGCGAAATAAAGCTACACTTGTTACACAAGGATACTCTCAAATTAAGGGTATTGACTTTAAGGATACTTTTGCTCCCGTTGCCCGCCTTTAGTCTATAAGGCTTTTCTTATCAATTTCTTGTGTGTACAAGTTCAAATTGCACCAAATAGATGTTAAGAGTGCCTTCCTCAATGGATTCTTGCATGAGGAAGTGTTTGTTGAGCAACCTAAGGGGTTTGTGGATCCACACTACCCAACTCATGTCTATCGCCTCAAGAAGGCGTTATTTGGGTTGAAACAAGCATCGAGGGCTTGGTATGAGCGCATCACTCTTTATCTTGTTGACAATGGCTACTCAAGAAGTAGTGTTGACAAGACTTTTTTCATTGATTGATCATTTATTGTATATGTTTTTAGTCCTCATTCCTCCTGTCAATTGCTTGTTTCTCGAGTCTTTTAGGGTTTTAATTTGTGTTTGAGTATTTTCAGGTTATTAGATCAAAATGTTGTGTTTGGAGAATTTCAGAAGAAAAGTGCTATTTCTGAAGATTCCAGGGTCTTTTCAGCAATTAGGCAAGGCGCTATTAATGACGTTGCTAATTTCTGCAGCGGTTTCAGAAGCGTTCCAAGATCAGTCGAGACCACTATCCTGACTACTCCCAATCACGTTCTTAAAGTCATAACACTTATCATGACGTGAAGATCGCTGCAGCTTTTGCAGCGGTACTCGCAACGGTTTGGCAATCTGCGCTGCACAAGGAGTTTTCTTGTTCAGGACATTGAAGCTTATAAAGGCAGAAAGATTTTAGGGTTTTCTCGCTCGCTCACCCTTCGGACCATAGACCATTCACTAAATAACTCATCACACAATTCTCTCATCCATCTTTACACATAAAAGATTCGAAGACGAAGAAGATTTCAACATCAAAGATTTGAAGAATTCGTTGAAGGCCTCAATGGGTTTTATCTTTTCTATCTCTTGTCTTTTTTTTTTCCATAATGTGTAACTAATTCCATAACTAGGGAATCAATGTGAACCTTTTGTGAAGTGCTCATGTATGGATTAATTATTCTTTCGTCAATTTAATTCTTGATTTATTCATTGTGCTTAACTATTTGATTACTCATTATTTTCAATCTTCATTCACACCATAGATCAAAGGGTGAACGATGATTTGGCATGAATTTCCAGGTCAAGATTATCGGAGAATTAGGGTTAGAGAATAGATCAAATCCTAATCCTGATTAATGCTCACTTGAAAAAATAAAATCCATCTTTAGCATAGATCGAAGCAAAGTTTAGATTTCGGTTCTTTATTCTTGTACTTAATGGGTTTTCAATTATTGTTCACACAATAGATCAAAGGGTGGTGTAAGTGCATACTTATTGATTGGCTTATTTCATGACAAACCACATTGGGATTGATATGTAACGGGTAGCTTAGGTTTTGTGGTTGACAAGCTTCCGGACTTCCCAAGGTGACTTCAAGATCAAAAGCAAAAGGTATATCACTTGACTTTGATTCTTGAAGAGATTAGGTGCACACACACACTTGCATGCATCTTTATATATTGTGTATTAGTTACTATGCATGTGTGTTTCCTTGGTTTGTGCATCTAAGTCTTTTAGCACACACTCATATTGGTTGCATGTTTTGTTGATTGCATCCTTGTTTGATAATTGCCATGCCATGCTAGACTCTAGGTTGCATTCACTTGTCACTTCCCACACTTGCACTTCATGTATGTTTGTCTTAAGTGTGGTGTAATTCGTTTCCGTTTGTGTGATCGGAAATGTCCACGCTTGCACGATGGTGTGCATGTCTTAGCGTGATGGTTGACCACTTGAGAAGGTCTCATTCTTCTCTTGGATAAGTGTTAGATTCGGTTTGGTTATTTGGAGTAAAGTGTCTAGTTTAAAAAGATTGGATTTCAATGTTTTAAACGTTTTTCAAAACCGACCTTTTTATGGTCTTGTGACCATAACTTTTTATCAAAAGATTTAAATTGAGTTTTGTAAAATTCTGGACAAACTAGACACCCATACCTTTCCAACGGTATATTATTCGTAATATTTTATAACCGTTTGGATTGGTTTTGAAATTTCCAAAGTGACCACTAAAACAGGGCATCACAGCTGTTATCCGAATCTGACCTTTGGTCACTCAAATGACCATATATTTTTCTACATTTATCCAAATCATGTTTTGTTAATTGGAGTAGAAAGTAGACTTCCATACCTTTCCAACGATATATTATTCGAAAGGTTTCGATGTCGTTTGGTCATATTTTGGGGTGCTCAAAACTTGAGCTGATGCACTGTCTGTGCTTTACCGCGGCCTAGACCGCCCCCTAGGCATGTGCCTGGCCAGCGGTCCTTCGCAGCGAGCCAGATCAGTGTCTTCACACTTGATGTACCGCTGCCCAGGCATGTTGCCTCTTGAGCGGTACGTGCAGTGGTTGCCCGTGAGAAGCTGAATCGTTTTTTTCAAAACGACATCACTTCATTTTGGCCTCATATATAAGTATCATCTTCTCCCTTGCTCGTTCTCAAGAGCTCAAAAACTGAATCAAGTGAGAGAAACTCACATTCTAGAGAGAGAAGCTCACAAGAACTCATCTTCACTCAACCAAACACTTTCCCATGAGCATTTAGACTCTTGTAGCATCATTCAAGCATGGATGGTGTTGATTTCTTTGACTAGGTAATCTCTACATGTTCTACATCTCCTTGTTTTATATTTGTAACATGTTTGCCTAGGTTTAGCATTTATTTGTTGATTAAATGCATGTCTCCTTGCTTAATGTTGTTTCTAACATGTTTGAGACTTTGTTGATTGGTTGAGATGAGTTGTTTGTTGATAGCTAGCATTTAGGACTATTTTGCCCTCTAGCTAAGTCTATATGATTTTCATTTAGACATTGATGAGTAGGACTTATTAATTGCATTTATTGTCCTTTTCATGTTCATTGACAACTCTGGTTGATTGGCATTTTGATTGACTATTCATTGATTGCATTTGTTGATTGCATATTCATAGTCATTGCCATGTTTATTGACAACTTGAGTTGATTTGGCTTTGCTTGTTGACAATTAGGTTGTTAGAAATCTCTACAACTAATTGAGACCTCATGTATGTACATGTAGGCTTTGTTGATAACTAGGATGTTGATTTGCATTATAACATCTAGTTAAGCATATAGTGTTTAGTCTAGCACTCATTGCATTTGTGCATCATTGTGATATACACTTAGACTTTTTTATTCTCTTCATAGAGTCAAAGTCTTGTGGCTTCTAGGTGAAGTTGCACAAGCATTGTACTAGCTCCTCTGTAAAAGGCCTGCGGGTAGATTAGGAGGTGCTCACTTGAGAGTGTAACCTTCTCTTCATATAGAGGTTGTCTAAGGTTGGTCTAGGTTTGCTATAAAAGGCCTGCGGGTAGTAGTGGTGGATTAGTAACCGAGAATGGTGTAACTAGAGGTCAACCTAGGGTTGTAATCATCATTACATATAGTGGATTCGAGGACCGTGTGTGGCGCACATAACAGCCCGTGGTTTTTCCCGTGTGGGTTTCCACGTAAAAATCAAGTGTTCTTTACTTTCCGCACTTTACACTTGATTTTCATTGTTTGTTGAATTGGGTTAATTGTGATTAATTTTGACTAATCGAAAAATTGGTAATAATCGATTAACAACCCATTCACCCCCCCCCCCCCCCCCCCCCCTCTAGGTTGTTTAGACACACGCGGGTATGTATTTTCAGGTGGATAATGGTTGAGAACACGTGACTCATACCACGATCATATGGTAACAGTCGTATTAAAGATAAAGAATGAACCATTGAATTTGTAAGGTTTATAGTTTGTGTTGGCATAAATTCCATATCAAAATGTGTTTCTCTTGTAATGTTTAGTGGTTCATATTGAAGAATTAAGAAGACGAAGGATGTCTCAACCACAATTCATTCAAGAAGCCGGCTTTTAAGAGATTCGTGCATCATTGTTCAACAAAGGTATTAAAGGACCTCATATCTCTTACAAGGCTAGGCACACACACACACATAGCATTCTTGTGTGTTCCTTCATGATTAAACATCACTTATGTTTCACTTTCACACACTTGACAAAATATGCTCATGCATTCATACCATATTGGTAATATTTTGTTTATTGCATTTTCTAGGACTATGTCTGGAAATTAGCATATGTGTGTGTATTTGTGCTTGTTTGTTTTCGTATTTTTATACATGGACTTGAACATGTTCTTATTTGATGTCTTATTAAGTTCCGATCGTTTCGGTTACTCATTCATGTAGTTTCGAGTCCAAACGATGTAGCTACGCTACTTTTCGTTCTCATTCGTTGAGTTGACTTCATCGTCGTTTTCTGAGATGATTTCTTAACCATTTTTTAAAGTTGTGTAGTCTTCGTCGTGTGTAAGAGAGTCACGGTTCGTAATCTGAAAATGAATTCGAAATCGGAGTTCGGATGCCCAAGATATGGGCTGAAGAACCGAGGGAGCGTGCGAGAGGGGCTGCTGGCCGTGAGGGAGGCCGTGGGCCCCACGGCCAAGGGGGCTCTCTGCCCCCGTGAGGCCCACGGGCCCCCCACGGCCAGGGGGTGACGTGGCCTCATGTGATTGGTCTTCAATCTCCTTCTCTCTCCTCTTTATCTTCCCTCCATCTCTCTTCATTTCAATTCTAAGAAGAAAAAATTAAGTTTTCCCGTCAGAATTTCTCTCCAGAATTTCAGAACTTCAAAACATCATATCTTCCTCATCCGGAGTCGGATTTGAGCGATTCAAGTTGGAGAGTGTTTGTATTTGAGTCCTCTATCATTTCCAAGTGGTTTGGTAGCTGTTTGATCGAGATTTCAGGTGGTTCCACACTGATTTCCGAACCAGCTATAGAATCAAAGGTATTGGACAAATCTTTGGGACTTCTTTCTTTTTAACCTTCAATTTGCTTGCGGTTTCTTCTTCTATATCTATGTTTATGTTTGGTAAAAGCTATTGAGAAAGATAGCTTGATTATCATTCTAATTGAAAGTCAATTTATAGACTAATGTCGACTAGTTTCTATGATTCTAGGTTTTACATATGTTTGTGAGTTGTATTGTGATTAGAATGGCATCTTAGGTTGTTTGGAACTTGATTGAATCAATTTTGTGATAAATGACCTTGAGATTTGATTTGATCCTTTGATTGATGAAATCTAGGATTTGTGTATTTGTTTGTGATTTAGAGAAATCTAGGTTTTGATTGATGTAAATCTCAAATCCTTGCTCTATGTTTTTAGCTAGAATATTGATTGATTAAATCTCATGTATCTAGCATTTTATTGTATGTTGATTGCATCTTGAACTTGTACTTCATGAATATATTTTGATTCAAGTGTTGTATATGTGAATGAGACTTTGATCTTATGTGTTTGGTGTTTCACATGCTTAGGTTTTATTCTCGTATTTTGCATCTAGACTTTTATTGAATGTGTTATCACATGTTTAGGTCTATTTGTACCATAGAATGTATTGATCACATGTTCTATGTTGATTTGATTGTTAGCATCATTTGCATTCACATGATCACACTAGGAAGTCCTTATAAAAGGCATGAAGTCTTGGTTAGAGTCGGGGTGACTCGGATAGCCAAGCAAGAAGACTTGCCTAGAGTCGGGATGACTCGGATAGGTAAGCAAGAAGTCATGGCTAGAGTCAGGAGGACTCGGATAGTCATGCATAGGAGGCTCCCTAGAGGCAAGAGTGCTTTGGATATGGAGTTGGCTATTGTATTGGTAGGCCTAGGCGTATGGTTAGACATAGACTCCGATAGAGCGGGGTACATGGGAGGTGTATGCACTCTTGAGGAATTTCTAATCTACCATCGATGTTGGTTTTGTGTGGTGTCCAATATATGGTGGTTTTGCATCATTGAGGGATTTCACACTTTCCAATAGGGTTGGGTAGGCTTAGACTTCACTAGGTTGGGTGAGCTAAAGATTGGTCACTTTGTGAATGTTCTATGTTTACTTTCCAATAATATAGTACCCAATGGTTGTAGTTCAACCCGTGGATGTTTCCTCCTTGGAGGTTTTACCACATTAAAAAATCTCTTGTGTTAATTTTTCCTATCTCTTTCTCTTATATTTTAATTGTATATTTTATTATCTTGATTCATAATATTCACGTATGATGTATTGTGAAGCAAGACTTTGTATATTGTGGTTTGTGGATTCATTCTTTTGATCATTTTTGTATCTATGATTCTTTTGTATACTGTAATTTTTTGTATAGTGATATTTTGATTACTCTTGTAACTCATTGAACATCTATTGAAATACAAGCTTACTTTGTTGTTGTGTTTATTTGTTCTTATACCTCACACAACTAGATGATATACTTAGACCTTGCTCTTATGATTGTATTCTCGTATTGTCTATGTATGTCTTCCTTGGCTTATTTTGTTGTATGTAAGGCTACCTTGAGGGACAAACGAAAGTTTGTTCAAGGGATTGAAAAAAGGTGTAAAAACCTATTCAACCCCCCCCCCCCCCCCCCCCCCCCCCCTCTAGGTATGCTTTAAGCAATTTAACTACGTTTGTATACTTTCAGAATTGATTGAATTTCTTACAAGTTAATTCCATTCATTGAGTACTCATAATTGGGGATCATTGATGACCTAGTTCTCTCACTTTTTGATCACACACCAATTCTTTGTTAATTTGCTTTCTTAGTTTAATTTAGTTTTAATCCACTCAATCATCAAACAAAATCTCTTGGTTACTTTTAATTGTTTAGCTTTAATTAGAATTAGTTTTAGTCAATAAATCACTTTTCCTCGTGGGAACAATCCCTACTTGTCGAAGTACTTATCTCACGATTCGTGCAATTGCGATTAGGTTTTTATAACATGATTTTACACTTCATTCATTAAGTGCAATAAAGACGAGCTTTTCATAACTCAAATTTTTGTTGATGACATCGTGTTTGGTTCCACCAACAAGTCAAAAGTGCGACAATTTGTTGATGTTATGTCTCATGAACTTGAGATGAGTATGGTTGGTGAACTAAATTACTGCCTAGGTTTGCAAATTAACCAAAAGCAAGATGGGATCTTCATATCCCAAGCTAAATATGCAGAAAACCTAGTGAAGAAGTTTGGCTTTGAGAATGCCAAACATTGTGACACACCCATGAGCACCACCTTGAAGCTAAGCAAAGATGCTAGTGGAAAGAGTGTTGAGCAAAGCTTATATCGGGGCATAATAGGTAGCTTGCTTCACTTGACCACAAGTAGACCCGATATTTCATTTAGTATGGGTGTTTGTGCTAGGTAACAAGCCAATCCCAAAGAATCTCATCTTGTTACGGTGAAGAGGATCATTCGGTTTGTGAATGGTACATCAAACCATAGGATTTGGTACTCATTTGACACTAATCCAAGTCTTGTTGGATTTAGTGATGCCGATTGGACGGGAAATTGTAATGATAGGAAGAGTACCTCGGGCAGTTGCTTCTTCCAAGGAAACAATTTGGTGTCTTGGTTTTGCAAGAAGCAAAACTCAATTTCCCTATCCACGGCCGAGGTAGAATACATTGCCGCCGGTAGTGCTTGCACTCAATTGTTGTGGATGAAACAAATGCTAGCCGATTATGGCTTAGAGCAAGCTACTCTCATATTGTTTTGTGATAATATGAGTGCTATTAACATTTCAAAGAATCTCGTTCAACATTCTAGGACAAAACATATTGACATTAGATATCATTTCATAGGAGAGGTAGTTGAGAGCAAAACTATTGCATTAGAGCATGTGGGAACTAATAACCAACTAGTGGACTTGTTCACAAAGCCCATAGACACTCTTATGTAAGGTTTCATATTTTGATTGTCTTATTTCGTGGACAAACCACATTTTGGGGATTAATGTAAGGGTAGCTTAGGCTTCTAATGGTTGGTGATTTGCACAACCAAGGCCATCTTAAGACCTCAAGAGAAGAAGCACCAAAGGTATATTCTAATGCTTACGTGATTTGAAGAGATCTAGTTGCACACACTCATAACTCATGCATATTTCTAATACTTGTATGTTGTGTGTTTTATATGTGTGCATTCATGCTATTGAATATCTCTTCATGCATGTTTAAATGATTGCATTTTGATTCATTGAAATACCATAACATGTTTAGGCATTAGGATGCAAAGTCATGAAGTATCTTCATGCATGTTTAATTGATTGCATCTTGTTCATTGAAATGCGATGACATGTTAGGCATTAGGATGCATTCAAATGTCACATTACACACATGTACTTCCTTGTTGTATATTGTTGTGTGTTAGTGTGTCTTGTAATTCGTTTCCTGAATATAGTTCGGAAACGTCCACACTTGCATGATGGTGTGCTTGGTTTAGCGTGAAAATCGCCTTCGGAGAATGCCCTTGGCTTCTCCTTTGGTTTCACCACTTTGCACACTTGCACATTGTGCACAAAGTGGAAACAGGGCATTGTCGCCCTTTGATGGTGTCGCCATGGCGACAGAAAGTGTTATTCCTGAAAAAAATCAATCAGGTATGACGTCGCCATGAGAACAAAAAGCGACAAAAAAGAAAATCAGGCGTCGCCATTTGTGTCGCCATGATGTTGCTCTGAGAACAAATGGCGACATAGAAGAAAATATGTTGTTGCCAATTGTGTCACCATGAGGACAAATGGTGACATAGAAGAAAATTAGGGCATTTTTTTCAAAACGATGTCACTTCTTTTGGACACCCTATATATATGCCTCTTTCTTCTTAGGTCGATAATATGAATTCAAAATCATCTCTTTAACTTAGAATATTTTTCAAGAGAGAAAATCTTTAAAATAACTCATCTTTGATTACACAAACCCATTTCCATATGCATAAATCATCATCTAAGCATCATCTAGGATTATCTAGTATGTGCTAATGCATGGGTCTTCTTCAACACACATTGTATGGTATGTTGAACACTATTATCTTACATAATTAGTGTTTTTACTATCAATTTTATCTCATCTATAACTTATATGTGTTTAGATTAATTTCTACATACATGATTGAGATTATGTGTTGATTGAGTTATTTTATGATAGCTAGGCTTTAATGTTAATATGCTATCTAGCTAATTAATCTCATTAAAATGATTGAGATTGTTTTTTATAGCTATTGTATCTAGGATTGGTTATCCTTAACATAGCTGAAGTTGTATGCCATGTCATATAGCTATTTTGATATCTAGGATTGATTTTATTGTCATCATATAATCCTAGATAAGCATTTAGTGTACCTTAGCTATATTTGCATATTTGGATATCGTGCATATTCACTTAGGGTGTGATCTCTTCGGAGAACTAAGTCTTGTGTGACCACCGGGATTAGGTGTTCACATAAGCAATTGGACTAGGTCTACTTTTACAGGCCTGCGGGTAGTGACAGCGGGTTATTGACCGGGATTAGGTCGTAAACGTTATCACAATTAGTGGATTACACACCGTAAATTAGTTTCATCTTAGATTTGGTAACCTTAGTAAGTCTATTGGGATTTGTTACTTAGGTTGAAGTGGTATGTATTGACCCCATATAGGGAGCTCAAGCAAAGAGAACAAAGTTGCATGATTGTCTATTGTGCTACATTGATAAATTTTATACCTCTTTTTAAATTGCTTGAGATGATTGGTTGTACATGTTTATATGTCTTTTTCTTAATAAGTGTGTTACATTGCTTTTTGCTTGCAATCCATGTCATATTTATGCTCAAACATGTATTTTTGGGCTAAGAGATTTACTTTGGAAGTACTCTTTGAATGACCTATAATTGATCTCCATGACATAATGATTTTCTTCTAATTACATGCTTATGATGAAAAGTATAAAATGTTGATTGCTTAATTTTGAATGCAAAAATGTGTGTGAAAACCAATGATGAGACTCCAAAAAATAAGGATCTTGTATCCACTGTAAGGATTTTAAAATCCAAAGTTTATCCTTCTTTATTAGTTGAACAAGGCTACTATCATATGAGTATCTTACTTGGAAAAATCAAATTGGGTGCAACAGTCTCTCATGCCTTGTTTTGCTTATAAAGTTGGATATAGTTGCTCCTTAAATTGATTTGCTCATAAAATCTATATCCTTGCTTTAATTCATGACAAAGGGTGAAATTGGTTTGAATTCTTTTGGAAACCTTTATTGTTTGCTTTGCCAAATACCATTATTTTTGGACTTGAATGCAACATGTCTTGCATGAAAATAATCTTTGACACACATTTTCATAAAATAAAAGTCCTTGAATCTCTCTTACTTGATTGAATTGCATAAAGTTGCTTATATAATTATGCATATGTGTTTGTGCTATAAGTTCTCTTTGATATTGCTTACCTATTAGAGGAGACTCCCTTTGCCTATCTCATGACAAAAAGGGGGAGAAAGGTTGTGAGAAATAATGCTTTTTTCTTTTGGTATCACATTTAGGGGGAGTTGAGTTGAGAGAGAGTAACCCGTTTTGGGATGTTACATTTAGGAGGGGTTCCATTGCATTGCATGATGACATTATTTGATTGTATTGGTTTATTTTGTTAAGGCAATTGCAAATGCTCTCATTATAAGCACCTCGCACACACTTGTTCTTGGAGGTATCTTTCTTGTTGATTGTGTGTATGTTGGAATTTTTTACAAGCTTTGGATCGACTTGAAGATATTCAAGATTTAAATTAGGAGCTTTATTGTAATGTAGAAAATTTTGTTGACTAACCATCTCTTATATTTGTATGGTTGCTTTATGAGTAGTGGTTTTGTCACGAAATAGATAAAAAGGGAGATTCTAAATGCCTCACTTTTTGATTGACTTATTTCTTTGACAAAATCACAATGGTGTTTAAAATTGTAAGGGTAGCTTAGGATTGAAGAATTCTCCTCCAATGCTATTGGACCTCATTGTGGACTCAAGTGCTTTAAGGAAGGTAGCTTACTTGTCTTGACTCTTATTTGAAGAGATTTAGTTGCACATACACACACATCTTATGCACTTAAATATCTTGTATATTTTTGTGTGTTTCATGTTGAAACTAATTATAGCACGGTGTGTATAAAACTATCTAGAGGGGGGGTGAATAGATTTTACGCTTTTTACCCAATTTTTCGTGTTAGTCAAAATTACGAAATTACCCTCAAGATAAAATAAACAAGCAAGTGTAATATGGTGCGGAAATTAAATTAACACTTGATTTTTACGTGGAAACCCTCACGGGAAAAACCACGGGCTATGTAAGTAAGCCACACTCGAACCTCGAATCCACTAAATGTGCAAACGATTACAACCTAATCCCGGAAGTAATCACACACCTACCTAATCCCGGTATGAGTGAACCTAGTCCGATTTTGCTTGCGATCTAAGCAACCTAATCCCGATTGCTACACACAAGACTTAGCTTCTCTTGAAGAGAATACAACCCTAAGTGAATATGTGAAAATATCCAAAATGCAACATAGAGCAAGGGAAACCCTATATGCTTATCTAAGATGATTAATATGCAATTAAGAACAATCCTAGATATCAAAACTAAATGACATGTCAATTAGTTTAGCTAATCAATATCAAGCACAAAACCTAATATGCTAGCATAATACAACTTCTCAAACATACATCATACTAATCTCAATCTTGTATTCAAGGAATATAAAATCACATACAAGTAATTAAATTGAGATTGCTAAATAAGAGAAACACAAAATATGTAAGATATTAGTGAAAAGCTTACCAAGCAAAGTATGATGAAGAATCCATGCAAGATGTCATCTAGATGATCTAAGATGATGCTAGATGATGATTGATGATCATGGAACAAGTGTTTGAGTAATTAAAAATGAGTTCTTTGGAATTTTTCTTCTCTTTGAAAAATCTCCTAAGTATGGAATCTGAATATGAACTCTTGTTATTGACCTAAAGTCAAAGTGGCATATATATAGGGGGCCAAACCAAAGTGGGGTCGTTTTGATAAGTTGGCTCACTATTTGCCTTGGGCGCTGTACGTAGAGCGCCCTTGTACAGTGCCTGTACAGCGCCCTTGCTCTGTTTTCACGAGGAAACAGAGGGGCGATGTACGAACAGCGCTTTGTACAGCGCCACGTACAGCGCCCAATAAATTGCATCAGACCTGATGCATTTAATTCACATTTTTTGCATCAGGTGTGATGGGCGCTGTTCGAACAGCGCTTTGTAGAGCGCTTTGAACAGCGCCCAATGCAAAGCTTGAATTCCAAAAATGTGCATGAAGATGCAATGGGCAATGCAAGATGCAATCAACCTAACATGCAAGAAGAGATGTTAATGAGCATTAAGGCACATATAAAAGACACACATCATACAAGGATTAAACATATGCATGAGTTGTGAGTGTGTGCATCTATCTCTTCAAGACAAGTAAGCACTTAGAATATTACCTTTGGTGCTTGTCAATAGTGAGGTCTTCAAAAGGGCCTAAGCAATAACAACAACATCTAAGCTACCCTGACAAAGCATCCCCACATGTGATTTGATCACGAAATAAGCCAATTAAAAACAAACGGGAATCCTAACAATCTCCCCCTTTGGCTATTTCGTGACAAAACCACCACTCACATTGATTCCTCACATAGAATTAGAAACTACGGGACTACAATGATTATCTACATTACAAAGAGATAAGAAAGTAAAAACTTCAAGTCTTCAATCTCTTGTAGAACAATCAAGCCCTGAAAATAAAGTTTCTAGCATTTCCAATACAAGTAAAGTGTGAGATTAATCATGTGAGAACAATAACACGCATTTGCATTTACAATATAGGCACAACATTATGAAATGTATGTGTATGCAATGCTCCCCCTCAACGGGTTACTCCCCCTCAATGTATGTTCTCCCCAAGGTGCACAATAGCTTCTATATTTTGCAACTCCCCTTACCATATCCTACTCCCCCTTTTTGTCATGATATAGGCAAAGGAGTAGTCCCCAACCGGGTCACTCATAGCAACGAGAGATAGAAGCATGCAAGATTTGCATATACACATAAGTCACTTTATGCACTTCAATTAATTTGAGAGAAACAAGGAGATTTATTTGTGAAAATGTGTGAATCCAACATGCTTTGCATACAAGACATATAGCATTCAAGTCCAAAATACAATGGTATTTGGCAAAGCAAATGACAAAGGTTTCTAATAAGAATTCAAACCAATTTCACCAATGTCATGGGAAAAGCAAGGATATAGAGATTATTGATTTCAATTTAAGAGTAACTATATCCAACTTTATAAGCGAAACATGGCATGAGCGACTTTGCACCCTATTTGATTTTTCCGGATAAGATATCCGTATGATAGTAACCATGTTCAACTAATAAAGAAAGAGAGACATTTGGAATGTAAATTCCTTTGAACGGATACAAGATCCTTTATTCATTTTGAGTCTCATTAGCTTTCACACAAGTTTTGCATTTTAAGAATATGCAATCATCAATTCATGCTTTTCATGTGAGCATGTTGTATGAATTTCATGCTTTTTCATTTATCATTAGCATGTTGTTAAAGAATCATCATGTCATGGAGATAACTATAGGTCATTCACATCATACTTCCTATGTAAATCTCCTAGTCCAAAAATGCATGTTTGAACATAAATATGACATGGATTGTAGACTAGCAAGGTTCACACTTATAGAATTGAAAACATATATACATATGTACAACCAAGCTTACTCAAGCAATCAAAAGAAGAGGCATAAGTTATTTCAAATTTTTTACAAGTTACAAGAATGCAAAATAGCTCTCTTTGCTTGAGTTCCCCATATGGGGTCAATCATAGAACATCACTCCACAAGACATATCCCAATAGATCTACTAAGAGTTTTAAATCGAGTAGCATCTAAGGGTTTAGTAAATAAGTCCGCAAGTTGATCATTAGTACCTACATGTTCAAGTACTATGCATTTATTTTCAACAAGCTCTCTAATGAAGTGATGGCGGATGTCAATATGCTTAGTTCTAGAATGTTTAACCGGATTCTTGGAAATATTAATGGCACTCATGTTATCACAAAAGAGAGTGAGAGTACCTTGATTGAATCCGTAGTCTACTAGCATTTGCTTCATCCATAGAAGTTGTGTGCATCCACTCCCCGCGGCTATGTACTCGGCTTCGGCCGTGGACAAGGAAATTGAGTTTTGCTTATTGCAAAACCAAGACACCAAGTTGTTGCCTAGAAAGAAGCAACCGCCCGATGTGCTCTTCCTATCATCACAATTTCCTGCCCAATCCGCATCACTAAAGCCAACTAGACTAGCATTAGTGTCAAAAGAGTACCAAATCCCATAGTTGGATGTCCCATTCACATAGCGAATAATCCTCTTTACGGAAGAGAGGTGGGACTCCTTAGGATCCGCTTGGTACCTAGCACACACACCCACACTAAAAGATATATCGGGCCTACTTGCGGTCAAATAAAGCAAGCTACCTATCATGCCACGATATAGAGTTTGTTCCACACTTTTACCACTAGCATCCTTGCTTAGCTTCAAAGTGGTACTCATGGGTGTATCACAACGTTTGACATTTTCTAAACCAAACTTCTTCACTAGGTTCTTAGCATATTTGGCTTGGGTTATGAAAATCCCATCATTCATTTGCCTAATTTGCAAACCTAGGAAGTAACTAAGCTCACCAACAAGACTCATCTCAAATTCATGAGACATAACATCAACAAATTGTTGGACTTTGGTGTTGTTGGTGGAGCCAAAAACTATATCATCAACATATATTTGAGCTATGAAAAGCTTATCATTGTCTCTTTTGATGAATAGTGTCTTGTCAACACTACCTCTTGTGTAGTTGTTGTCAACAAGAAATTGAGTGAGGCGCTCATACCAAGCCCTCGGTGCTTGTTTCAACCCATATAGTGCCTTCTTGAGGCGATAGACATGGTTGGGGTGGTGTGAATCCACAAACCCCTTAGGTTGTTCAACAAACACTTCCTCTTGCAAGAAGCCATTGAGGAAGGCACTCTTGACGTCCATTTGGTGCAATTTGAACTTGTGCACACAAGAGATGGACAAGAGAAGCCTAATGGACTCTAAGCGGGCAACGGGAGCAAAAGTCTCCTCAAAGTCGATACCCTCAATTTGAGAGTACCCTTGTGCTACAAGTCTAGCCTTGTTCCGCACAATGTTGCCATCCTCATCGGATTTGTTCCTAAATATCCATTTTGTGCCTATGACATTAGTGGTCTTAGGCCTAGGAACTAGAGTCCAAATCTCATTCCTTTCGAATTGGTTTAGCTCTTCTTGCATGGCAAGAACCCAAAATTCATCATTTAAGGCTTCTTCAACCTTTTTGGGTTCAATTTGAGAGGTGTAGCATGTAAAGCTAATTAGATTAGCTATTTGACGCCTAGTTCTAACACCCTCATTAACATCTCCAATAACATCCTCTTTGTTATGGAGTCTTCTAACCCATGGAGCGGGTTCATTAGAGTCCAAGTTAGGAACTCTAGTACTAGGTTGTGTGACTTCATTAGATGTCCCAACATTGGGAGTCACCACAACCCTCTCCAAAGGAGAGTCATCCTCTAAAATTTCCTCCTCCTCATGGTTTTTGGACTTAAGCCTTGTATCATCAATGACAACATTTGATGATTCCATGACGGTTCGAGTCTTCAAGTTGAAAACTCTATAGGCTCTACTATTCAAGGCATAGCCAATAAAGATACCCTCATCACTCTTAGCATCAAACTTGCCAAGTTGATCACGGTCATTCAAAATGTAGCATTTGCTTCCAAAAGTGTGGAAGTAGCTAACATTTGGCCTCTTGCCTTTCCATAACTCATAGGAGGTGTTTCTAGTACCGGGCCTTAGGAACACTCTATTTCCTATATAGCAAGCCATGTTGATGGCTTCGGCCCATAAGTTCCTAGGGACATTGTTGCTAAGCAACATCACTCGGGCCATCTCTTGGAGGACCCTATTCTTCCTCTCAACAACTCCATTTTGTTGAGGTGTCCTAGGAGTAGAAAACTCATGGGAGATGCCTAGGCTATCACAATAGCTTTCAAAAGAGGCATTCTCAAACTCCCTCCCATGGTCACTTCTAATCCGTTTAATGCTTCTAATGTTAGAATTCATTTCATTTTGCAATTTAGTACAAAGCATTTTAAACTTATCAAAAGTTTCGGATTTTTCTCTAAGAAAATATGTCCATGTAAATCTAGAGAAATCATCAACACAAACAAAAATGTATCTCTTTCCACCCAAACTTTCGGTTTGCATGGGACCCATGAGGTCCATGTGGAGAAGCTCAAGAGGCTCCTTGGTGGAGAGATACTTGCCCTTTTTGTGCATGCTTTTGGTTTGTTTTCCTTGTTGGCAAGGTCCACAAATACCATTGGCTTTCTTCCCAAGCTTAGGGAGGCCACGCACACACTCGAACTTTCCAAGGGTTCTTAAATCCCTAAAGTTCATGTGGCCAAGTCTTTCATGCCACAACTCAACTTGCTCATCCATGGACACATTGTTTGAGACTATTCTAGCTTCAAGACAATAACAATTGTTGCTAGATCTCATACCTTTCAACAAGGTTTGTCCATCGGGCTTTAGGATTGAGCAATCATTTTTATTAAACAAGACGGAATATTCTTCATCACTTAGATGTGAAATGCTTATTAAATTGGCTTTCAAGCCATCAACAAATAAAGCATCGGATAAGGAGGGTAAACCGGGAACGGAAATGGATCCTTTCCCTACAACCTTCTTTTTGGATCCATCACCAAAAGTGACATATCCACCTTCCTCCATAACAAGAGTCTTGAAGAAACTCTTGTTTCCCGTCATGTGCCTAGAGCACCCACTATCCAAATACCAAAAATTAGAAGAATTTGCCTTCAAGGCTATTTGAGCAACATGGCAAACATTTTCATTCTTTCTAATCCACTTAGCAACAATTTTAGCTTTCTTAGTGGTCTTTGGTACATGTGCTCTATTATTCCTAGGATCATGCAAATCAATATTATTATTCCTAGGAACATGCATCATGGCTCTTTTCTTTTTCTTCTCTATCATGCTTCTAGTTTTGCACATTTTTATATAGTGAAAGCATTGTGGTCTAATATGACCAACAAATCCACAAAAGTGACAAATAGGAGTAAAATAAGGAATCATACCTTGTCCTTGTCTTTGTGGATGAAAGGGTTCAATGCGTCTTCGTTGTTGAACCGGTCTAGGTTGCTTCCAAGCTTGAGGTTGCATGATAGGCCTCTTTCCTTTGTGAGCCATTTGAGGAGAAATGTTGGCTTGAGGAACCCTAGGGGGTTGAGCTTGAGGTTGCCTTCTTGGCCCCATCTTCACTTGAGCATTTGAACTTTGTCCTATTTCTAACTTCTTCCTAGGAAGTTGCACAAATGAAGTTTCTTCTTTCTTCAAGCTCTTGACAAATACGGTCTTGTTAGAGGTTGAGATCTTCTTGCCATCTTCATACCCAAGACCCCTCTTGTCACATGGACTCTTTCCAACACCAAGCATATGGTCAAGCTTCTTGGTGCTAGAGTCCATCCTAGTCATAGATTCTCTAACTTCTTCAAGCTCCCTCTTTAGACTATCCTCATTCCTCCTAGATAAGACTAACTCCTCTTTTAGCTTATCTTCCATCTTCTTGAATTTTTCCACTTGTTCACTTAAGTGGTCATTATGAGATGCAAGCTCAAGATTTTCTTCTCTCAACATCTTGATCTTTCTTGTGCTCTTGATTGCTAAATCATTAAACTCGGCATGATATTTAGCAAACTCCTTTTTCTCCATAAATCCATTCATGGAGTTAGAAGAGGAATCACTTTCTACTTCACTTGAGTCATTTTCCTCTTGACTCATTTCCTCTCTCTCACTAGCACTTTTGCTTTTATGGGAGGAGGCAAAAGCTAGGAGATTAGCCATGAGCTCTTCATCATCCGAAGACTCATCTCCCTCATAGGAGTCATCACTACTTCCACTCCAAGTGGCGGCCATCACTTTCCCCTTTTTCTTCTCAACATGATTTGCACAATCGGGGGCAAAATGACCTATGCCACCACACTCGAAACATCGGACCCCTTTCCTTTCGGTCCTCTCTTGCCTAGGTTCAAACTTCTTGAAAGAACCCTTTTTCTTCAAATCTTGTCCTTTTGATCCAAAGTTCTTTCTTCTAAACTTCATAACCTTGTTGAACCTTTTTACAAACAAGGCAAGGTCTTCATCCGAGTCAACCTTCTTTTCCTCATTTTCATCCTTGGAGGTTTTTAAAGCAATTCCTTTTTGCTTTTTAGTGGGTGTGGAGATAGGCCCCTTCCTAGACTCATAAGCTAGAAGTCTCCCAATCACCTCACTCGGCTTCATATCCTTATAACCACTATTTTCTTCTAAAGCCGTCACCTTCGATTCAAACCTATCGGGTAGAGATCTCATAATCTTTTGCTTGATTCTCCTATCCGAATATGGATCACCAAGTTGATGGCTTTGGTTGACTATATCCATCAACTTGATCTCGAAGTCGTTGAAGCACTCTTTCTCCTCCATCTTAAGCGTCTCGAATTGAGTTTGGAGGACTTGAAGCTTGGAGTCCTTCACCACTTCGGTTCCCTCATGTGCAATCTCTAGGATGTCCCAAGCCTCTTTAGCTATCCTAGTATTTTGAATCAACTTGTATTGATTTTCGTCCATGGCACACAAGATGGCATGCAACGCCTTCCTATTCCACTTTGAAGCATCAAACTCTTGCGCGTTCCATTGCGCCTTAGGCTTCAAAACATCTTCTCCTCCACCCGCGGGAGTCATCATAGGGAGATCATATCCGTCTTCCACCGCCATCCATGCACGGTCATGAATTTGGCATATGTAGGATTCCATCTTCCCTTTCCATTGGGAATAGTTCAATCCGGTAAGAAGTGGAGGCCTTGTGCTAGAAGCACCTTCGTTGCTACCACCGTTTCCACCGTTTCCACTCATAGTGTTTATGAATGAATGAAATGAATGCAAATGTATGAATGATCAAAAATCACACAAAATGCAAAACACACCAAAATAAGCAAGGATCACCTATGTATGTCTAGGAACCCGCTCTGATACCAATTGAAACTAATTATAGCACGGTGTGTATAAAACTATCTAGAGGGGGGGTGAATAGATTTTACGCTTTTTACCCAATTTTTCGTGTTAGTCAAAATTACGAAATTACCCTCAAGATAAAATAAACAAGCAAGTGTAATATGGTGCGGAAATTAAATTAACACTTGATTTTTACGTGGAAACCCTCACGGGAAAAACCACGGGCTATGTAAGTAAGCCACACTCGAACCTCGAATCCACTAAATGTGCAAACGATTACAACCTAATCCCGGAAGTAATCACACACCTACCTAATCCCGGTATGAGTGAACCTAGTCCGATTTTGCTTGCGATCTAAGCAACCTAATCCCGATTGCTACACACAAGACTTAGCTTCTCTTGAAGAGAATACAACCCTAAGTGAATATGTGAAAATATCCAAAATGCAACATAGAGCAAGGGAAACCCTATATGCTTATCTAAGATGATTAATATGCAATTAAGAACAATCCTAGATATCAAAACTAAATGACATGTCAATTAGTTTAGCTAATTAATATCAAACACAAAACCTAATATGCTAGCATAATACAACTTCTCAAACATACATCATACTAATCTCAATCTTGTATTCAAGGAATATAAAATCACATACAAGTAATTAAATTGAGATTGCTAAATAAGATAAACACAAAATATGTAAGATATTAGTGAAAAGCTTACCAAGCAAAGTATGATAAAGAATCCATGCAAGATGTCATCTAGATGATCTAAGATGATGCTAGATGATGATTGATGATCATGGAACAAGTGTTTGAGTAATTAAAAATGAGTTCTTTGGAATTTTTCTTCTCTTTGAAAAATCTCCTAAGTATGGAATCTGAATATGAACTCTTGTTATTGACCTAAAGTCAAAGTGGCATATATAGGGGGCCAAACCAAAGTGGGGTCGTTTTGATAAGTTGGCTCACTATTTGCCTTGGGCGCTGTACGTAGAGCGCCCTTGTACAGCGCCTGTACAGCGCCCTTGCTCTGTTTTCACGAGGAAACAGAGGGGCGCTGTACGAACAGCGCTTTGTACAGCGCCACGTACAGCGCCCAATAAATTGCATCAGACCTGATGCATTTAATTCACATTTTTTGCATCAGGTGTGATGGGCGCTGTTCGAACAGCGCTTTGTAGAGCGCTTTGAACAGCGCCCAATGCAAAGCTTGAATTCCAAAAATGTGCATGAAGATGCAATGGGCAATGCAAGATGCAATCAACCTAACATGCAAGAAGAGATGTTAATGAGCATTAAGGCACATATAAAAGACACACATCATACAAGGATTAAACATATGCATGAGTTGTGAGTGTGTGCATCTATCTCTTCAAGACAAGTAAGCACTTAGAATATTACCTTTGGTGCTTGTCAATAGTGAGGTCTTCAAAAGGGCCTAAGCAATAACAACAACATCTAAGCTACCCTGACAAAGCATCCCCACATGTGGTTTGATCACGAAATAAGCCAATTAAAAACAAACGGGAATCCTAACACATGTTTTGATGCTCATGCATGTTATTTACTCACTTCACACTTGCACAACATTTATATAGATTAGGTGTGCCTTGTTGATTTGAAAAGATATTTTTTATCTTTGCCTCGGTCCGTACCGCGGTTTGTTCCCTTGCCTGAACCACGGTTCTTGTCAAGTGCAGCCTCTGATGTTTTTCGCAGTGTATGCCGCGGCTGGTGCATCTTGCCTTTAGAGCGGTCCCAACCATGAAGTTTTCCAGAGCCTCCACGCCGTATGACACATTTTTACAGCTGCTTAGCCAAAACAACATCAATTCTTATAGGGCCTTCTATATATATGTCTCTTTCTCTCCTTGGTAGACCTAGAGCTTATAATTTGAGTTTCTTGAAAGCTTGAAAGTGTCTTGCAAGAAAAGTTATCAAGACTTGTTTTTTATCAACCAAAACTCAAATACCCATCATCCATTCATGTTTCAAACATCATCTAGCATCATCTAGGTTATGTTCTTCATGGGTTTTCTTTAAACACACATGACTTGGTAAGTAGAACATCATCTTCATCCATTCTTGTGTTCTTGCTTTACAAGATATCTCCTTTATGACTTGACTAAGATCAAGATTTGATCTTTTTCTATATGTTGAGATTTTTGTGTTCTGTGTTGAGCTTAGTTTGTGATAGCTATTGCATCTAGTGTTGTATTTGCTCATATAGCTAAGTTGTATGCATGTCATAAAGCAACATGATATCTAGGATTGTTTGACTTGTTCATCAATGGCTAGATAAGAACTAAATGTTTGACCGTGCATTTATGCACTTTGAATATTGTTCATATTCACATTAGTGATCAAGCCAAATTTGGTATGATTCTGTACCTTATTCTCATCTCTTTATGCTTGATTCTCGGGCATGTCCCTATATTTAATGGTGTTAAAATGAGCATTTCAGGTTTATTTAGGTATCATGGGCTTTTGTGAAAAAGATGCGAAATTTGGCTCAAAAAGGTGCACAAGTGGGCAAAACAGGGTATTGTCGCCACAAGCGTCACCACTTGTGTCGCCATGGCGACAGGAAGTCCTATTCCAAGGCAAAGCAATCAGGTCTCGTCGCCACAAGCGTCGCCACTTCTACATATGGTGACACAGAAGAAATGAAATTGTCGCCATGACAAGTGGCGACCATGAAAGTGGCGACACAGTACCACATCAGATTTTCCAACGGTTATCAGTACATTTCTATGGCCACTATATATATTCTTCTTCTTCCAAACTTGAGCCACACACCATACTTAGAGAGCACGAAATTTCTACAAATCTAACCCTAGTTTCTCATCCATTACTCACCTTTCAACCTCCTCTATTCTCTAATCTTGAACTATCTCAACCATCCAAAACCTCAACATAATGTCTTGATTCCTTCACCAAAATCATTCCTCTCTTTCCATTCTCTCCATTTTCATACCTTTGTCACTTACCATTAAACACCCACCTATCTAGACACTTCATCTTCTACCACTCTCTACACTAGGAGCAACAAGGGAAAGGAAGGAGCAAGCTCTAAAGAAGGTGACCTAAGGGTGATTTCCTCAACTATTACTTCCTATTCTTTTGTTTGTAACTATGTGTAGCTAAACCCTTAATTTAGGGAATAGATTTGAGGAACTTATGGATATGGGTATTTGCTAAACTATTTGTAATTGAATCTCTATTTGTTTCCTTTTCACTTTATATTTAGATTCTATGCTTATTGTGATTTGCATTGTATATCACTAGTGAATCGTAATATTGTGTGGGATAATTTGTTGTGAAACCAATCTTGGATTGACACCCTTGATTGGTTAAAGAACTTAGTGATTAGGATGGATTAGTGGTGGGTATATCAACCCCATTAATCCAACCCTTGATTTGTACCTAACTAATCTCACATTTACACCCTTTCCTTAATCGGTTAGGCATTGAGGTGAGAAGATGTTGAGTGTTCATAGTGATAACCTCAACACACTTTAGAAAACAAATGGGTAGCATGTATGAGATTGGCCATTATTGCGTTTTGAAAGCATTGCCTAGGTTCATGAGTAACTCAATCTATTCCTTAACTTCTATTAATTGATTTTACCATCTCTCTTATCAAGATTGTTGAGTATTCTATTTTTCATATCATTTTTGTATGTTTATTTTAATTGCATTTTCATGGGTTGTAAAACCCAAGCAACTATCCATTTTCAATGATTTACATTATTGCTTTAGATTAGTCAATTGATCCAATACATCCTCCATCTCCCTGTGGAACGAACTTTGCTTACCACTTGCTAAGAAATATTATCTTTAAGGATTATAAGTGGTTAAAATACGGTTTTCAAAAGAACATCAATATTGTATTTTGTTGAGTACCAAAAACGACCTCATCAAATAGGTTGCATTTCTCTTCTATTGAGAGTTAAGTCTTGTATTTACCGTGAGTAGCTTACAAGCAAGAGCCTAGAATCACTATTAAAGGCATGCGGGTAGCAAAAACGGATTAGTAATCATATAGGTGTAATGTGGTCAATCTAGATTGTAATCGTTTTTGCAAATAGTGGATTTAAGAGTTCGATTGGCAATTATGCCAGTGGGTTTTTACCCTCTTGGGGTTTTCTCACATAAAACAAATCATTGTGTCATTGCCATTTTTTTCTGCACTTACTTTACATGATGATTTATGTTAGACAATAAGGGTGTTTGTGATTAATATTGATTAACCGAAATAGTTGGCGATTAATTTGGTTAAAACCTATTCACCCCACCTCTAGGTTTATTTAGACACATAATATATATATTTTCAACAACCTTGTAGGACATATTATTCCCCATCAAAACAACACTACCATCAATAAACTGAGAAGTTGGAAACCACTCCCTGTTGGTACAAATATGGTATGAACAACCCGATTTAAAAATCCAAGTGTTGTCTAAACAACCAGAAGGAACTAATAAAACAGTAACGGTATCTCTAGAACAATCTTCCACAGCATTAGCATCACCAAAATCAGAGGATTTATTAGCTGTACCCTTTTTTTCTTTAAGTTTCGGACAATCAACTTTCATGTGCCCTTCTTTCTTGCAATAGTTACAACTTCTTTTCTTATTTCTAGACTTAGATCTAGAATTGTTTCTATTACCACCGAAATATTTTTTGTCTCTACCTCTCCATCAAACTATTAGCCTGATTTTTATTCGTATTTTCAAACACTTTTTTCTTTAATTATTTTGAATTCAAAGATGATTTAACATCCTCCAAACTAAGTGTATCCCTTCCATACATTTCTCAATCTCAAAATTTTCCCCCGTTGCAAAATTTTTTATTTTATTTTATTTTATTTTTTCTGACAGATACACTACCCAAAAGATTTGACTGTGAAACTAACAAACGCTAGATAATGGATCCCAAAGAGCTAATTCAAAAACCTACTGCTCTGATACCACTTTGTTTCGAATATTGTCAAGACACAAAATAAAAAGCAAAGAGGAACAAGATAAATTTACGTGGTTCAGCCTAAAGCCTACATCTATAGGTGGTGATGAAAAGAAATTCACTATATATGATCAATGGAGATTACAAAAGAGTAACTCAGAATCACTCACAAAATCCAAAACCCTATTACACCAAAAGAACTCTCAAAAGAGACTCATTTCCTAAAAGATCCTATAACCACATATTTATAATATGGGTAGAGACAAAATATGAATCTATATCAAATAAGGTTACCGATTAATTTAAGCCACATATTAACAGATACAGACACATGTACGGGGATACGATACGAGGATACAACAAATCTCCAAAAACTGGAATACAGATACGTTAATTAAAATAATATATATTTATATATTTTTAAAAAAAGTATAATATATGAAAAGATAATTGATAATTCATTCAAAACATATTCAAAATCCAAATAAAACATGTCACATAAAGTTATAACAGATTACAAAATCCAAATAAAACATACAAAAAAACTCATAAAACATATTCTTAATTCCTAATTAACTTAATTATCATCATTCACATTGTAAAGGGATCTAAATAATTTGGCCTCAAATTCTAGTTCATCAAAATAAAGGTCTGCAATCTCGAGTATATCGGCATTCTTCATGTCGATGTAATCAAAATCAAAGTATTTTTCACAAAAATCATTTTGACTCGTAAACTTTTTGAAATTATAATTACCCCATTTTACTAAAATAATTGTAATATTGCTCCAAATTTATCCTACCCGTATCCTGGGCGTATCCCATTGTATCCTTTATGTATTCCCTCGTATACTCGATGTATCCCCATACGTATCCTCTAGTCAAACTTGTATAAAAGTCAAAGGACAAGCTATTTGGCGTGTCGGATACGTATCATAGAGATTCGGGGAGTATCCGAACTGGATACGAGTTGGATACGACTTAGCTCTACCATATAGAGTATATGTGCTTTCTATGTTATTATTTATTATAATACTGTACCTAGAGTTTTTTAATTATTATTTTTAAACGATTATTTTTATTTATTGTTTATGAATTTTTTTTTAATCTATTGTTTTAATATTTAGTAGACTTTTTTTTTTACCTACTCCATGCATATAAAAAATAGAAACAAATTTAGAACTACAAAAAACACTACACAAATAATAGAAGATCTAGTACTTTGTATCTACTTGCCAATTCTCATACACATGTTGCTAATGTGAATTATATACAAAAGAAAAATTAGATATTTTATATATATATTTTTTTAACATTTGAATTAAATGTTATATAATTATTATTTTTTTGTTTGACATTTGAGTTAAATAATTCTTTGATATCAATTACACGTTAAAATATTTCAATTTTCATATATTTCCTTTGAAAGAAAATCATATATTTTTAGTCATTATATAAATTTACAACAATTAACATTATAATTTACCAAACACATAACTTTTGAGTCTAACAACAATGTTAGTGTCAACAATACCAAATTGACTATAACATATCATCTTCCATATTATCATGTCAATTATATCTCAAATGTCACATTATTTGATTATGAATTTGTGCAAATAATTAGATAGTCTAGCTTTACACAGTTTTGGATACAATATCCGATCAACAGCATCTTTTTTTTTTTTTTTCAAAGCTCTTGCATTTTTTATTTTGGAATATAAAGAATCAAAATCATATCAAGAATGAAAAGCTGGGTTGCTTTTCAACAAAAGATGGATGAAACATCTGGTTCTCGAATCAACCACTATTTACCATTCATTTTAATTAATTGCAACTTTGAGCATGTAACTTCATATATGCCATTTATTTAGGTGTGTTTTTCCTCTACTCAAAGCAAAACAACTTTCAATGATAGATGATTTATAGTTTCTATATTTTGAAACGACGATTCTTCTAGTTGGAGCACAGTTAGATGAGTAAATAAATATCTGATTTGGTAAAAATATCGGGGTTTAAATTAATGAAAACTTATTAGTGGAAATATGATCAATATTTCCAAAATATTAGTTCAACTGTATTTTTAAATATCAAAGATACATTGGAAATAATATCCATATTTACCTCCTACAAAATTCTATCAAATAGAAACCTACCATGTAACACTTACTCTTTTTGAGTAATCCTAAACTATTTTTTTTTTAATATATATACTACATGTAGATGTAGCGACTCAAATCTAGACATTGTCAGGGTGGGCATGGGTTGGGTTGGATTGGTTTTGACTATACCCAAACTAAACCATTATTTAATCGGTTTAATTTTTTACAACTCAAACCAAACCATTTAATTATAAAGTAAAAACCAATCCAAATAGATAAAAATCGGTTTGGTTCAATGGTTTAAGAAAATAATTATATTATTTTTTATTTGAACAAATATAATAATATCAAATTTTCAATATAAGTAGTTAAACCCATTATCAATAATGAGCATCTCCAATACAAATATGTATTTTTAAGTTTCTAAATAGTGCCACATCAGCATTTCTATTTATTATGGGCCCACTTTTGAAAAATAAAAATAAAGAAATACATATTCATATCTCCAATGCAATTATCTAAAGTCAAATATGTATCTATATTATGTCCAATCATAATAAAACAATTATTACACTCTCTCTCCTCTTTTATTTTACAATTAAATGAGGTTTAATCTTATTGGTGGAAAGAGTTAGAAATCCTAGTCAGCATTTCTAGGAGAGTTTCTAGAATTAGAAACCCAACTCCATATTCTCTAACTTTTTTTTGGTCACATCATCTCCATATTCAACTTAGATAATAGCATTTGAGAGAGTTTTTCTAACTTTTTTAATATCTATCCTATGTAGCATTCCATTTTCTCCAAATGCATAATGGCATTGGAGATGCTCTAAGCAATAATACTAAATTATACACTAGTGCTAGACAACCATTCCATATTGTGTGTGGTGATGACAACTCACTTGCCACGTCATTTGGATAGAAATTTGGGTTAATTATTTGGGTTGTGTAGCATTACTCTAAATTATAATACTAAATTTAACTCAAGTGCAAAACAGTAAAAAAACTCAAGTATAGAACGCCTACAACTTATAAATAAAATAAAACTATATCGTTCAAGCTTCTAAATTAATAATATCCACCACCATCCATGTAACCACTTTGAAGTTCACTTCTTCGGTCCTAGTTAAAAATAAAATAATATAAAAATTAGGTTAACTTGAGTTTTATTTTTTTAACCGATAAATTAATATATATATATATATTTTTTCTATTATCAGTTCGTCCTGACAATAAATATATCAGGACGAAGAATGTGGACCAATAGATTTACATACTTTGACTCAAAGTGTATGCACTTGTTAAAACTTTTCCATAATCTGTGGTCCACATTCTTTGTCCTGATATATTTATTGTCAGGACGAACTGACAATAGAAAGACTATATATATATATATATATATATATGGGGTAGGATCCATGCAGAAATTCTATTATCAGTTCGAACTAACAAAAGTTTTATCAGTTCCTTGCATGTGGGCCACTGGATTTAAATACTTTGACTTGGCTGTATGCATTTATTAGTTAAAGTATTTAAATCTAGTGGCTCATATACAAGGAACTGATATAACTTTTGTCAGTTCGAACTGATAATAGAAAGACTGAGGATCCATGGCCCCAATTTTTAATCAAGATTTGACATAGTTCCATGGCCATTAGATTTGGAGGATTTGGATGGTTAGGATTCAAGGATTACATAATGATTTATTACAGTTTTTTCTCTCTAATTAATTGCTTACATTTTCTCTTTCCTCTCTAGTGTTTTTAATTTAATATATTAATATATTTTCTCTCTCTAATTAAGCTACCATTCATCTCTCTTCCCATTGAATCATCTTTTGCCATTCAAACCGAATAACATAAAAGATAAAGAAAAATCTCTCCCTTTTTTTTAAAATTTTTTTTTTTTATTTTTTATTGTTTTGCCATTCAAGCCGAATAACAAAAAAGATTAAAAAAAATCTCTTTTTGTTTTGTTTACTTAACATTATCTACATGAATAATGTTCATTTTATCACAAAATCAACACCGTTTGATTGATTAGAAAATAAAATAAAACATGTCATCCAACACAATTTAACTTGACATTTTTTTTATTCATTCTCTTCACCATGAAGAAAATGTTTCTTCACATGAATGTATTTTTTTTTTTTTTTTTTTTTTTTTTTTTTTTTTTTTTTTTTTTTTGCTTTAATCTAATCTGTTCACTTTGTATTACAAAAATAAATGGGGTGAAAACTGTGCATCTATTACATTAATGATTTTTTTTTTCTTTTTGTTATTTAGTTTCAATGGCAATACAGCGTAGAGAATCTCACGATATAAATATAACCATTTTTTTCTCTTTGTTATTCAGTTTTAATGGCAAAGATGATATTGGGATGAGATAGATTAATTAGAGGGATGCAATATATTAAATTAAAATATGAGAGAGGAAAGAGAAAGTGTAAGCAATTAATTCGGGAGAGAAGACAGTAATAAATTACGTAATCCTTAAATCCTAACCATCCAAATCCTCAAAATCTAATGACCATGGAGTTGTGTCAAAAATTGTGTAAACAATTGAGGTCATAGATCTTGCCCCTATATATATATATATATAGTAGAACCCCTGTAAATTAATCTCCTATAAATTAATATCCTTTCTAAATTAATAAAAAATCTTGGTCCCAACTTGGGCCAGTGTAAAAAATTAATAAACTCCTCTATCGTAATAATTGATAATTTCTTTTTGAATCCCAGTGTAAAATTTTGGTCCCGACTGTCGCATAAATTAATAATTCTATTAAAGTACAAAATATATTGTATAATAATCAAGAACTAAAAAAGTGCTTCAAGATGCTAGTTTGCTTAAGGCCACCATATTTGATATTTTTGACTTCATCATTCATCATTTGAATTGTCCTCTTGTTATAAAAAAATAAAAAATTAAAAAAAAAATAAAAATAAAAAAAAGATAGAAAAGAGAGAATTGTTAGGAGCTACTAGGAATAATTTTTTTAGGTATATCTTGAGATATCTCTTGTTATATACAACCAAAGAATAAGCCTAACTATATATCCTTGGTCTCTAAGTAATCACATTCCCAAAAAGAATTGGAAATTTTCTTAATAAATCTTGAAAAAAAAAAATGTTTCTGAAGAAAAAAAACTGACTAAATAATGAATCTCGAAAAGGAACCTTCCCTAAATAAGAAAACCGACTTCCACACATTTTCTAAGACAGAATAACACTTTACAATATAAAACCCTTCAAATTAATAAACCCTCTAAATTAATACTCAATGGTGGGTCCCAAGAATATTAATTTAGAGTATATAATGATTTGGGTTGGGTTATGCGGTTTGACAAAACACAACCTACAAACCAACTCAAACCAATTGGGTTGTTTAAAAAATAACCCAATCGATTTTTTTATGAGTGGCAATAATGACACCCCTCAAAACTTGTATCTACACTCCTTTCGTAATCACACCCATCAAAAATTTAAAAAAATCTCTAATTTGTAATGAAACTCCACTTAATGCCAAAAATACCTTTTCTTTAATTATAATGTATTGTATTTTTGTAAGTACACACCACCTATAATTATTATTATGTTATTTAATCAACTTTATTAATATTTCAAATTTTGTTGTTACCTTTAATTCTCTTACCATTCTTTCTCTTCCTACCTCTTTTCTCTTCTCGGTTTTTTAAAAATGAAACTTTATTTTTTCGTTAAAAATCCATTTTAAGATTATATATATATATATATATTAGAGAACCACTTTCTGTTTGAGAGAGTTGTTAGGATGCAAGATTTGTGCTATGTCCCCAATTGATGTGGAAGTAGATAGGTGTTAAATGATATATTAATATATATATAGGTGTTTGATGAAATTGAAGAATATTGTTTGTACATAATGATTTTGTTCTTCTAACAAAATTAATAATAAAAAGTAATTTAAAACTTACTTTTTTTACAACCAAATTTGTCTTATGATTTTGATTCATTTTCCATACTTAGCAATCAATTAGTATTTCTTTAAAAAGGATTGAAAATATATTTAAAAGGGAATCTAGGGTTTATTAAAATGGAAAGAGTTTTTATGATATTTATTAATATCAAACCATTAATAGGAAAAAAAAATACAAAAGATTAAAATAGGAAACTAATTAATATTTATTGGTGGGTGTACTAACAAACAGTTAGTTCTCTTAGTAATTTTATTCAAGGGTATTATTAGATTTTTAAAAACATACTAATTTGGAGGTGTACATACAGTTTTTAAGGGGTGCAAATATCGGCCCCTTTTTTTTAATTATTTAATGAAACCTAGCCAACCCTCTTAAATTGGTTTGGTTTAGATGGATTGATCGATTTGGTGGTTTGAGTGTAACCCTAGCTAGAATAATCATAAACTATTATATAGCCACACCTCTAAACGCATCATAAAATGAAATTAAATTACCAAAGTAATTTTTAAAAATAAGACTAATAGAATAAATTTGAAAAGCCCCTTTAATATTTGACAAGTTGAAAACAACTATCTAGTTTCAAAATTAGTTAAAAACCTTAATATATAGTGATGATAAGATGGTTGCTTTTTTTTTTTTTTTTTTTTTTTTTTTTTTTTTTTTTAAAACCTAATTTTGAAATCTCAAGATTGGTTTTTACGTTTATTCAGATGAAAGGTGGCTCTTTGAAGTCTTCCTCACTAATAATATGAAATTATAGTAAAATGCAATCAGAATTTGCCAAAATATGTTCAAACAAACCTTAATAGACACAAAGGTAGAAGGACCAAATAAAATTAGTATTATCTTTCTGATAAAAATAAAAATACGTTCACATCCCCTTTTAACTCAAATAGTTTACACCCCTCCTTCCACATTTACGGTGGAGTTCAAGTTCTACCATGTATGTGTGGGGTGGAAAGATTTTTCAATAGTTATATGAGAGTAGATATGTCCCCGTTGTGGGATTAGATATGTAGACCACGCAAGCAATGCTTGATAAAATTTCAATAGAAATAAAAAAAGGGTTCGAAATTTAAATGTCACTATTTGGAGGGTTTTTTGTAAGAATAGCACCACTTTAATAATATAAGTTTAAAAGGCACCAATCTTGGTGATCAGACAAAAATACCCCCATTTTTGTCTGTTTGTGTGTTTTGAAACGTGAGAGAAAAAAGTTGAGGGAGAGAGAGAACTGAAGAGACGAGAAGTTATCGGCGCAAGAAATCCGGCCAAAAAAGCGACGGCGAATACCGGCGGTGGTGATACAGTACCCCTCTGGACTCCAAGCATCCAGTGGTGAGTTGAACTTTCTCTCTCACTCGTTTTGTTGTTAATTTGATTTGCGTTTGATGTTTGGTGTTTGGTTAGACATATAGATTAGGTTTGATTTATTGTTCATTAGGTTTGTTTGATTAGGGTTTAAAGTTCTGTAAAAATTTTGTTGAAGACGATGAATAGAACATTCTCCGAGCCTTTTAAACCTTCATCCGAGCCTTTTCCTAGCCTTTTAAACCTTCGTTCGAGCCTTTTCCGATCCTTTTCAACCTTCATCCGAGCCTTTTAAGTAATGTGACTAGGTTTTCTGCAATTTTTCATTTTCGAGCCTTTTAAACCTTTGTCCGAGCCTTTTAAACCTTCACCCGAGCCTTTTAATTAATGTGATTATGTTTTGTGCAATTTTTCATTTCCGAGCCTTTTAAAACTTTCTCCGAGCCTTTTCCGAGCCTTTTAAACCTTCTACCGAGCCTTTTAAAGAATATGATGTAGGTTTTTGAAATTTGAATCTCGAGCCTTTTAAACCTTCATCCGAGCCTTTTCCGAGCCTTTTAAACCTTCAATCGAGCCTTTTAATTCTATGATGTAGGTTTTTTTAATTTGAGTCTCCGAGCCTTTTTATAAAGTCTCCGAGCCTTTTTATAAAGTCTCCGAGACTTTTTATAAAGTCTCCGAGCCTTTTTATAAAGTCTCTGAGCCTTTGCATTAAGTCTCCGAGCCTTTTTATAAAGTCTCCGAGCCTTTGCATTAAGTCTCCGAGACTTTTGAACCTCACTCCGAGCCTTTTCTTAAAGTCTCCATGACTTTTATTTTTGCAGTGTCCGAGCCTTTTCATGAAGTTATATATATTAATTTGTTTGAAATTTTTTTTTTTTTTGTGTTAATATGCAGATGAGGAATCCACTGAAAGATCTTCTGAAAACTCCAGCGGAAGAAAGGTACCCGGGGAAAATAACTCGGCATGACCATTTCGGTCACCTTAGAGATATCGAAAATGCACTTAACAGTGTACCTGAAGATCTTGTTGTCGAAGAACGATGTCGGTACACTGAGTCGTGTTTTGGACATTTCCTTCGGATGCAGCACAACATGAAGTTTTCAGCTGGCATTGTCCATCGATTGCTTATTCGTGAGTTGCATCACGACGGGCCGGGAGATGAGATGAGATTTCTTTTAGGAAAGCATTCGGTCCGGTTCTCGAAGGTTGAGTTCTGTCTGATCACCGGATTGAAGTTTGGACAACTTCCCGACACGTCCACCTATGATGTGGTACCGAATGGCATACACCAGTGGTACTTTGAGGGTCGAGATGAGGTCGAGTTTGGAGAGCTGAGAGCCGTTGTACGGACCGGTGGTTTTGCTGAGCAGTACGATGCGGTTAAGCTATGCTTACTGTATATGCTTAACTGGATACTAATGGGTTTGGACGAGAGAGAGAAAGTCCCATTATGGCAGTTTCGCCTAATCGAGAACTTGGACGCTTTTGATGCATTCCCGTGGGGTGCGCATATGTATAGGCGATCTATTTCTGGGTTCAAGCATGCATTGGATGGTCGTCGGGAACGGTTCGAAAAAAGACAGCGAGAAAAGGGCATTGAAGTGCACAAGGTGGAGACGTACAACATATATGGTTGTACTTACGCACTATTGGTAAGAATTTAGAATTTGATTCCATACTTTAATTGTATTTTTTATTTTCATATGATTGATGTGTTTGATTATTATTGTACTTATCTATTACGCAGATATTTGCTTTTGAAGTTATCCCTGATCTTGCCATCGAAGATTGTGGGACCCGCAGGGAAATCGAGCTATCCCCCCGTATTCTAAAATGGGATTTAAGTCAGCGACCGAGGGGGGATAAGTTGGATTCCATTTTCATTGAACGGGTAAGTATCTGTTATGTTAACGTTAATAGTTAATAGTATGTATGCGATTACAAATGGTCTAACATTGATTTCAGATGTTTGCGAGGGTGAAATTGGTGCCGACACCGGTAGAGCTGGCTGAACGGTACTATGAGGGCATTGAGGAGGGAGGCAGTCTGTATGATGCGGATGCCGAACACCGTACGACTGCCGAACCCAATGATACTGAGGGTCCGTATTCGAGACCCAGTGATACTGAGTATCCGCATTCGGGACCTAGTGATACAGATGGTTCTGACGTGGAGGGTCGCAGTAGAAGTCCCGTGAGGCATAGGCGGGTTCGATTTGTGTTCCCCACAGAGCCTCGACCTGAAGGTCACTCACGACGAGGCGTCGGAGGGCATCCAGAGGTACGTAAAAGTAGTTGCACCGCAGTATTGAATTTGAAAGCAATTGGAAACTTTTAGTACTCACAACGTGTTTATTTTTTTTCATTTCAGGACCGTAGGTATACTGAACTGCTGGATGCGTTTCGAGAGTTACGGGACGAAGTGCAAAGGAATGAAAAAAAGCGAGATCAACAGCATCAGGAGTTGCTGGATTTGATTCGGGGTCTTCAGGGTTCGACGGCGCAGACACCTACTGAAGGCAGACGGTCCGATGACCCACCAGTTGATGACCCGTCGATTGATGACCAAGACCAACACTTCAGTGACAGAGACTGGACTGGTAGTCATCAGGACGGAGCAGACTTACAGAGTGGGCGTCAGCTGCACCCTAGTACGCAGCCAGTGTCTGATCAGCAGGGGCTTGGGACAGCACATATGGAGATAGAGCAGGTACCGCATAAGGTATTACCAGACCCTGTTCTTCCTCCCCAGGACTTGGGACAGAGTGCCTTCATACTGCGCACCCCTCTGGATGATCCTATTGCAGCGCATCCCTCCATTCATTCCACGGGGCTTGCAGGCGATCCACGATTACAGAGTCCCTCTATACAGAGCACCCCTGCAGGGGATCCACGAGGACAGAGTCCCTCCATACAGAGCACCCCTGTAGGCGATCCACGAGGACAGAGTTCCTCCATACAGAGCACGCCTACAGGCGATCGACGAGGACGGAGTTCCTCCATACAGAGCACCCATGCTGGCAGCAAACGGGGACGGAGTCCTTCTATACAGAGCAGACGTTCGGTGGATCCCCATGGTTTGGATCGGAGTCCCCCACCCCTTCAGCGTCAGGATCGGGTTCGCAGACCAGGTTGGCAGGAGCGGAGCCCATACACTGACCCCTGTCGGCCGAAGAGGGCAAGGACTATGCCACAGCCACCACATGTATGGGCGCCCCACGAACTGATAGATCCTGATCACCTAGCGGCGTACCAAGCGTACAAGAGGAACTCGACGGGGGAATTGTAAGTATAATCGTAGATATTACAATCTCTGCATTTTTTTTGAAACAGCTTAGTAAAACTGACTTGACTTGGTTATCTAACTTCTTCAACAATTATGCAGGCGTGATGTGGATCTACACTTGCCAGTCGATGTCCTTTGGTTCCACCGGTTTCAAAGCAACTTTATGGAGTTGGAGGATACGGTGAGGACCATAACTGTAATATATGTATATGTTGTTACAAGAATTGTACAATCCTAACAAATGAAAATGTTCAAACTTTCAGCACATTGACGCGTACTTGAAGATTCTGCGGAAGCGTCAGCGAGCATTTCCCACTGTCTACGGTTCGAGGATCAACATACTGGATTGACAGTTTTATGTAAGTGTTTAAATTGTACGGTATTTGCTTGTGCATTGATGTGTTTCATACATCTATAACCTAACGTTTTTGTACAGTCTTGGTTATGTAACTACTGGGACAGGAAGATGGGAAGTGGGTCTGATAGACCCCGTACAGGTTGGTCTTCACAGAAGGAGAAGTGGTCCGAAGAAGACCTTACAGTGGTACGTGGGCAGCTCCCACTAGGAAACTTTCCATGGCACAATGTTGACTCCGTAAGTGTTTATTTTACATGTTTTCCATTAAAGTTATGAAAAATAAATGTCACACTGATCGCACATTGTTGAAACACCTGCAGGTTCTGATTCCGTGCAACCTTGGTCGTACGCATTGGGCCCTGGCCAGCATCGACCTCACAGCAGGGAATATCTACCTTTTTGACTCGTACAGACAGGAGGTGCCATTCAGCCACAGGAAAATGCAGCTCGCGTGCTTACGGTATTTTGTACCCTCGATGCTGCATGTGGTGAACTTTCACAATCGCAGACGGAGGGGCGATCAGACGTACTCAAAGACTACTAGGGCATTCACTTTTTATTATGTGTCTGCAGACCGTGTGCCACAACAAGACACAGGGTATGACTGTTTCAAGATCTGATTTTATCCAAATCCGTTTTCATATAATTCCATTCTAACGGTTGTTCATGTGGTGAATTGTAGGGGTAACTGTGGTGCTCATACTTTAAAAGTGACAGAGTATCTGGCAGCGAACAGGGATACTTTTGACTGGTCGGAAACTGATATGACCACCATTCGAGAGAAGATGGCTGTGGAGGTTTTTTGCAACTCGAAGGACTGGTCTTCGAGATAGTGATTTAGTTTATGTACATAACATTTCAGTAATGAAATTTTTTTTTTTTCTTTTTAAGTGTTTGCAATTAACAAAGGATCCAGTATGACATTACACAACACAAACAACTAAATCCAAATCAATTTCAGAAAAAAAAAATAAAAATAAAAAAGTATTCAACATAAAACCATAACACAATTGTATCGAGCATGGTTCGACAAGTCTAAATGATGTTGGAACACATTAGCAATCGCAAGCTTTTCTCCAACATAAAATCAATCATATTACTTATACATAAAAGCATAAGAACCAAGGGTCTCATAACACAATTGTATCGAGCATGGTTCGACAAGTCTAAACGATGTTGGAACACATTAGCAATCGCAAGCTTTTCTCCAACATAAAATCAATCATATTACTTATACATAAAAGCATAAGAACCAAGGGTCTCATAAAACAATTGTATCGATCATGTTTCCCAAAATCTGAATGATGTTGGAAGACATCATGTTGGAGACATGTTTCTCAATCACAAGCTTTTCTGGTGGCAATTCATCTTCCTCTTGTACTGCCTTATTATGTTTGATCGTCTTCCTCTTATACGGCTCCATTCATTCCACTGGCGTGTCCTTCTGAGGGCATGTTTGTTTGTTGTGTCCTATTGTGTGACAGATGCTACACTTGCGACGGTAATCATCGGGGACAATTGTCCTGGGACCTTCATTAACCATAGGCGGATTCGAACACCGCCTGCTATTATGTCCTGGTTGTCCACATCTTCTACACGACTGTGTGGTTGTCCTCTCTGAAGACGATACGTGTCGTCCCTCCATGGGGTGACCTGATTGTCTCTTCGTCTTTGGATTTAAAACCACCCGCGCTGCGATATCGGATGGAACCACCCATGAAGAAGGATGGCCAACAGGCATAA
The DNA here is from genome assembly GCA_030490815.1 of Acer saccharum. Classification (NCBI taxonomy): domain Eukaryota; kingdom Viridiplantae; phylum Streptophyta; class Magnoliopsida; order Sapindales; family Sapindaceae; genus Acer; species Acer saccharum. The sequence continues at coordinate 43,207,766 of CM059866.1, forward strand.
TAGGAACCGAGTATGCATCAATAAGTGTCTCCCTCTTGTAGTAGTCTGCACACAGAGATGTGAAATCCAAGTTTCGCTCCCTGCAACAATGAATACAGTGAGACTCACGTTTGGTTATAGAAAAGCGTTAAATGTAACTTGTCATGTACCTTGCCGCTGCGAGTGCGTGTGAACAAGGTAAAAAGTCCATTTGGAATTTGTTGCACGTGCAAGTCTTTCGGGCTAAGTTAACCGTCCACTGTTTTCCCTTGTGTTTGACGGAGAATATGTTCCAGTCAACTGCATTTACGGTCATATAATTGCATTTCTCGACCCGTTTCTGGATTACCCCATGTGCTGCGTCGGTCAATCGATGACGCATGGACTGTGCAGCTGTATGACGATCGTGAAACCACTTCTGTAGCATATTCCTAATGAACTCTGCCAGTGTCATTAGTGGCAGTTGCCGTGCGAATTTTAAGCATGAGTTTATGCACTCTGCAACATTTGTGGTCATCAACCTGTACCTTCTTTGGGGACAGTGAACGCGGGACCACTTGTGTGGACCGGCATCAATGGCATAATCATATGCACCCTTGTGCAGCTTACGTAACTCCTCCATGTGGCGATCATATTGGATTTCACTGTACGACCTAGCAGCACTATCCATTATGTCGGCAACATCCTTTCTGTGGAATCGCTTCTTCATATTTTCACCAAAATGCCAGCAACATATGGTATGGGTTGCATAAGGGAACACTTTAGAAATCCCTGCTTCAATGCTTGCATGGCGATCGGAAATGAAAACCAGATCATCTATATGACCAAGGGCCCCCCTCAAGCATTCCAAAAACCACTCCCATGAATCGTTGTTTTCTGAGTCACCGTACCCAAAAGCAATTGGATACACCTGTTCGTTTCCATCTTGTGCAGTTGCAACAAACATTGTACCCCCGAATCTTCCCTTCAAATGTGTACCATCAATTGCAATCACAGGACGCATACACCTCCGAAAACCTCTAATTGAGGACCATAACGACATGAAAAAGTAAAGGAATTTACCATCGTCTGCGCACTGTAAGTCCGTGATTGTGCCAGGATTTTGCTGTTCGAGAATGTATGCAAAAGATGGCAGCAGTTGGAAAGTTTCTTCATGCGCTCCATAGCTCAATGACAATGCATATTGCAGGGCATCATGTGCTTTACTGTACATGATTTGGATGCCATATATTGTTTTCATATCGGCAATTATGTCCTTGGGACGCATGAGACGTCCATCATGTTGCTGAAGTCTAGGGGCAACGACTTCTCCGATTGTGACTGCACTAGCTTGTCGATGCCGACGGTGAATCTGCTCCAACGGACAACTGTGTTCGTTGACAAAACTTCTGACTTGAAAGTAAGTCCCTTCATCTCTCCTCACCGCTCTTAATTTCCACGTACATTCGTCAATGATGCAGACCAGATGTAAAGTTGTTTTATTTGACCTTTTCACCTTCCATTCAAAGTTCTGCCGCATTGAAAAATGGCTAACTAGCCTTTTCAAATCCTTTTTACTCGGAAAAAATTGACCTTTATAAATCATGGTTCTAGGTTCTTGCGCTGCGAAGGTGCTGCTTGTACCAGTACCAAACGAGTATGCATCTGCTCCGGGAATAACCCATGTTGTCACATTATCAGAATCAGATGCTGTTACGTTATACCGGACCTCGGAAGTCCCAGCCATATCTGGTGCAGTGCAACTAACTCCTTGTACACGTCTACCATGTGTTTGAATTTGTTCAGGCTCTTCATTGCCATTTTGCATATCATCAACCTGTTCATTATTTGCATCATTATCCACGTCATGGTTCGGGTGATTGTACTGCTCATTGTACTGCTCAATTCGACACCCAAACACATTAACAATTTGAGGTTCAACTAGATCTGTATGATTGACCGTTACCGGTGGGACACCGCACATGTTTTCCCCACCTTCGGTGGCACTCCTTTGGGTGAACCCTTGGTTGCTACCGCTAAAGGATCCAAACTGTTGGGTATTTTCAGGACGAGGAATATCATTGCCTATCATATCTCCAACTGTCTTCTCAGTTACACTGACACATACTTGAGGGATCACTCGATCTTCCCCCAGCATAAACTGGACATCGTCATCATTCCTTATAAATGTGCGACATGTACTGCCAGGAACGATTGATACTGATGACAAATCAACAGTGAATTTGTTTTCATCGTATTTCACAATGGTATGCACGATCGCCAACAATTCTTCGTAAGTCATATTCTTTGACACATACATTCCCCGGTTATCGGATCCAATAAACCTCTGACTTCCGTCGGGAAACTGCTCCCATCGACCGTTGTAAGATATTATAATCCTAACCCGATTCATGATGCTGTCAAATTATTCATCACTAACAATTAATAAAAACACAGGACTAAAAAATATTTTCACATCTTATATTTACAAAGGCTCGGGTGAGGATATTGAAAAGGCTCGGAGAAGACTTCAAAAGTCTCGAACATTTCTCTAAAAGGCTCGGTCAAGGCCAAAAAAGGCTCGGAAAAGGCTCGGTCAAGGTCAAAAAAGGCTCGGAAAAGGCTCGGTCAAGGCAAGAAAAGGCTCGGAAATTTGTAGACAAGGCTCCATACTTATTCATTTCAAAAAAAGGAAAAGGCTCGATGAAGGCAAGAAAAGGCTCGGAAAAGGCTCGGTCAAGGCAAGAAAAGGCTCGGAAATTTGTACAAAAGGCACCATACTTATTCATTTCAAAAAGTGGAAAAGGCTCGATGAAGGCAAGAAAAGGCTCGGAAAAGGCTCGGAAAAGGCTCGGTCAAGGCATTAAAAGGCTCGGAAATTTGTACAAAAGGCTCCATACTTATTCATTTCAAAAAGTGGAAAAGGCTCGATGAAGGCAAGAAAAGGCTCGGAAAAGGCTCGGTCAAGGCAATAAAAGGCTCGGTCAAGGCAACAAAAGTCTCGGAGATCCAACAAAAGATATTACAGTTTTCTATATAAACAAATGAAAATGTGAACAAATTAACAGAAGTATTTGCCAGAAATATTACCTTCTTGTACTGAAGCACGTCCAAACGTTTTATAAGTTGAAGAAGAAAGTCGATCCAACCTTGAATTTTTATTTCGATAAACAAACAGAGTCGCTGTGGAGAGAGAAAGTCTCGTTTTTTTGGAAGTGTGGAGAGAGAAAAGTATAAACAGAATAACATAAATGAAGAACTAAGGGCAATTTTGGTAGTTCACCATAATTGGTGCATTTTAAACTTAACTTATTAAAGTACTGACAAAGTCACCAAATGAGTTCAAAAGAGTGACATTTCCCACCATTTCCACTAAAAGAAATTCTAATCGCCCCTTCAACAAACCACTAAACCGGGCACACGTAGTCCAACAACTCTTAAAAAGAATAACCCAAAAAATTGAAATAAAGTATTGTAAAAAGTTTATCAAAACCAAAACAATAAATAAAGAACCAGCCAAGCTATTAGTCCCTCTCTCTCTCTCTCTCCTTTTTCTCTCTCTCTCCTTTCTTGTTACAAAAACCAAAAACCCTAGTCTGGTTTCTTTTTTTTTTTTTAGCTCATATTCTTCTTCTTTGTAAAAAAGAAAAGAAAAGAAAAGAAACAAGTCTTTTAATGGTGGAGAAAACTTGTAATATATTTTCATGCACTTTCTCACTTATTTTCCATCTCATGATAGGTCAACCACGCGTATCCTACACGCGCTGTCCTCTCCCTCCTTCAGCTCTTGCAAACAAGCCTGGTATTATCGCTGCCTTGGCCTTGACCCTTGAAGCTCTGTCTCTCTCCTTCTTTCTTTCTCTATATAAACAACCCTACCTTTCTTCTCTTCCTCATAAAATATTCTTCCAAAGCTCATGAAGAAGAACAATGAGAAAATGATGTTAGTAAACAAGAAGAAGCCTACTTATGATAATAATAATAAAAATAAAATTAGTTTGGAGAAAAATAGATTCTTGATTACTATAAATGTTCTAGGTAGTGCAGGCCCAATAAGGTTTGTAGTGAATGAGAAGAATGTTGTTGCCAATGTCATTGACACAGCTTTGAAGTCTTTTGCTCGCGAAGGCCGCCTTCCGGTTCTCGGATTCGACGTCGATAACTTTCTTCTCTACAGTGCAAATGGAGAATCAGATGGTATGATATCATGATCACATATAGGGATGGCAAAATTATCCACGGATACGGATATCCGTAAGAATCTGCTCCATTTAAAATGAGGATGGATACTATTATTTCGAGGACGAAGCGGGGATGGATGTCATTCTAATATCCATTTTATTTTCGGGGATGGGGATGGATATCGTCTATGGATATCCATCCCCATCCGGATCCAATGTAGATTATAATATTTTAAATATATAAAAATTAATTATGTAATTATTAATTAGAATTATATAAGTTATTATTAATTTTTATATTGAATTTTATTGGATATATTTGTTTCTCTTTAAATTGGATAAAATGTACAATTACATATGTTAGTTACATTTTTCTCCTGTAAACTATAAAAATTTAAAGTTTTTTCATCGGATACGGATATAAACGGAGCGGGGATGGATATCTCTATCTTAATTAGCGGATTATCCGAATCCGCCCCACTCACTTAGAAATGGGGATGGATGCGGGGATGAAGCTATATATCTCAAACGGATACGGGGACGGATATTGGGGTATCCATACCCAATCTGATCCATTGCCATCCCTAATCACATACCCTCTTGAGAATTTATTTGCTTTTTTGTTGATTTTAGTTTAATAATGGTTTTTTGTTTTTATAAAAAAAATATATAAAAAAATTGATAATTGATTCCTCCTTTTAGTAGATGCCATTGTTTTCTTTTGAATAATAATACAACTAGCTAGGTCAAGGGCGGCGTGTTCACTTGTAAATTGTAACCTTTTCTAATAAATGATTAATTAAAGTTGGAAGTACAGTATTATATTATTCTGATGGTTTTCATCTTTAAAATTAAAATAAAAAAAATAAAATTAAAATATTTCACACCTACATTCAAAAGGTTGTGGGTTCGACTTATTTCCTATCCCTCAGTCCCTAAATATTGTGATAGTTAAAATAAATAAATAAATAAATAAGATACCATACAATTCAATTTATAATTTTTCACAGATATTAATTAGTGAATGTACTTGGAGAATTCTCGATAAGCCAATGCATTTTTTTTCAGAGAATTGTACGTTTTAGTTAATTAAGTGTTGATACAGGCCCTTTATCTGCTTTTAAAGTTTGAGAGTGCCTTTGCTTTGAAAGTATATCTTCAGAAAGCACTTCAACTTTTCTTTTAATTCAAATAACGCTTTTTATTTTTTAGCTAGAAGGATTTTTTATTTATTATTTCCCCATTTTAGATTGTACTTAATTCCAATAAAAAAGACAAACTTATTAAAATAAAATAAAAACTCTTTTGAGATTTCTAATTTAGTTATGTACGACATCCCTTTTCAGACCGTACTTGTTTTTCATTTTCTTTTATCTGTTGTCTCTATTGTTAAGCTTTGCCAAAACAAATTAAAGAACAAAGTTGTTAACTGCCCAGGGGTCAAAGAAGAATTTTCCATCAATATGGGGGAATAATCGAGATAGTAAGACATCATAGAAGAGCATCCCGATACCCCGACTTCACAAATTGGCCGGGTACAACCTCCTACCAGCCCAAATCGAGATCAAGGGTTCCTAGACTCAAAAAAGTACCAGGAAACAAAGAAGCCAAAGTTCCAAGGACTCCACTACTGTAGGATCCTAGTACCCCCGCTGTCGTCTGGAATCCCAGCATCCCGGTACCCTGATACATTCATACAAAGTTTAATAATCGAGAAGAAGACAAGATATCCGAGTACCTCGATCCCGCCTAAAGACAGCCAACTAGGCAGTAAGTATCAAATTAACAGATTACTAAGTATCAAGGTAAGATCAGGCATGCCGAAGATCAAGCTACATAGAGAGGCAGAGAGACGATGACATTTTGATAAATAAAGAAGTATATTCATTCCCGCTACTAAGAGTTCTATTTGAATTGGGAGTCAACTCTCTCACAATCTGCTAGAAAAAGAATCGCTTGATTCTAGGGATCAATTCCTAGAAGGAAAGAGACGATCTTCTTGCCAATCGCCACGGAACGCCCCGAAAACCTCTAGGTCATTAAACCAAAGTTATAGGAATGCATGGCAAGAAACAAGACCTATATATACATCGTATTATCACAAAGAAAGGGGGAGGCAATTCTGAATCCCAAACCCGACTTGATAATTTCCACTTATTGACATGTACGAGAGCTCTTTCGCCAACAAAACCCTTACCCCCGTTATCATTGCCATATGAACATCTTCACTGTATTTTTGTTTAATGCTTACCATCAATAAAGAATCATATTGTTACGTTATTTTTCATTCACCATTATCATTCTCTATTTACTAGTTTATTAGGAAGCTAAGGGTATCGAACTACTTGATATCCCTCCGACTAAAATCTACCCTGATTCTAGTCACTAGAATTGTTAATTGGAAAAATCACCCCAAGTGACAATTTTCAGTTAACACTTTTGGCGCCGTCTGTGGGAAGTACTCCCATCTCTTTACAAAGCTACCTAGCTCTACCTAGAAGATTCACAAGATGAGGCTCCGATCATCTCAAGGGCATCCCGACCCTTCAGGGCCCCATTCCCTCGCTTCCACTCAGAGAAACCAAGGGAAGAGGAGGGAAACGAGAAGCCATATCCCGGCACCGATTCCTCCACCCAATGTGGGCTCCGCGCCCTAGGACCTCGCGGTCCAGGAGGTAAATCGGGATACCATGGAGTAGCACGCTGCTGCCTACGTGGAAGATGATCGCCCAAGGAATACCTTTCGAAGCACCTAGGCTCATGGGAGAAGCCGAACCAAGCACCCGAGTACCAGTCTTTGACAGACTCGGGCCGCCTTTGCCGATACCAGATCATCTTGGAGATTTCAGACCCCCGACAGGTGAAGTCAACATTTAACATCCCTCCTAGAAGGATCCAACCAACGGCAAGATTGGCAATAGAGAAGAGGGCTCCACAACCCGATGCAGGTGGTAATACTGGGCTTAGGAGAAACCCGCGGGGTACCCAGCCCTAGAAGGAGGAGCCCAAGGAGACAATCGCACTATTCGAAACTTCGGATAATGAAGGCTTAGTAGCCAGATCCATACACAATGGGTCCAAGCGTCTTGAAGATCAAATGGCCAAAATGGCAAAAGAACTCAAGGAGCTAAGGAAAGGGAAACACCGGGGTACCTGGAAGAACCCCTTGGGAGAGATGAATGCACCCTTCTCCAGAAGGATCAGAGAAGTAGAGCTACCCCCCAAATTCAAGATGCCCGTCGAAAAATACTCTAGATTAGAAGACCCTATGAGCCACATGGAAAGCTTTATTCACTAGATGGAGATCCAGAATGCTACCATGTCGGCAATGTGCAGAATGTTCCCTTCCACTCTGACCGACTGTGCCAAGACTTGGTTCAGAAAGTTACCTCCAGGTAATGTGGATTCTTTTACAAAGCTTACTTTAGATTTTTGTGCTCAGTTTCAAGGGATCAAACCTCGTCCTAAAGACCTCGTCCTAATACAGTATGTGATCCAAGAGCGGGGTGAGACGCTGAGGTTCTATGTAGAGAAGTTCCACAAAGAAGTGATCCAGATGGGAGTGTTTGCCGAGAAGGAGAACTTGGCTAATTTCAGAAGGAACTTGTGGGTTGGTAGATTATTCCGGCCATTTGCCAAGCATCCACTTGAGACTTACCAAGAGGCCTATGACAGGGCACTGGAGCAGGTGGACATAGATGAACAACTCCGGGTTAAGGTCGAGCACAATGAAGCCTGATCAGCTAAACGACCGAAGAAGAAGTCTCTGAAGCCTGCACTTGCAAAGAAGTTTCAGAATCATCTACCAAACCTATCGACCTACCCACCACCACCTCCTTCCCAGCAACGAGATAGATACCTGGTGAGAAGGACCCCTCCTAGAACAACACCTCCATTAATTGAGGTAGTACGGGTAACAAGTGAAGAAGACTAGTACAAACATTATACTCCTTTCAATGTATCCCGAGAGACCATATACCTCACCATCTGCGATAAAGGTTTGCTCTGGAAGCCTGGTCTTATGAAGATCCCGGCTGATCAAAGGAACCGTTACAAGTATATGATTTCCACGACGATGTAGGACATAACACATCTAAATGCTACAGCCTCTATAACCAGATCAAAGGATTGGTAAAGGGAGGACTCTTGGTTGAATATTTGCGGCAGGTACAGGATAACATCAAGGCAGGAAAGGAGATGCAAGGGGAGATGCAAGATGCGAGATGCGGAAGAAAGAAGGAAGGACAATAGTAAAGACTTGATGCAGCAAATCCAAGTCATTCACACCATCAACAGAGGCCCAACACTAGCAGGGACTTCTAACAACTCAATGAAGAACCATGTTAGGAAGATTCCGAGGCTTACTACTGGTCATGATGTACTCTAGGTCTCTAGGGGATCCCAAGACTATCCTCATTCTGCCTAGATCATTTTCACAGAGGAGGACGTATACAATACAGTTTAACCACATGATGATCCAATGGTGATCACGGTACAGATTGCTAATTGCCAGGTTCACCGCATCCTGATAGATACAGGGAGTAGTGTTGACATTATGTTTAAAGGAGCGTTGGAAAGGCTCAACTTGAAGAACCCCTGCTACAATAGCTGCACCACACCCTTGTATGGTTTTACAACAGACTCAATAATGCCAGTTGGGACGCATATTCTACCGGTAATAATTGGAGAGGCTCCCCTCCAACAGAACATCATGACATAGTTTATTGTGGTTGATACCCCGTTCGCCTACAATGAGATTCTAGGAAGACCTTTCCTATCGGGAATCAGGGGAGTGTTGTCCATTTATCACAACGTCCTAAAATTCCCAGTAGAAACCAAGGTAGGAGAAGTTCGGGGAGACCAACAAGTAGCCCGCACATGTTATGCAATGTCCACTAATCCTACCGCATTAGCCAAGCAGTGCGCCCATGTAACTAGTGAACCAAGCCGCTGGGTACTGAAGCAGGATCACTATGCCCTAGAAGAAGGAGAGGTGCCAAATATGATTATAGAAGAAACGAAAGTAGAAGAACGGGGATGGACTGGTGGTCACCCCGGGAAGCAGTTAAAAGAAATATCAATCAGAAAGGGAAATCCAACCAAAGTAGTGAAGATAGGAGATGCGCTGGATTGTGAAGTCAAAAGGAACCTGGTAAAACTCCTTGAAGAATATAATGACATTTTTTCCTGAAGTCAAAAGGAATCTGGTATCCCTCTTAAACTAGCCGCTCACAGGTTAGTAGTGGATGCAACCTTCAAGCTGGTCAAATAAAAGCGGAGGCATTTCAACGTCGAGCGGAATGCCGCGGTATAGGAAGAGGTGGATAAGCTTCTGAAAACCAAATTCATTAGAGAATCCTGCTACCCCGAGTGGATCGCCAATGTGGTCATGGTGACCAAAGCCAATGGGAAGTGGCGTATGTGCGTGGACTACACCAATCTCAACCGGGCCTGCCCGAAGGACAGTTTCCGTCTGCCTAAAATAGATCAGCTGATTGATTCCACTACAGGTAACAAGCTTCTAAGCTTCATGGATGCTTTCTCGGGCTACAATCAGATCATGATGCACCCAGCCAATCAAGACAAGACCAGCTTCATCACTGGGTAGGGCCTCTACTGCTACAAGGTATTGCCATTCGATCTTAAAAATGTTAGAGCCACTTAACAGCGCTTGGTGAGCAAGTTATTCAAACAATAGATAGAAAGGTCTATGGAAGTATACATAGGTGACATGATCACCAAGTTTCAAATGACTGACCAACACCCCGAAGATTTACGACAGACCTTTCAAGTAATAAAGGAGAACTAGATGAGATTGAATTCGGCTAAGTGTGCTTTCGGGGTGGCAGCAGGAAAGTTTCTTGGGTTTATGTTACACGAGAGAGGAATCGAGGCCAATCCCGAGAAAATCAAGGCCATCATGGATCTTGAATTCCCCACTACCCTCCAGTAGGCACAGGGTTTAACTGGCCGGATAACAGCATTGAACCGCTTCATATCCCGATCTATAAATAAGTGCTTACCTTTCTTTAAAATCATTAAGCAGGGTAAGAATATGAAGTGGGATTAAGAGAGTGAGCAAGCATTTCAGGCATTAAGAGAGTGTCATATGAATTTCATGCTTTTCATATTTAAGTATGTCATTAAAAGAATCATCATGTCATGGAGATCATTATAGGTCATTCAAATAGTACTTCCTAAATAAATCTCATAGTCCAAAAATGCATGTTTGAACATAAATATGACATGGATTGCAATACAAGCATGGTTCACACTTATTGAAGAAAAAACATATAAGCATATGTGCAACCAATTTACTCCAGCAATTAATAAAGAAACATAAAAATTTTCAAATTTTTGCATGCAACAAGTATGCAATTGCTCTCTTTGCTTGAGTTGAGTTCCCTATATGGGGTCAATCACCAAATCACATCAATCCACGAGACATATCCCAATAGATCTACTAAGTGTTTTAAACCTAGTTGCATCTAAGGGTTTAGTAAATAAGTCCGCTAGTTGATCATTTGTACCTACATGTTCAAGTACATTGCATTTGTTCTCAACTAGTTCTCTTATAAAATGATGGTAGATGTCAATATGCTTAGTCCTAGAATGTTGTACCGGATTCTTGGAAATATTAATAGCACTCATGTTATCACAAAAGAGGGTTAGAGTACCTTGATTGAATCCATAGTCGACTAGCATTTGCTTCATCCATAGGAGTTGTGTGCATCCACTCCCCGCGGCTATGTACTCGGCCTCGATCGTGGACAAGGAAATCGAGTTTTGCTTCTTGTAAAACCAAGACACCAAGCTGTTGCCTAGAAAGAAGCAACCGCCCGATGTGCTCTTCCTATCATTTCAATTCCCTGCCTAATCTGCATCACTAAAGCCAACTAAGCTAGCATTAGTGTCAAAAGAGTACCAAATCCCATAGTTGGATGTCCTATTCACATAGCGAATGATTCTCTTAACATAAGAGAGATGGGACTCCTTAGGATCCGATTGGTACCTAGCACACACACCCACACTAAAAGATATATCAGGTCTACTTGCGGTCAAATAAAGCAAGCTACTAATCATGCCCTGATACAACGTTTGTTCTACACTTTTTCCACTAGCATCCTTAATTAGCTTCAAAGTGGTACTCATGGGTGTATCACAATGTTTGACATTTTCAAGATCAAACTTCTTCACTAGGTTCTTTCCATATTTAGCTTGGGTTATAAGAATCCCAACATTCAATTGCTTAATTTGCAAACCTAGGAAGTAACTTAGCTCACCAACAAGACTATCTCAAATTCATGAGACATAACATTAACTGGACTTTGGTGTTGTTGGTGGAGCCAAACACTATATCATTAACATATTTTTTAGCTATAAAAAGCTCATCATTGTCTTTCTTGATGAATAGAGTCTTGTCAAATCTACCCCTTGTGTACTTATTGTCAACAAGATATTGAGTGAGGCGCTCATACCAAGCCCTCGGTGCTTATTTCAACCCATATAGAGCCTTCTTGAGACGATAGACATGGTTGAGGTGGTGAGCATCCACAAACCCCTTGGGTTGTTCAACAAACACTTCCTCTTGGAAGAAGCCATTAAGGAAGGCACTTTTGACGTCCATTTGGTGCAATTTGAACTTGTCTATAACTGTTTTTCATTTTATTTTCAAAAATTTTAAAAATAAAACACAGAAAACAAAACTAATGTTGAAATTAAAAAATACGGAAAACATCTCAAAAATGTTTTACTTGTTTTTCAAAATGTTATTTTTAAAAATAAAATTAAAATAAAAAAAAATAAAAATAAAAAATAAAAACTCGCCCAACTCTCCTTCTTTCCCCATCTCCATCCTTCTTATTTTTCTCAGGTTATTATTTTTAAATATATATATATATATATATATATATATATATATATTTTCATTGTTTAAATTAATATTAATTTTATTATTAAATATAATAATGAAAAGTATTTCAACCCCTTCCAAAAAACACCGGTCAATTTTTTAACCAAATTGTTCAATGATTTTAGGTTATAATACCAAACAAAATTATAAACTTAAAATTACAATTTTTGATATTTTCAGTTAATTTACTAGATGTGTTTTTATTGTTTTTTATTTTTATAATACAGCTTTCAACATATATTACCAGACACATTTTTAGATTTTGAAACTGAAACTAAAAACACTATTTTTGTTTTATTTTTATTTTTCGAAAAAAAAAAAAAACAAACAAACAAATGAAAAACTCCTATCAGACACATCCTCAATGCACCTAAGAAAAGCATGCAGATGTCATTTAAAACATTTTTAATAAAGGAAGAAAACGTAAGATGATCTTAATAAACTATGGAAAACGTAAATTTAATAAAAATTGATTATTTGTGAACTATGCAAATATCATTTAAAACATTATTTTTTTAGCTATTACAAGTAATTAATTTAGAGTTTGAGAGAGGGAGATATGACTCAAACTCATAACCTCATTTGAAGGATGTACTCCTTGACATTAATGAATAGTACTAACATAAATGGAATCTTATTAAATGAAAGAAATTGAAAAGCCATTTAATTGGCAAACATTCACTACAAAAAAAAAGGGCTATTGGGACGTTTTTTTTTCGTCCCTATAGCCCAAAAATCGTCCCAATAGGTCTATTGGGACGAATAAAATTTGTCCCAAATTCCGTCACCTTAGGTGGGTCGCAATAGTTTTTTGGGAACGAAAATTGAAATTCGTCCCTTAAAACTACCTATAGGGACGATTTTTGTTCGTCCCAATTGACAATGTATAGGGACGAAATTATTCGTCCCAATAGACTACCTGTACGGACGATTTTTGTTCGTCCCCTTTGACAACTTATAGGGACGAAATATTTCGTCCCATTAGATAAATTTTAATCTCTATAGGTATCCTATAAGGACGAAATTTATAAAAAAAAAAAAAAAAAAAAAAAAAAAAAGAACTGTTGCCCATTCAAGCCACCCACCCACCACCACCAGCTCACCCAACACAAATTACAAATAATATGTGTTATCACTGGGTGTTGAACCCAGCTCGCCCATCAGCCTCATCCACCTTGCTGCAGCTTTGAATGTGATAATAAAAACATAATTTTTATATATAACCTCTAATTGTTATTAAATTTTTATTGATTTTTTTCAATCAAAATTTTATTTGTAGATCGATTCCACTAATTTAAATTTTATTTTTATTATTAAAAAACATTTATTATAACATTTAATTAAATTATTTTTTTAAAATCATATATTGTCATATCAAATAGTCAATCGTTAATCGTATTCGGAATTAGACATGACTCCGGTTTCGGTTCTCGATTCGGAACCAGCGGTTCCGATTTTCAATTGGGAACCAGTGGTTTCGGTTTTCGATTCGGAATCAACGGTTTCGGTTCCGGTTCCAATTCCAGTTCCGACGATTCCGTTTTTTTTTTTTTTTAATAATATAAAACTTCTCAAGACTAATAGTTATTGATCCTTATGAAGAATTTATTGGAAAAAACAAAATTCATCTCGATAGAGAACCACTGTTGACAAACAAAATGATCCATATTGCATCATTTTCTAATTTATATGGTAATTTAATTATTATTCTACCTTTAAGGAAAAACTTAAAAAAAAGTCAAGAATTTTCAACAAAATTAATTACTTAGTTCTTTGTTTTTTTTTTTTTTTTTTTGGATTTTTGAATGGATAACATATTTTATATCATAAATTCCAATATTTTGATTATGTCAAAAAAATTCCAGTAAAAAAAAAAATTCGAGTACTTTGAAGAATTTTTATCAACTATGTATTTATTTTATTTAAGCATTTCTATCAATAAATAAAAAAGAATGCCACAAGTGAAAATATAAAAAGAGATGAAATAAGAAATGTTATAAGATGAAAAGAAAATAATAGTAATAAGAGAGGAAAGATAGAAATAAATGACTAAAGAGAAACAAATAACTAAAGAGAAACAAATAAAATGTTTAGGAAAAGAGAAAAAATATGAGAGAGAGAAACAATTAAGATAATTAATGATCATGAAATCTTGACCTTTCAGACAAGTATGATCTAATGGATACATAAGTGTGACAAATCCTGAGTAAAAAAAAATGGTTAAGACACACTCATAACCATAAATACAATAACTATTATACACATCAAAATAATATATAATTTTTTACCTCTATTATTTACCTCATTTTCTCTCCTTTCATCTTAAAGTAATATTTTCATCATCTTCGTCTTCTAATACTTTTTTCACGTTTCTTTCTTCACTCATATTCATCTAAGCCTTTTGAGGATTAATTGAAAACACTACAAAAAAAAAAAAAAAAAAAACAACAAAAAAAAGGGCTATTGGGACGATATTTTTCATCCCAATAGCCCTAAAATCGTCCCTATAGGCCTATTGAGACGAAATTTTTTTGTCCCAATAGGATGTCTATTAGGACGAATTATATATTTCGTCCCAATAGATATCCTATTGAGACGAAAAATATTCATCCCTAAAGATCATACCACATTGTCCCAAATTTGTCCCAATAAACATTCTATTGGGACGAAAATCTATAGAGATGAAATATTTTCATCCCAATAGGCAGTCTATTGGGACGAAATATATAATTTGTCCCAATAGACTGCCTATTGGGATGAAAAAAATTCGTCCCAATAGCATGTCTATTGGGACGAAAAAAAAAAACGTCCCAATAGGTCATTTTTCTTGTAGTGATTAGAGCATCTCTAATGCAAGCGTGGCTTGTGAAAAAAAGATATGCCACGTAGGATAAATAGACGTTATGTTAATAATTGTGTCTCCAATGCAGCCGTGCATATTCAACATCAAACTGACGTGGCAAAAAAAATATTAGACATTGTCAACATGACTGTCCACTTTCAGACGGTCTGTTGAATAGCTATTTTTTAGGTTGAATCAACAAACATTTAAATCTGACATTATTTTTTCATATATTTTTGGTAAGGACATAAAATAAAAAACAAAACAGGGAAAAAAGATGGACACATCATTAAAAAAAATTGTGTTTTAGACGGACATATTAGATACCAAATTTTGGGTTGATTGTCTATCAAGTCGATTTTTATGCCATATAGGAAGTAACTCTCTTGACATTGTTGCCATGTCAACAATTATTGGTATGCAAACCACTTTTGCATTGGAGATGCTCTATTTAACCCGATATATTTAACCATTTAATTAAGTCACTAATTAAAATGGATAAATTTCATTGCGATCAAAGAAAATGCCAGACGGTCCCCCAGTAGGTAGTAGAGCCAATCTCACAGGATATTGGGCTCCTTCGGCAGCACTTAAGAGGCCAGTATGGCAAGTCATTTCAGTTCTGACATATCCAGGGTTAATACAATTGATTAAGAAATTTGGATACTTCTTTGCCAAAATTCTTGTATAGGCATTCAATGCTGTTTTGGAGACAATATAGGCAGATAGAACTGTTGGCCACCCTTCTTTCTCTAAGTATTCTTCTTTGAAATCCTCCAAGAACTTGTTCAATACCTTATCAATTTTCTCTTCTGTAAGACTTTCGAAATCGCCTAACACTGCCTGAGCCCATTTGCTTGGTACATTCTAAGCCAACATGAAAGAAAAATATAGGTTAAACGGACGCATACATTCAATTATAACAATATTTATTGAAAAACATATGCAAGAATGTCCATATAGAACTAAGTAAGTAAACATATGCAATATTTATTTACCTTCAGCACTCCATTTAAAGCGGATACATTGACGATCCTTGCTGAATCGGATGATTGGAGGAGTGGAATAAGTGCTTCAGCCATTCTTTTGGCACTATAATAGTTTGTCTTCACGCATTCTTCTGCCATATTGAAATTTTGAGTTGCCAATTCATTCCAATTGACATGCTCTCCATGTGGCTGCATCAACAAAAAGAAACTCAATCCCCAAGATCATAATCAACATTGAATTTAGGAAGGATGGGGCCCTTGCAAAAATGTCCACCATAAAGTTTAGAAGTGCAAAAATGTCTCCTGTATGATTTTCTTGCAAAACTGTCCGGTATCAATGTTTACTTTGCAGAAATGTCCAATGTTGGACTATACTACCCTCATCACTTAAATTGGGGTGTAATTTCACAAATACCCTTAAACATTTCAGGTTTCCACAATTACCCTTGTCTTCCCTTCCCTCCCTTTCTTTCCACGAGTCCTTTGTTGAATTCCCTCCCCCCCCCCCATTTCGAACATACAGGACCTGACCCGACCACAACACTGTCGTGGGGCTCCCCCGATACTTCTTCTTCTTGTTCTCATTCTTCTTCCTTCCCCATCTTCGGGGCTTCAATATTCCTCCTACCATTCCGAAATTCCTTCTGAATTGTTTTCAATTGAACATTATCAAGAACCATATAACCTGAAAACCATATAAAAACCCTAAAAACAGAGAGATAGAGAGAGATAGAGGCACTAGGACGACGAGGGATGATGGGTTTCTGTCCGTAGTCTTCAAAAGTTTGCAATTGTGTTGGGTAACAGACAGGGTGGAGTTTGAGTCTGAAGCCGAGGTAGATCGACCAGGCAAGGATACCTAAGCTGCTAGCTGTGGGATCGAAGACGGCTGCAGGTGAGTGTTTCTTTAAATATGTGCATTGGAACCTTTGAAATCAATTTTAATTTTTCGTCTGTGCTGGGCGGTGCTGCTGTTTGGGAGGGGCTAGACATTGTTTTTGGGTCGATTTTCTTTTTTGTTTTTGTTGGTGTTGTGTTTGGATTGGGTTGTTTTTGATGGTTTTGCCTGGTGTTGATGTGGGGTCGTTTCTGCTGGTATAGCTATTGTTTGTCTTATGTCTTAGTTAGGTTGTCTTGTTTTAGGCGTCTTTGCTTCCCTGCCTGGGTTGATTCATTCTGATGCAACTTTGTGGGTGTTTGGATTTAGCAGAGAAAGTGTTTGATAATATGCTTGAGAGAAGCATGGTTGCGTGAAATGTTATCATTAATGCGTTTGTTCAGTCTCGTGAGTTGGTTGTAATGAAGAATTTGTTGGCATTTGTTCGTTCTAACTGCTGTGTGGGCATTTCTTGTTTTCTATGGCACCCCTTGTTGAATTGCTGCTGCTATGTGGCGTTGTTTATTTGGCATTGATAACTGTGTCCAGGGCTTGAAGTTCGAGTCTTGGGTGCGAAAGCCCTGTGCAGGGCTTCAAATGCCTTGACAGGGCTTTAACAATCAACTGTTTTACTTATACACCGTTTTGTTTTATTTCTTCATTTTCATATCTTTGTTACTTTAACAACATTTGCAGGGTCTATGGATACAATGGATGGGTTCATAGTACATTGCGATAGACATTGGATTGATGACGAGGTGATGGGTCCAATTTCCTTTGCATGTCATGACGAGAAATATAGTAAATTGTTTGAAACAATATGTCAACGTATCGGGGTTAGTAATGACAGATTCCGGATAAGCTTAAGTTCAGAGCTGTTAACGCCGAAAGGGAGTTGTACTTTATCCATTATGAGCGACAGTGATGTATCCTGTTTGCTTTCTCATAATCGATCCTTGTCCTTGTGGACTGAAATTAAGGTCGAAGTCGTAGAAAGATCTATACCGGCGAAGGCAACTGAAAATGTTTTTCAAACCGTGATAAAGTCAAGAAATACAACAATCCAGTCATGTATACCTTCAGGCTGTAAAACCTCTGGTCATTCCGAATCCCCAATTAGTACTCCATTGTTTCCATCGGTGAGTGGTAGCAACCAACCGTTTGGGCCAGTGCCTTCCCTCGGATTTACATCGAACGAGAAAGAACAGGGGACTCCAGCATCGACTACTAAGCATGCAGATGCAGAGGTTAAGGTGGATGATTATGATAGTTCTAGCAGTGAGTCTAGCAGTGATGAGTCTAGCAGTGAGAGGCAACCGTCAACAGACTGTAGAGAAGTTCAAACAAATGGAGCACCTAAGAGTTCTACACCCTCTACGACGACACGGTGGACAATACCGGGGTCAGAACTATACTCAATTCAGCCCATTAGATCGAAAGAATTGTTTCAAGACAATGGAGACTTTAGTGAAATATATAAAGGACAGATTTTCAAGGACAAGAAAACATTGAAAGGGGCTCTAGGGTTCAATGCATTGCAAAAGAGGTTTGATTACAGGGTTCGACGATCGAATCATACACGATTCGTCGCAATATGTAAAAAGAGAGATTGTCAATGGGTTTTTAGGGCAGGGAAATCGAGAAATGGGACGTACTGGAATGTTAAGTCCGTTGACTCTAAGCACACATGTGGTGATAATGGAAACTACAACGTAGATTTTCACCGTGTAAGTTCCCATGTAATAGGGCAATTGTTTGCAAGAAAGTTTGTCGATCCAGGACGCAACCTCCGTCCTAAAGATATCCAGGCTGACATGAAGGATAAGCACGGCATAAACCTCACCTACAACAAAGCTTACAGATCTAAGGACCGTGCTTTACATAGTGTTTTTGGTGATCCATGGGAGTCATTTAAGACGTTGCCCGCATACTTTCACATGTTGGAGAAATGTAATCCGGGGACAAAAACCAAGATTGCAACCGATAGGCAAAACCGGTTCAAATATGGATTTATGGCACTTGGGGCTTGTATAGAGGGATTCAATACAGTAATTAGGCCGGTTATTGCCGTCGATGCTACCCACTTGAAGTCCAAGACCAAGGGAGTTTTGTTAGTTGCGGTATGCAAGGATGGTAATGAGATGATATACCCTTTGGCATTTGGGTTTGCCAATTCCGAGTGCTCAAAGTCATGGACATGGTTCTTGAAGCAACTTCACGACGTGATCTTGCATCCCGAACTTGTTCTGATAGTTTCGGATCGACACACGGGTATCTCTAATGGCATGAGAGCAATATTCCCCAATTCAGCACATGTGCTTTGTGCATACCACTTTGCCAACAATCTGAAACAACATTGTAGGAAGCGAGGTGACGTGATTTATCATTACTATCGTGCTGCATATGCGTATCGTGTTGAGAAATTCGACCGTGTAATGGCTGAGCTGAAATCCATCCATCCTAAGGTTTATGATGAGCTCGTAGAGGTTGGGATACAAAAGTTTTCACGTGTCCATAGCCCTAGGAAGAGGTACCATATGATGACCACTAACATTGCAGAGTCAATGAATTCTTGTTTACTTGCGATCCGAAAGTTGCCTATCACATCTATTGCCGAATTTATCAGAGATTTGTTGCAACGTTGGTTCCACGACCGTCGAAGTAATGCAAGAGAAACACCCACATTCTTGACTAATGATGCGGACCAACACATCAAAGACAGGGTATTAGCATCGCAACGGTGTGAGATTCACCCCATTGACTACGATAGATTCAAGGTACAAGACCAATGGAGTGAAGCAATTGTCGACTTGGAACAACGTTCATGCTCATGCCGTGAATGGGACCTAGATGAGCTACCGTGTATTCATGCCATGGCTGTTGCAACGTATGCTTACATAATGTTTATTTAGTTTTTGAATAACAACCATAATCTTGAATTTCTAATTGTCATTCATTTTTTTGTGTCTTTTGTATCAGGCTTAAAGGTAAGCCCATCAACTCATTATGTTCAGACTTTTTCACAACCGGATGGCTGAAACAGGCGTACGCCATGGTTGTGAACCCTGTTCCAAATCCTGAAGAGTGGGACATTGCTGATGATGTTCGTAATCGCGTTGTATTGCCATGGAAAAAAAAGCGACTGACAGGAAGACCAAAGAAAAATCGGATGCCTTCTGTCGGGGAGAAACGAAAGCAACAATCGTGTGGGAATTGTGGGCAAAAGGGACACAATCAAAAAAGTTGCACGAACCCATCATGTAGCACAGGGAAACCAGCAAAAAAAGCACGTGGTTGTAGTGTGTGCAAGAAAGAAGGACATAACAAACTTACGTGCCCGGATAGGGATAAGGCACCGGACCCCAGTTTGGCTCCCCACCTCAGCTCGGATGACACTGACACGGACGATGAAGAAGTTGATTCGTAGGTATGGGTGAGACTCATCCTTTCCTTCTATTTTATTTTTTAAAATAAAAATTCTTTGACAGCCAGCAGTGTTGCTTACGCTGTTGTTGTTGCATTCACATACATCTTCACTGTAGGTTCAGATGCAGGAGTGCAAAAACGTTGTGGTGGTGATGATGGTGTAGTATGTGTTGTAAGTTGCAGGGGATGTTGTTTCTCTGGTTGTTGCTGTGATGATGGTGCAGTTGTTCTTTTTAGGTGGTGTGGTGTAGTCATTGTAAGTTGCAGGTTACCTTGTTTAGTACCTTTTTTATGGTTTTTAAGTTTTTACAAGCAGGAGCAGCCCAGCATGTGTTATAAATAACACAATATTTACAGCTGTTTTGAACTTGTTGTGGTGATGATCTTGTATGGAATAATTGTTTTCAAGCCCTGGAATATTTGTTGCGGCTTTGTTTTATTATTTTATTATTATGGAATAATTGTTGTTGAGGCCTTGGGTCTTGGGTGATACTGGTATTTATGTTATGTGTTTGTTTAAGTATATATTTCTGTGTCGCCAGCCTACACATTTACTGTTCTTAGTTCTTCTTTGTTGTATATATTGTTGTATACTGTTCTTTGTAGTAATACTGCCATACTGGGCTTGATATTATTGATCCCAGGAACGAACAGGAACCATGCAAGACAGGGCTTGACTATATTTACATGTCAATCCCTGGAATAATTTTTAAAGCCCAGGGCTTGACTATATTTACATGTCAATCCCTGGAATAATTTTTAAAGCCCAGGGCTTGAATTTATTTACATGTCAATCCCTGGTTTTGAAGCCAGGGCTTGAATTTATTTATTATATCCAAGGCCCTGGAAGAACATTTAGTTGTACACACTTACACACGGGGGGGGTCACACAAGACAGGCCCATGTTTATGTTTTATATATATGTCAAGGCCGGGCTTGAACAACATTGATTTGTTAAGGCTGGATATTATTATGTAGCCCAACAGAAGGTGGGGTTGGTCATGACAATGTATTTTAATTAATAATATTTAGTTAAATGAAGTAGAGCAGTAGTTAATGGTAAACATACATTCATTTAGGGAGTCTTGGGCTTCGGGAGTCTTTATACCCCGTGTCTTTTGAGTTTGAAAAAAAGCATTCATTGAAATGGTTTGTGAAAAGGCATCCAGATGACTTTTCAATGGAAAAGGACGGTTGGGGCAATGACCATGGTGGCTTTTCATTTATTGGGACATTGGGGGTTTTCATACATTATAAATACCGTCCTTTGTTACATTTTTTTCTCACTCACTTCACTTATATTCGCCGCTGCTATTGTTTAGCATTTTTTTTGTTTTTTTCAAGGTCCAATGGCAGAAAACAACACATTATATAATGTTGCAAATAATTTTCATGAAACAGACAGGCTGGAATCCATCTTTGTATGTCTAAGGCAACGGATTGCAAATGCAGAGAACATCATCCGTGAAGAGCGTGCAAATGCTGGACGCCTGACTGTGGACAATGCAGTGTTGATGGGAAAAGTTGAAAACCTGGAAGCAGAAATTATCAATTTACATGTGCAGATGGAGGCAAGAGACGATGAACTGAATGGGCTGTACAGTCTTGTGGAAAAACTGCAGAAGAAATTGTTGGAGTTCAATATTCCACCATCTCCCTAGAGAAATGCTTTATTATTTGTTCACAGTCTGATGTCTTTGCTTGTGGGTTTATGTTCAATGTGTTCAGGTCTTTCTAAATATTAATATTATTTAGTGGAAATGGAAGGAAATGAATATGATAATATTTCCCTTTCCTAAATCCCTGACAGAATATCTCAATCATCTAAAAAAGCTATCTTTAATTCATATTCATAAAAAAGGGAAAGCAGATGCCTTGAACAAACATAACACAAACAAGCATTCACATACATTTGCCAACTGTTACTCCGATTACAAAAACAACAATATACAATATAACCAGCATTACTGTTTTGCTTTGTACCGGTTCAGTGTAAAGAACCTTATCTTCTGTGGTACAAGAACTATGATTTGACAGTTTTTCACGCTGAACCGCACGGATAGCTTCATATGCTTCATCAACCGTATTAAATCTCTGATAAGAAGCACCCTTAAATCCATCAACTTGTTCATGACAATCAGGCCAAGAGTTGAACACACCAGTTTTCCTGCCTTTGAAAACAGCATACACCGATTTCTTTGCCATATCATATAAAACACTGAATATACGTGCAAAAAAAGAACTAACAAAGAGGAAATCAAGATTAGATTATGTTTTATAATGACAAAACAACAAACAAAATAAAGACATTAAATCCTGCATACATTAAAGAAAATGAAATAACAAAAACCAGTTAATTGGCCATAGAAGTCTTTCGACAGAAATCAAAGGTTGAAGATATACTACCTTGTAACCATATGATTTTTGTCGAAAACCTCCATGGCCATTGAACTCATTTTCCAACTAATTTCATAAATGAACGAATCAAAAACGAAACAAAATGAAGTTTAAGATTTGTAGAAGAAGACCTCTGGGCGTGGGGGCTCCTCGTCAGGATTGGCAGAAACAAACAGAAGATTATGAAGAAAGAGAAGAAGAGGAACCGACCATCTATATAGGGGAAAGACTGAAGTGGGATCCAGTTGTGGTCCACTTGCATTGGGGGCTGGTTAGTGGGATCCAGCTGTTGTCCACTTATTTCCTTACCCCCCACTGTTGCATTTTTTTTCAAGCCCAGAAACAATAAAGGTGAAGCCCTGAAAAGGTATTGAAGCCCAAAATCACCGTACTGAGCTAACTTGGAATAATATTTAACATTTAATTTAAATTTTTGGACAATTTTACAATTTTTTCCGAATGTACGTAATTTGTTACACAACATGTGGCAACACGTAGAGTGTTTGACACCACTAAAAACGCAATCCATAATGTGGGAAGCCTTAGCTCGACATTATGTGCAAATGTCACCCATTACTCTACTAGGGTTATAAGTGTTACTATGCAATGTTAATGGATTTAGTCACGGTGTATTTTTTTGTCCGTCCGATGCTCCCCCAAAAACTCTATAAAGATATCCACCTACATTGAATCCACTTTGGACCATCCCGATCGGGAAGAAAAACACGGGACCCACATCATCGCATGCATAAACAATAGACATTCAAGCCCTGGCTATTATTGTTCAAGCCCAGTAATTTCCCAAAAAAGGGGTTTTTACAATTTGGTCCCATTAATGGGGAAACATAACTCCCTAACTTTTTTACTTGTTAATTCAAAATACATGAAATGGGTCCTAATATAATTCAAAATACATCAACTTCGTCCTGAAGTTAGTCAAACTAACGGTCAACCTTTATAATATTAGTGGAAAGACACGTTTACCCTCCTATTAAACTTTCTCTCTCTCTCTCACGTTCATCATCACCACCAAATCCTCACCGATAGACCACCACCACCAACTCCACACCGATCGACCACCACCACCACCTCCACCAAATCCACACCAATCGACAACCTCCAGTAATCTTGTTCGATCGGCGTCGAGCAGCTCCTCGGGAATTAACGAGCAGCTCGATCGGCTTCTCCCTCTCGCATATCGATTTTCTCTTTTGTGTTTTTCTTTGAAAATGAAGCAGATCAGGATTTGAAGAAATGAGGATTTCTGGGGTTGGGTTTGGGTTTGGTGGAGATGAAGTGTGGCTGGGTTTGAGAGCGGCGGATCCAGAATCCTTTTTGAATTTTTTTAATATTTATTTTATTTTTCTGGTTTGGATTTATGATGATGACGAACTGGGTATGGATTTTTGAGGTCTCAATTTGATCTTCGATGGGTTGAGGTTTGGAAGAACTGGGTCTGTGGGGTTTCATTTAATTCCTTTTGGGTTTAATTTTGTTGTTGATGTGGTTAATCTGGGTTATTGATCTGGGTTGTGTTGTTGATCTCGGATGGTGATGGTGGTGATTTTGTAGTGTTAAGAAGATGAATTTGTTCTTTGATCTTTGGTGGAGATCCAGATTGGATCTCCACCGTCCATCTCATGAGATGGACGGTGGAGATCCAATCTGGATCTCCACCAAAGATCAAAGTTTTTTAAATTAATTTAATGTTTTTATTTTATTTTATTATTATTTATTTCTATCTTTTAATTGGAAACAAACGTAATTACTTTTCTACCCTCCTAAACGTTAGTTGACCGTTAGTTTGACTAACTTGAAGACCAATTTGATGTATTTTGAATTATATTGGGACCAAATTGTAAAAACCCCCAAACAAAATTAAATTAATAAAATAATGGGATCCAGCTGGACCAAACCAGGGCCCCCTGAATGTGGAATTGCTGTCTGAAGCCCATTCCCATCCTGTATTACGCCTACAAGCCTATATATATAATTGGAGACCTAAAAGCCCATGTGTTTGTTTAATTACATATAACCCCAATAATGAAGTGGGATCCAGCTGTGGTCCACGTATTTCCTTACCCCCCACTGTTGCATTTTTTTTCAAGCCCAGAAACAATAAAGGTGAAGCCCTGGAAAGGTATTGAAGCCCAAAATCACCGTACTGAGCTGACTTGGAATAATATTTAACATTTAATTTAAATTTTTGGACAACTTTACAATTTTTTCCGAATGTACGTAATTTGTTACACAACATGTGGCAACACGTAGAGTGTTTGACACCACTAAAACGCAATCCATAATGTGGGAAGCCTTAGCTCGACATTATGTGCAAATGTCACCCATTACTCTACTAGGGTTATAAGTGTTACTATGCAATGTTAATGGATTTAGTCACGGTGTATTTTTTTGTCCGTCCGATGCTCCCCCAAAAACTCTATAAAGATATCCACCTACATTCAATCCACTTTGGACCATCCCGATCGGGAAGAAAAATACGGGACCCACATCATCGCATGCATAAACAATAGACATTCAAGCCCTGGCTATTATTGTTCAAGCCCAGTAATTACATATTAACCCCAACAATGAAGTGGGATCCAGCTGTGGTCCACTTGCATTGATTAGTGGGATCCAGCTGTGGTCCAACAATTTCCTTACCCACTACCGCTGTAAATTTTTTCAGGCCCATAAGCAATTAAGGTGAAGCCCTGGAAATTAGTTCAAGCCCAAAACCACTGTACTGAGCTGACTTCGTATGCAGGATGCTATATTTTTGTATGTATTCCGTAATGGTAATGGTTATGAATGGATTAAGGCTTGAAAAAAATAGAACAATTCATTTTTTTCATTTCATTCGTCGTAAAGACATTAAAAACGTGGCCTCCAAACCAAATATTCTGGGCTTCAGAACAAATCAATTTTTTGAATTTGTCGCAAACACATTAAGAAATACTCCAATACCAAATATTATGGGCTTCAGAACAAGTCATTTCATTTCATACGCCCCCCACCCAAAGCAAAACAACCAAACAACACACCATGGTTTACATTACAGAGGCTTCCACCGGAAATAAAACCAGAAAATCTAAAAACAACAAAGCTGATAAACATTCCAGCCACAACCCCAACATTCCCTCACAGAGGGAAAGTCCAACACGATGGATTTCATTATTAATGATAAACTTAACATCGGTAAACTGGAAATGTTAAAACGTCTCAATTTCAGCACAATTGACCGCAGTCAATGATCCTTACGGTCTTCGATGGCAAGCCGGAGCTGGAGCCGATCTGATCAATGGCCTTCAAGACGTCAAATCCTTTGACCATCTCACCGAAGACGACTTGCTTGCGATCGAGCCACTCGGTCTTAGTGGTACAGATGCAGAACTGGGACCCGTTGGCCAATGTGCTGGTTTTGGCCATTGACAATATACCGGGACCGATGTGCTTCCTCACGAAGTTCTCGTCGGCAAAACTAGGGCCGTATATCGATTCACCACCGGTTCCATTTCCTTCAGTGATGTCTCCTCCATGGACCATGTACCCAGGTATCACCCGGTGGAAGGTTGAACCCTTGTAGTGGAGTGGCTTCCCAACCGTGCCGATCCCCTTCTCTCCGGTACAAAGAGCCCGAAAGTTCTCCGCTGTGATAGGGGTACTGTCTGCGAAGAGCTCCATCACAATTCTACCCGCAGGGATGCCGTCAATGCTTAGGTCAAAGAACACTCTAGGGTTCCCCATACCAGTGTCTACGACAAACAGAGAGAAGGTGTAGTGGAAAGTGGAAGTGGAAATGGTAGATGAAGAACAAAAGAGAGTATCGACAAAATGGGGACTCACGGTTTCCGGTTTCCTTTAAATGCCAAATGCCCCCCCAAAGGTGGGGCCCCTTTTATGTACTTGGTTCCGTTGGCGTTCATCATCAACACCCCATCATGGGGTTTTGGGTTTGTAATGCAAAGGGCCCCCCTATGTACTTCAATTTTTTTTGTAATGAAAAAAAAATTCAACACCCCAAAAACAACAAAACTAACGCCACCCTAGGTCGGGGTCCCACCAAAGACGAGAAGAATTCATATTTGTAGTTTTCCGGCCTTTCTCATTATTAAACTGAACCGAACGTGTTCTCTTCAAGCGGGTTCGGTTACCTCTTTAAGCGGGTTCGGTTGGGGATCCACACACAGGTTCGGGTTTAATTGCTATCCCTACTCATGTATGGTTAGCGGAAATGGAAGAAATTATTATTATTATTAGCCCCTAAGTAAGAGGAAATGTAGAATATGTATCGAATGATATCCTTCACATTATGGGGTCACGATTGTTGTAAATCTTTCAATACATATCAGAAGACAGAAGATCTTCAATCCAGTGAAAGTTCTGATAACATTGTTATAACGACTTCATGCAATCTTCAAGCTGAAATTCAACTATTAATTCATAATAATCTCCACTTTCTTGTCTATAACATTATGATAACCAAACCTTTATACAATTAATTACACATTCAATTCAATTAAATCATCACAAAATCTTGAAAAAATTCATCACAAAATCATAACTTGTACTGCTTTACATTAACTAACACCAACTGAGGAAGAGAGAACACTGAAACTGTAAAACAGATAAACATCAAACAATGAAGCTTCAAACAAAAACAATGAAACATATAAATTACACATTCAATTAACATAACAATGAAGCTTCAAACAAAACCACGACAGAAACAGCTACCAACTTCACATCTACCAACCGTAAAACAGAAACAGCTACCCCAACAAACATCTCAACACAGTTCACCATTAACGAAAATTTCAAGAGCTATTGCCTGACGGATGGTGGGAATATCCTTCTGTCCAAACATTTCCATCCATGATGACAACGGGAACCCAAATAATATCAATTCTGCATATTTACACACAAAGGCACCACAACTGTAGCTGCAACAAGTGAAAATGCAGGACTAAATATTTTTGTATCATAATAAAGAAGTAGAAGTAATAATGCAAATTTTACCCGTCATCTTGTTGAGGAAGAATGGTTGGTTCGATGTTTTCAGCAGTGAATGGACTTGTGTGAGGAGGCATCTTCATATGTTCATAGTAACCAGAATGCTTAAGTATTGAGGGTAACAAATAAAGTAACCCTGGGATGTCTTTCAATCGGTCACTTTTTCCATTACGGTCACACAACGAGTCATACAAATTGACTTTCCCTTCTTTTAATAAAACTTCACATAGTACCCAATGATCCCCGGTGTTGCAAGGAACCAACACCTGTGTTAAAAAAATAAAACAAAAACAGAAGAAAGAACAAAACATAGGCAAATCACATTAAAAAGGCAAAAAAAACGAGGAAGAGAGGAATAAGAAAAAAACAAGGAACAAAGAAGAAAGAACGAGAGAAAAGAAGAAAGAAGACAGAAGAACATACCTGGTACAAGAGTAGTTGCCAGCAGGTAGCAGAGCAGTACAGGAAAAAAGAAGAAAGAGGACAGCAGCAACCAGCAAGTAGCAGAGCAGTAGAGAAAAATAGGAGTTAGTGACTTAGTGAAAACCAATAATAACTTAACAAAATTGTCACATTGCATGTCACATACTTACCGACTCCATAGTCCACCACGGTTGAGGGTAAAGAAGGTCAGAACCTGACACATAATTTAGTGTATCATCGTCTGGTTGGAAAGATAGGGGATCGAATTCGGGGTATTCTTCCCAAATTGGGACAGCTGGTGTAGTGGGTGTAACATCCTTCTTCTTTTTTTATTCTTTTTCACTTCTTTTTGCTCGAATCCGGCTGGGTTATTATTTTTTAAATGTTCAGATTCCAATAACTTCTTAACAGCTTCCCACTTCAGTTTCAAATGAGCCTGTTTACAAAATAAAAAACCTTTCGTTCAGTTTATGATTCCAGCATAATTGAATGTGAAGAAAAAAACAGTAGAAAAATGAACTTACGAAAAACGCCGTTGGGACCAACCCGATTTCTTGACAGTCGCTAACCTCTCCATTCGAACGCCGCCTCTTCCACAGAACGTCGAGGTAGCTGTCTATGTGCTACAAAGACATTTATATATAAACGTTAGGAAACTTATCTGTATTTGTGTAAACAAAGGCATCATAATTTATCACTTACCAAGTTGGACAACCATTTTGTAGGTTTGACCAAATTGTTGAACTGTTCACGATTCATATCCACGGGTTGGCCAGTGAAGACACTATGAGTTGGAAAAATTAAATTAAATATTCTGAACAAAAAAACACCTAAATAAAATATAAAATAAAACAGAGGAGAATAGGAATGGACCATTACCGAGTATCATCCTTATTCTTCAGAAATGAGATGAACCGATCATAATTGTCATTCACACAATCGCTCAAATCTTTGGTTCTCTTCCTCTTCTTGGGTATGGGCATGGGATCAGTGTACGGGCTGTCCAAATACTTTGACCGCCTACGGGCTCTTACGTTCTCATTATTCTTGTAACACACACTTGGGTCAGCCGCATTCATAAATATAACACTAAGGTCAGGGTTTGGAAGAACCACGTTCACACATGGTGAAGGGAAGTCATCCAAATTTATCGCGTGCTTAGCTGACCCATATGATTCACCAACAACATTATCCAACCCACCCTCCTTACCAACAACAATCCCTGTATCGTCCTTATCATCGGCCTTCTCCACCTCGGCCATCTCCACCTCGGCCTTCTCAACCTCGGCCATCCCTGTATCGTCCTTATCCTCGGCCTTCTCCACCTCGGCCTTCTCAACCTCGGCCATCTCCACCTCGGCCTTCTCAACCTTGGCCCTCTCCACCTCTTCGACATCCTCCTTGTTCAAGTCTTTCTCCAACTTTTCCCCATCATTAAAATTGTGCAATGGCGACAAATTAGGACTGACCTGCAGTCATCAGAATATGTATAAAGAACTACACAATTTAGGACTGACCTGCAGTCATCAGAATATGTATAAAGAACTACACAATTGAATAATGTTTAATTACATAATAAGTTTTTGAATAGGCTTGAAAACCCTTATGTGTTATATTACTTACCATGTCGTCCACAGGTTTGTGTGACCAAGGTTTGTGTGAGCTTGCTCTTCTCTCGTCCAAATCTTTCTCCCTTTTTTCTGGTGCAATCTTTCCAATTTCTTCACTTATCCAGGACTTCATCCTGTCCTCGCTTTCTTTTATTTTCTGCGTGACAAGCTGTTCAATAGATGTATACAATTCGGGTATTGTATACGGAACCGATGTCTTGATTTTTGACTGCAAATCCAATTCAAAAAAGAATTAATACATTACGCAAACTAACTTAGGATAGTAAAAGTTATGTATGTATTTTACAAATCATTACCTTCGGAGTTTCTACATCTCCATCATCGAAGAGCCGTTTCTTAGATGACGGTTCATCTGACTTTCTAGATCCGATGAACCTTGTTGTTGTCTTGCTTTGGTGAATGGAAGCATCACCCTCTTCGATTGCATTTTCACGTTCCTCCGCATCATCTTGAAGCATCAAAGATTTGTAATAAGCACTTGACTTTTCATGTGCTGACACCTTCCATGGGAACAAAGCCATCTGCATGTAAGGTGCACAAAACATTGAGGTCAGAAACCCAATAGTATGCATAAGATAACCAGCAACACAAGGTATTTCAAGCCCTGGCAAGGTATTTCAAGCCCTGGAAGCAAATAAGAAAGTGTAGCCTACAACCCACTATGATGATAAAGATTTAAGAATGAGCTTCATAGAGAAATAAGTAGTAGTGCCCCAGTAGTGGTATAACACATAAGGGTTTTCAAGCCCTGGCAGGGTATTTCAAGCCCTGGCAGGGTATTTCAAGCCCTATCAAGGTATTTTAAGCCCTAGCAAGGCATTTCAAGCCCCGCCTCCCTTTCATACCCTCATTTGGAAAAACCAACAACTGATATTAATTAACTACATACACTATAAATTCAATCACCCCCGGCCCCCCTCCCCCCCCCCAATTCATAATAAGAAAGTGTAGCCCACAATCCATTATAATAAAGATTAAGATTTAAGAACCAGGTTCATAGAGTAAAGTAGTATAACACAACACATAAGGGTTTTCAAGCCCTGGCAAGTTATTTCAAACCCTGGCAAGGGATTGAAATAACTGGCTAAGGGATTTCATACCTTCATTTGAAATAAGAAAGTGTAGCCTACAACCCACTATGATGATAAAGATTTCAGAATGAGCTTCATAGAGTAATAAGTAGTAGTGGTGGTATAACACATAACGGTTTTCAAGCCCTGGCAAGGTATTTCAAGCCCTGGCAAGGTATTTCAAGCCCTAGCAAGGCATTTCAAGCCCCGCCTCCCTTTCATACCCTCATTTGGAAAAACCAAGAACTGATATTAACTAACTACATACACTATAAAATACACGTAGAAGTAAAATACACGTATAAGTAAAATACACACCGTCGTACTGAAGAAAGATTCAACTTTTAAAACCCTTGTATTGAAATTCCAATTCTTAAATCTTGGGAACCCTGTACTTTTCCGTACGCCGAGTTTACCTTCCAAACGGCAAATCCGTTCAACGGCCCAAACCTAAACAATTTAAAAAATCTCATAAAGAAATTACAAATCTCATGAGTTTGATTTACAAATGAATGCATTTGGCAACTATTACCTGAAATGCTAGTAGAAATCCATAAACGTGGAATGTGAAACACTTCGAATCATCATTGTTCTGCTGATTGTCCAACTCCGCCTGCTGATTGTCAGTTTTCTTCTTCTTCTTCTTCGGCTTCTTCTTCTTCTCTTCCTTATTCTCCTCTTCCTTCTTCTTCCTCTTCTTATTCTTGGGGCCCTCATTCTCTTCTTTCTTCTCGCCATTGCCTCTTAACTTTTCAATGTGTTTTTTCGGCTGCATTCTTCAAACAACACAAGGTGACATCGAATATGTATGAGCCCCAAGGAAAACTTTCAAATGCATCGATGTCCTCAACTAAAGACAACACCCAACTGGGTATGGCTGTCCGTGCTTCATCCATCCCAAAGAATTGGGACACCATTAATAGGTATCCCATCTTCAATGCGTCATCACCCTCTGAAGGCTCTGTCAGCCGGTTAAAGGTTGCCTCCAACAGTTCAATCGATGGGTTTTCATCTACGAAATAGCGTGTTAAAATAGATTCCTCACTGACTTCTTCTTTTTCTTGGAACCCTTCGGGCAGTGTGCCCATGTTGAGGCCACTGCACAAGCAGAATTCCTCTCTGCCAAACCGAGCTTTCTTCTCCCCTAAACCAAACCACATTTCATCATCCTTTTCTTCTTCGGGACAAATGAGCTGTCTTTTCAAAAGATTGTAGATCAGCATCCCATGAACCCTTATGGGCTGTATCATTTCCAAGTACTGCCCAAAGGGGCCTTCTTTAAACCTATCTAACACGCCGCAACGTGTCAAGACCAACTTCAAATCTTGAAGAAAATTTTTTTGTTGTGCGAGTTTATTCTCGCATGTACCCAGCTTTTGTGGTCTGGAAACCGCCATTGTTTTTTGAAACGATCAGCCCCCATCTGGTTTACAAGAAAAGAAAAAATCATTAATGCTAAGCTTAACATAAAAAGGGATTTCAAGCCCTGGAATCAAATATAAAGCCCTGGCAAAGGGATTTCAGGAACTGGATAAAGAATTTCAAGCCCTGTAGATGGATTTGAAGACATGAACTAGAATTTCAAGCCCTGGAAAGGGATTTTAAGCTCTGATTTGGAAAAAACAAACCATGCTATGAAAGGATTCTCACGGAGTCCCCACTGGGGTAATACAGTACGGGGATACAGTGATGTATGTCAACACAAAAATAATACATAAGCCCCAGCCCCCAACACAACCAAAATCCACCAATTCCAAAATCCAACGCTTAACATAACATCACAAAAACGATATACAACAACACTACACTTCACAATCGCTCACAGGGCTTCAAATCCCTTTGTGAAGGATTAATATTCAGACAAATGGGGCCACAGGGCTTCAAATCCCTTTCTCAAGGATTAATATTCAGACAAAGGATTAATATTCAGACAAAAAATGGGGCCACATTGTTCAATTAGAAACTAAAAAAAAAACGACAGGCCAAGCCAAGTCAAGAATGGGGAAACCACTGGTAACCCACCACAAGCCAAGTCACAAGCCAAGTCACCCAAGTAAAAAATCAAATCATCATCCATGCATAGTTACACACAGATGCAAACAAAACAAATTAATGGGAGGTTCAAACGCCAGAATGAACAAGACAATGAGAAAACAAACGAATACCTTTAATTGCGAGTTGCGCGACTGTGGAATGTGGAATGTGGAATGAAGATGCCAAGGACAAAACCGGGGGGCCTGGGTCTCGGTATTTGACTGTTCTTCTACTTGGTGTGTTCTGATTCTTCTTCTTCTTCTTCTCTCTCGTTCGCAACCTCTGCTCCTCTGCTCACTGAGATGGCTCTTCTACTCGGTTCTTCTCTCTTGTTCGCCTCTTGGGGTCCTCTATTCTCGTTCACACAACCGCCGAGCTCCTCACTGAGATCGCTCTTCTACTGCTCTTCTACTGGGTTGGGGGTCGTTCACCTCTTCGTCGTCTACTCTCGTCACCGGGCTCCTCAAACGTTGATTTTGAATTTCAATTTACGCTAGGGCAAATTCGTAATGATGCCTTATTCCGATTGACTGTGTAGGGTAATTTGGGGATTTCCCCTTTTAAATGGTTTTAAATATTAAAATGAACTTAAGGGTATTCTTGGAATTTCATGTGCCTAAGGGGACACAAATGCAAGAAAAACATACTGGAGACTTTTTTGCTCTTTTAAGTTTGAAAGGGGACATTTGCTTCCATTTCTTTTGAATTTATCATATTTGAATATAAATATCATAATCAGCATGGAATTCCACAAAATCAATTATGCTATTTAGTCCTAGGTATATTAGACATTTAATTTCAACTTCCGTTACAGATCGGTTAATCCACACAAGTAATTTCAATCATGCTTCAAACAAGAACTACACAACAACTTAACAAATTTCATATCAAATTATAGGTGGCAACTAAAAATTATTCCTTCCTTTCTATTGAAATATCAGCAAATTGAACATAACTTTTAGAGCTCTTACATATCCTCCACAGTCTTCAAATGCTTTGACAAATGCATCATGGTGCAATATAATTCCCCCAACCCCTGCATTGTTTACCTGCACACAAATCCATATTTTCTCATTATTTACTTCACAAGTTATCTACAGCATACCAGAAGATGTATTAGTTTTGACATACGGGAAAAGCATACCAAGATATCAAGTTTTCCAAACTGGGCCCTAACGAATTCAGCCAAAGAATGAATACTAGCAAAGTCTGTGACATCAAGTTGATGAGAAACCAAAAGATGAGAGAGACCAGAATCGGCTTCTTTGAGTTTTTCAACAGCTTCAACAGCTCTTTTCTCATCTATGGTTGTTAGCACCACCTTGACCCCCTTAGAAGCTAACTGCCTACATATTTCAAACCCAATCCCCCTGCCTGCTCCGGTAACTACAGCATATCTGAGACAAAAAAAAAAAAAAAACATAGATATGATTCTTTGTTATATAATTTTAATAAAGACTAAATGTTATATACAGAAATTTAATGTAGGAAGCCATGAAAAGAAGAGCATCTATTTACCTTTCGGATGAAAGAAAATTGGAAGCCTCTGTCATTGTAATTTGTCAAAGGTGATAAAGAAATTGATAAAGTTGCAAATACTCTTCTCTATTCTGGCTTGTCTTCCTTCATTGGAGTTATCTATATATAGTGAGTCTTTCATGAGGGATCTTTCATTTTAATTTCGGTAAGGACCTTGATGAAAATACATCGATTTTAATGAATTTTTTTCTGAATTTTTTTATGAATGATGAGTTGATTGAAATCTACCTACGAAAAATATTTGAGAATTTTTTGAATACTAGAACTATTTTCTTGAATTTTCCTATATATATTTTGCTTATTTTCCGATGCCTTCATATTTAATAAAATTTGGATAAATAGTTATAGTGCTCGAAAAATTCTCAAATTTTGTTTATATATAGATTTCATTAAACCCATCATCCACAAAAAAATTAAGATTAAAATTCATTAAAGTCAATGTGTTTTCATCATGGTTCTTACCAAAATTAAAATAATATATATATAGTAACGTTCTCATATGAACGTCCGCATATAACTTCATGAGAATATTGAATGTGAGCCACTAGTTTTACAATCAAAGCATGTAAAACTAGTGACTCACATTTAATATCCTTATGAAGTTATATGCGGGCGTCCTCATTTAAATTATATATATATATATATATATAAACTCCCACGAAACAAATGTACGTATACGTAAGAGTTTTTAAATATTATTATTTAAATATTATAATTGAATTATTTTAACAGTTTAATCATTTTGGTGTAGATGTTACTAACATAGTATGAGAAATTGAGAACAACTTTTATCAATAGTGTTTGGGTTTGAGTTCACCTACACAACGTACGTTGTTATTATCGTCCATAAAAAAAAAAACAAAAAAACAAAAAAACAAAATAAAAAAATAAAATAAACAAAAATTAACATCAAAATTCATTGAAATTCATTTTATTCTTGAACGGGTGCGGATATTGCCACCCATAAAGCTTATTATTAGTACAATCATTTTTATGAGTATATCCATATCTAAAATTTAAAAAATAAATATTACTTTAAGCACCCACTATAATGCTAATAATAACCTTATTGAAATGAATAGTCATTTAAATACATTTTATTTAATTATAAATCCTCTTAAATTATTAACACACCTAATTTATAAAAAAAAAAAAAAAAAATCATATTATTTTTGGAATTAAATCCTTTTGTAACAATGGTCAATTTACTTTTGGAAATATCTCGAATGTAGGCATCTAATGGAGGGAAAGATGTAGAGAATTTCAATTTTAAAAAATAAAAAATAAAAAATCATTGATATCTATTATTATCTTTAAAAAATATATATTTTTATTTATTAATAAAGTTCGTAATTATACATAAAAGAAAAATAATAAAATAAAATAAAATAATATCTGCTTTTATATGAACAGATGAGATGATATTATTAAAAGATAAAAAATTCAACCCGTGATGTTCAAAACCTTCACATGAAGCAAGAAGGTCAAAAGAAACAATACCATCGATCGGAGAACCCAAAATCACAAAATCAATAAACTTGATAATAAAAATAAACAAAGTCCAATAAAACCCCACTCAGAACACATCCTCCACGTAAAAAGATAGCCACAGAAACATTACAAAGAAAAAGGACATGCATGTAAGCGCACTCGCAGAGTAAGATACAAAGAGAGTGCGAGTAAGATACAGGACCGCCCTGACTAAAACTCCCGTGAAAATCTTATTTTTTTTTAAATTAATATCTGAATTTCTAAAAAAATTTACAAAAAAATCATATAAATGACATAATATCCCAATCCCACTGAATTGATCCGAACTCAAATATAAGTTCAAACAGATGACCCAGATACATTAATTCAAGGCTAACCAAACAGATTTACATTTAAAACAAAACAAAAAAAAAAATTGTTTGAAGCTGAGCCACCTGCCATGAAAAGAAGCCAGCTGGCAGATATAGTGAAAGGTGGCAACTGCATGAGCATGTGTGTAGAGTTACCTTAGAGAATAACTTGCTACATCAATATTAAAAAATTAAAATTATTAATTTTACATCTATACTCTTCAAAATACTAAAATTATCATTTAAGTACTTTCTTAAAATTGAAACGTATATTTTTTTTCTCAGTACAGGCAGTTTTCTCATTGCACCCATTTTTTTTCTTATTACACACATAGCTTAATGGTCGTATTGTTATTTTGATTCAACATTATTTTAAACATTTAATTCAACATAAATTCTGGCCAAGACAATCATAATATAAAAAACGAGAGTATTTTGGTTTATAACAGTAAAATGACAAAACAAGAAAATTCTAACTCAACCTTATAATTCAATACACCAATTCACTATAGTAAATGATACATGATAATTTGGTCAATGACAATAGAACCAGACTTTGAATCTTGGGGTTCTGTTTAAACTCAAATACAAATTTATAAATAAAATCAAAACTATAACACTTAACAACCTCTCTCTAAAAATATCTCTCTTCTTTTCTCTCAAACTTTAAACCCTAACCGCCTCAGTTTCCGTCGCCGGCTTCTTGCTGTGGCAGCGGGAGCCGGCGACGATGTCGCCCCTACGGGCGGTCTTCTTCTTCCCCATGCTAGGCCTTCCCGATCAGAAGGGGGCCTCAGGCGGTTGCTACGACGGCCCTGTCTTTCGCCTGGAAGTCTC
Source organism: Acer saccharum (assembly GCA_030490815.1). Lineage (NCBI taxonomy): Eukaryota > Viridiplantae > Streptophyta > Magnoliopsida > Sapindales > Sapindaceae > Acer > Acer saccharum. The sequence continues at coordinate 43,244,733 of CM059866.1, forward strand.
TCTCGCACCACCGGGCGGGCCTTTTTCTCCAGTCGATGACGGTAGCTGTTAGATCGGCCGATCCTCTTGGATCAGGCCAGATCTGGTGTGATTCGGTGTGAGCAGTAGATCGGTGGCCTTGAAGTTCGTCCGGCCCCGTCCTCTCTGCCGGGACACCGCCAGCAGCTAAGGGATTCCTCCTCCACTGATCGATGTTGGGTTTGGTCGGTTTATGCTTTACGGCGACGGGCTACGGATCTTGGTGGGGGTTTGCTTGGACAGGTGGCGTGGGGTTTCGATCGGGCATCTCCGGCGTCACTGCTCTGGTCGGCGGCGTCCTGGTGGGTCTTCTCCGGCGGCCTGGGTGTCCCTCCTCCGGATCGGTTTTAGTTCGTTTATTTGTGTTTTCTGTTTGTATAGTTTGGTGTTCATAGTTGTAATCCCACCTTTGTGTGGGGGTTTTTCTCCCGGTTGTGGGACTCTCGCCTGGGTTGTGCTCGTGTGTCTATTGTTGTTGAGTCCCAGTCGTTTGCAAACATGGTTTTCATGTTGAGTTTTGTAAACCAAAAAGAAGAAAAAAAAAGTGTGGGACCGGGATTAAAGCACAGAGAGGGCTGGTGTGATGTGGTCTGATGTGATGTGAGGCTGCATTGGTTTGCTAATATAGAGATTTTTTTTTTTTTTTTTTTTTTTTCAGAATGCTGACCCGATTGTAGCCCGGGTCAACCCTCCAGTCCGTCCGCCCCTGGTTACGGTGAAATCGGATGCTCTAGTGTTTCGCCTAAAAAAAAAAAAAAAAAATCAAAACTAACAAATACAAATTTATCTTTCGTAGAAATCCGAAGTTCAAAAGTACGTATAAGAAATTGAACTAAGAAATCTTTTATATATATATACTTATCATCACCGTGTTGTAGTTATTGTTGGGTTTATAATATTTTAAATTTTGTTGGTCTTATAATTTATTGTCAAAAAAGAAGATTGTGTTGTAAAAACCAAAAGTATATATATATATATATATATATATATATATAACAATTGAAGATATATGGGAGAGAAATATATATCAATAGACTTTGATAATTCTCATTAGAACACATTACAAACCGAATCATTAACTCCTACATATTATTTATATATATATATATATATAGTACATATGAGCCAATAAAATATGGACGACCAAATCACCACAATTCACTATGCATATGATACATAGCTTTGGTGACTCATCCGTAGGCTTTCTAACCATTACATATTGACAAGTTATTAATGGTAATAAATCCACCGGCCCGTAACAGATTGCATGTTATTACATGGTTTTCTGTTAATTAAAGTGCTGTTTTATTTTGTTTTGATGCGATTGAATATACATGAATGTTTGTGTTTGTGTAGGGTAATGTAGTTAAAACTGACAGTGTATGATTTTTTAGAGATACATGAGCAACCAAATTTGAAGGCGCTATTGCTTTGTTGGATACAGGTTACCAATTTCGTCTGCTCATCTTTTCTAAGATATTTTAAATTTACGATGCTTTAACCTTTTGTTCTAAATTTCTAATAATGGATGTGAACTTTAAGTTCTGATTCTATCAATGGCAATGAAAAGTGTGTGCATTACCGACTTCTATAATGATTGTTGGTTAAAATAAAAATCACAGGAAACCAATCAACTACCTTTGCTCAATAACTCTGCCTTGGTTGTGGTCAATTACTTCTATGGAATTGAATTTGTAGGGAAAGATTCTTGAGCAACACTACAACAAATTTGGTCTATAGGGACGATTTTTTTTTTTTGTTCCAATAGGATGTCTATTGGGACGAAAAAATTATTCATCCCTAAAATTCGCAAATCTGATAAAACCTTTAGGGACGAACAAATTTGTCCCAATATAATGCCTCTTGGGACGAAATAAATTTTTCGTCCCTAAAAATTACAAATCTAACAAGACCTTTAGGGACGAAATATTTTTATCCCAATAGACATTCTATTGGGACGAAATAAATAATTCGTCCCAATAGATTGTTTTTCGGGACAAATTTTGTCCAAAGTGGTAAGACCTTTAGGGATGAAATTTTTTTTTTTTTTCCCAATATAACGTCTATTGGGACGAAATAAATTATTTGTCCCAATAGACTATCTATTGGGACAAATTTTGTTTCATCTCAATAGGTTTTCTTTTTATTTAAAATTATAATAATTAATTAATTTTGTTGAAAATTCTTGATTATTTTTTTTGAAGTTTTTCCTTAAAGATAGATTAATTATTAAATTACCATATAAATTAGAAAATGAGGCAATATGGATCATTTTGTTCGTTCAAAGTGGTTATTTATCGAAATGAATTTTGTATTGTCCCAATAAGTTCTTCATAAGGATCAATAACCATTAGTTTGAGAGGTTTTCTATTATTTTAAACAAAAAGGGAATAAACCGCCAGAACTGGATCGGAATCGGAACCGGGTCATGTCTAATTCCGAACATGATTAATGATAGACCCTTTGATATGACAATATATGATTTTAACAAAATAGTTTAATTAAATGCTATAATAAACATTTTTTCAATATCAATTTGTAAATTAGTGGAATCATTCTACAAAAAAAAAAAAAAAAAAAGTTTAATTGTATGAATCGAACATTATACCCTTTGACCTTTACCAAATAAAGCATTGGTTTTAGTCCACAATGGGTGTTTCTAAAATAAAAGCATTTGTATTTAGATATATAATAATAGTTCAAATGTGAGGGAATGTTTTTAATATTAAACCAAAAAAAAAATATTAATAAGATATTGAGGTTTTATATAAATAGTATGCTTTAATTAACAAATTCGAAGCGGTAGCAAAGTGGATAAGCTTTGCTTTAATTTTGTTGTTGATAATCATTTATCGAGACCGTATTTTTCCTTTTTCATCTTTTTTTTTTTTTTTTGGTTTTTCCTAAAAGACAAATTAATAATTAAATTTTATTTACTTTTTTATATTAATTACTATAGATTAATTCAAGAAATTATGAAAAAATATATTATTTTTATTTATAATTATAATTATAACAATCTAAAATGCAAAATCTCTTTTTAGAAAAGTCATTGTACATTTCCCCTTCCCTTTTGTGATAGGGATTCAAGTGTTACATTTATCTAGTAAATTACAAAATGTAGGGAAACATCTCTCTATTCCGAGTACGATTAATAATATACCATTTGATCTGACAATATATGATTTTTTTTTAAATAGTTTAATTAAATGCTACAATAAATGTTAATTTATCTATATATAAAATAAAATTTATATTATTGGAATTAAATCTACAAATAAAATTTTGATTTAAAAATAGACATTATAAAATTATTATCATAGTCAGAGTATTCTGGTTAAGGCCGTGTTTCTACATTTTGATGCCTCAGGTTCTACACCCAACATGAACGAAATGGGTGGTGGGTGGGTCGGTTGTGATGGTACGGATCTGGATAGATAGTTCATCGTTGTGAGATTGATTTTTTTTTATTTTTTATTTTTATAATTTTGCTCATATTTCGTCCCAATAGGATACCTAAAGTGATGAAAAATTATTTAAAGGGATGAAATATATCGTCCCTACAGGTTGTCAAAGGGGACGAAAATACAAATTTCATCCGTACAAGTTGTCTATAGGGACGAATAATTTCGTCCTTATATTATCAATTGGGACGTAATTTGGGACGATTTTTTTTCATCCTAATAGGTCTATAGGAATGAATTTTGGGGTGAAAGTATACAAATGTAGTACCTAGGGGGGGGGGGGGGGGGGGGGGGGGGGGGGGGGGGTGTAAATAGGTTTTACACCATTTTCAATCCCTTGAACAAACTTATGTTTGTCTCTCAAGATAGCCTTACATACAACATATAAACCAAAGATTCATACATAGACAATATAAGCATGTGATCATTTAAGTTAGTCTATGTATATCAATTAGTTGCATGAGGTATAACAACACAAAAACTCAATAAAAAGAATACTTGTATTTCAATATATGTTCAATGTATTACAAGTATCAACAATATAACATTACACAAAGGTAACACTATACAAAAGAATTATAATTACAAATATGATCAAATGAATTCGTTTACAAATCACACTTTACAAAATCTGTTTCAATATACATCACAAGTGGAATATGTAACAAGATAATGTTGGGATTTTGCCCTAAAGCTTGTATTTGTAAATGTGAATTGAACATAAATAAAAAAGAAGTAGTTATTTATTCAAATTGTTCATACATTTATATATAACATGTGTACTTAACATCCAAGATTGCCGGATGTAATTTCAAATGAGTATATGAATGTCATATACAAATGGATCAGTTTGAGACGAGCAATCTAAAGAGTCCGTAGATAGCAAATAAAGTTGGGTACTTTATTTGTAATTAATCTATACTGCAGTCCATTCCGTAATGTATGGTGATCTATCCTAGATCATTATATGGTAATATGAGAATGGAGGAACCTTGTATGATGTGATATATGGACTGGGCCACGATCTATATGAATCTCTCACCAAGATCCATTACATGATGAGATTCATATATATCGACAATTGATGGCTATATATGGGTGATCTTAATCCTGAGTGTTTTATCGACCTTTGGGTTAGATCGTGGTTTTTGATATACCATAAGTGAGATCAAGAGGTGCATTCCTGGTCAATAACTTTGTATGTTAGAATCGCGGTTTGGTTGTGGCTGAAAAGGTATATACACAATAGTGGAATCAACTCCTTCTGTGAGAAGCAGATAGTAATTCCCTTAATGGTTGATCGGGGCTTTAAACAATATAAACGCTTCTAATTCCGTAAGGAATGTAGGATTTATTGTTCATTAGAGGATCAATGGACTTAATGGAAAGATATAATTAGAGGGGTATAACTGAATTATGACCCAGCTCTATTATGAACTACTTGTGGAAGATTATACCATATGTAATAGCTATATCGATGGACACCAAGAGTTATTGGTTTGTGTAAAAACATCTACAGTTGAGAGAGTGCAACTTCGGGTTTTTAGTGGAATAACACGAAGTTAATGATCATGAAATTAATTAAAGAGTTTAATTAATATTTCTAAAGATTATTGGAGCTCAACAATACTATAGGTCCATTAGGTCCCTTTGCTAGCCCGATCGATTTAGGTAACAAGAGTCACGGTTAATTAATTGGATTGTCCAATTAATTGTGTTACCAAAGTGACACGTGTTTAATCGGGAATTAGTTGAATAATGAGATTATTTAATTAATCGAAAATAATAATTATGTTAATTAAATAATTAGATTATTTAAGTATTAATTAATCATTATTGGAGGGTGTTCTTTGATATTTAATTTTGAAAGATAAGATAATGAGTTATTATTTATTTTAATTAAATATTGAATTTGAATTAAAAAGTTTAAATTCAAACTTTATTAATATCTTTAAAAGATATCAGAGATCTTTTTAAAGGATTAATAAAAATTTAATCAGTTTAAAAAATATAGATATAATATATATATATATATATATATAGGCAACTGATGAGAGAGAACACAAACTCACGCATTAAGTGAAGAAGAGAACATAAACTCACGGATTAAGTGAAAAAGAGTTGCTTCGTGTGCCGCTCATCCTCCTTGTTCCTGAGTACCGTGTGACGCGCCTACACGCCATTACCAATCCCAGGTCATAGCGGGAAGATCTTATGGTTCAAATCAGGAAGAAGATCGAAAAGAGAAGGAGCCTCCAACACAGGCATGAAAAAAATTGTTTTTTCTCTTCTCTTTTATGTTTCGATTTCGATTTCTTGTTTTACTATTCCGAAAAATAGATCCTAGTGTTTACTAGTCGAAGTATTTCTTTGAAATAATTTTGAAAAGGTTCCTTCGCTGCGCGATTGGTGAAACGGGGTCCCAAACAGATAACAATTAACAATAAAACAAATATAAGAGATAGAGATAGAAGAATTGACATATGGATTTATAACATGGTAAAACCTTAAGGAGGAAACATTCCGAGTTGAATTACAACATAAGGTTAATATATATTGGATGATAAATTAGAAATTCCTCAAAAGTGACCACCTTGACCAACTTCCTATTGGACTCCTATGTTTACCCAATCCCAATTGAAAGATACAAAATCCCCGATGATGCGAAGCCACCATATATTGGGATTATACCAAACCAATATCGTGGTAGATTAGAAATTCCTCCAGAGCCAATAGCACATCCTATGCAAACATCTCTATTGGAGTCATGTTAACACACGCGTCGGGGCCTACCAATATAGTAGCTAACTCCTATACAAGGACTCATGCCTCTAGGGAACCTCCTTGCATAGCTATTCGGACCTTCCCGATCCTAACTATGACTCCTTGCTTAACTATTCGCATCATTCCAAACTCTAGTCAAGACTTCTGCTTGGTTATCCGAACCTCACGTCCTAACCAAGACTTTATGCCTTTTCCAAAGACTTCCTAGTGTAATCAGTGGAATGCAAATGATGCAAATAAAGTAATACAACATAGAACATGTGATCAATATATCTATGGAACAACTAAACCAACATGTAAAAACACAAGTTATAAAAGTCAAGATGCAAAAACTAGAATAAAAACTAGAGCATGTGAAAACACCAACATCATAAAAACTCATAGTTTCATCACAAAATAACACTTGAATAATTCTATAATGAAGTACAAATCAAGATGTTATAAATATACATATAAAAATGCTATAATCACCCAAACGAAGTATCAATGAATATTCTAGCCAACAATTAGAGCAAGGATATATTTAATTAATCAATTAAATACCTATTATAGCTCTAAAACACATACAATAATGAATAATCATAATTTATCAATCAAAGGACCCAAACAAACATTTCAAGGATTATTAATCATAAAATGATTCAATCAAGTCATAAATAA
>CM059866.1:43252158-43524477 GCA_030490815.1 Acer saccharum
GCGTCGGGGACTCGGGCTCCTCCACAATGTATTCCACCGGATCAGTAGTGGTCTCGTCATATCCATCCGGAAGAAGCTCAATGCCCTCCACGTACGACTCCACGTACGCCACATGCTCCACCTGCTCAGGTACCTGCTCCTGGAATGGTTTCCGGTCCTCCATCTTCTCTAGAAACAGTTCTTGCATCCCCTCCGAGTAACTCCCTCTCAATTGGTCCGGTAGACCCCTCTCTACCTCCGGTCTCCCTATCACCTGTTCTAGAATCTGTTGTTGCTCACAAAGTAAGTCCATGAAGTTGTAATTCTGCTGACCTAGGTCTGGCTGAGCCATAGAACTGAAAAATAGATCATCAATATCAACAAAAGCAAAGGGGTTAGGTATACCTGTCTCGGGTAAGGGTGGAATAGCTGATGTCTCTGGTGCTGTGGATGCCTCGTCGTGTCTGCGCTTCTGACGGCGCTCTCCATCTCAATCACTCGAGTGATCACTGGGCTCGCTCACCTGATATCCCACACATTTTGCCACTGCTCCCGTCAATGCTCTCACCTGCCTAGCTAGGCGGCGAACAGTCCGTGATAAAATATCATTGGACTCTGTCAATTTCTTGTGGGACTCCATCATGTCCCTCGCCCAAGCTGGTGCCTCTACCTCTCTCTCTGACTCTGTCTCCTCAGACTCCTCACCGGACTCCTCACGTTCCTGAGCTTCTAATCTTTCTAACTCTCTCCTCTTGATGGACCTCCGCTGAGCCAATCTCTGATCTCTCTGCTCGTGCAAACTGAGAAGCTTTTCTATTCCCGGCTTTCCCTCAGTTGCCTCATTGTAGGCCCTTCGGCCTACATTACCTCTAGGTGTCAAAACCCCATCTACTGGCAAATCTACTCGAAGTCCTGCCTTCTGAGCAAAGTGAGTGATCAAATATGGAAAGACGAGGCTCATATTGCTTCTCCTCCCTGACTCTGCTATCCTCTTCACTATTGTGCGCCCGACATCGAACTCCAAGTGATTCTTCATTTGATAGATCATGATGGCAATGTGCTTCTTCAAATCCGTCCTGTGTGAGCTGGGCACGAGTGAGTAGCTGAAATAAATACTCCAAAAGTGCTCCTCAAAACCCAGCTGCCTCTGATAAACGCTGCCATCCCAATCCATGTCTTCGTCCCCTGTGATGGCGATTCCGAATTGCTTGTCATACTGATTGAACAGGGCATTTGGCTCGTATCCCTCCTCCCACTGAGGATAACTCTGTGTGTCGAGGAAAGCGTTGATTTGCTCGGCGGTCAAGGAGATGGCCCTTCCTCGGATCATGACAGGGGCTCCCCTCTCGAATTCATCAAGGTCTATGACAGCATAGAACTCCTGGACGATCCTTTGATTGGCTCTCTTCGGAAAGGACACATACGCCTCCCACCTTCTTCGACGGATCTTATCAAAGATCACCGTCTCCCCCAATTCCTCAAAGCTAACGTCTTTCTCGATGAGGATGGGTCTCTTAGTGGTGTTCTGGAGTCGTTCTCCATAGATCTCCTCTGCTGTCCTCTCTGGTTGTGAGGAGCTTTGCTTCTCCTTTCCTTTTCGGGATCCACTTCCCCGCTCGATTGTGGAAGCATTCCGTTTTGGTCCCATCTGTGGTTAGAGCAAAGAAAAAGAAACACAACAAACACTACAAGTGGATTAGACTTCGGGTTAGTGACAATAATCTCAACTAAACTTAGCTAAAACATTATAATTATAAGTATTACTAATAGTATGTGCATGTGTGTGTGTGTGTCACCCTACCACCAAGCTAGGAAAATCAATAGAGTCACATTCAATAAAGGTGCCACATTGTACACAAGTTGTACAACACAAGTTAGAGCTCATTGACAATCACAATCAAATGGTTTTTTAAACATGTTCACCCACACACAATCGCACACCTCTTTGGTCTAGAATTGACACACAAATAACTTGGCTCAATATGAATAATCACATTAGTATTAAAATCAAGTCTTTGATCACAATTTACACAAAAGAGATGCTCATTGTACATGTTCAACATTTCCATTTTCCCAATCCCTTATCACATTTCAATCAATCAATCAATCAAAACCAATTCATCCTAACTCTTTATCAATAACTCACAATCAATTGCAAAGCATGCTTTCAATCTATAATTTCGTTAATCATGCATGTTATGAAGCAATTTCCTTGTAGTAACAAAATCACAATAGGCAAAAAGGCATCAACATAGACATTTCACCACCTAATTTCGACCAAGTATAAACCCTAACATTCACAAGTTGCAAAATCGAATCAAACTAGGGAAATATGGTTCAAAACTTGTCCTAGCATGCATAACTAACACCAATTGAATCCATAAATGTCAAATAATCCATTCAAACCCAAGAACCATGTAAGAACCCTAATTTCGCAACCTAGGGCACTTGAAGATCGAATTTTTCATGAAATTGTATTCAAACAAGCTTAGAATTAGGTTACTTACCTTTGTCTTGAAGTTCTTAATGAATTCGAACAAGATTTATGAAGGATTGGAGAAGAAGTTTTGTAGATTCACGAGGGAGAAGTTGAAAAGATTTGAAATGGGTAAAGTGTTGTCGTGACAACGACAGGTCCTATTTATAGGACCTGGGGTTGGGCGGCTTCTTGCCCGCCCATCAAGCTCGCCAACCGCCTAAAATCCCTCAAAACAGCAGCGTTTTAGGTCATTAGGGGGGTGTGGCGATCTTGTGACGGCGGCTTTTTGCCAGCCTAACAAACCGCCGTGTCTTCCTGATGCTGGCGGGCTTGTACCCTCTGGACGGCGGGAAATGGCCCGCCCAATGAGCTCACCGCATCTTCTTTCCTTCAAGAATGGCGGGCTCATTCGTTCTGGAAAGCGGCCATTTGCTCGCCGTGATGGAGCCCGCCCATGATTCTGACTTCAATTGTGGCGAGCTTGTACGTTCTGTAAGGCGGCCACTTGCCCGCCTAAATGAACTCGCCAACTTGCTTGTTCTTCTCAATAACTTCCGCGGGCTTGAACATTTTGGAAGGCTGGCAATATCCCGCCTTCCAGAACCCGCCTTAGTGAGTTTTGCCCTCCTTTTCTCTTCATTCAATTTCTTCTCTTGTTTTCCTGTTACCTGATCGCGCTCCAAATGTTTACATTTAGCGCTCCCTAACTTGGCTTTTGTAACCGTTTCTGAGCCCTTTTTGGTATTTAATATTGTAAATAAGTGTTTTTCAGGTGTTTCAGCTCATCAGGGGTATTTTGGGCCAAGATGGAGAAAAGTGGCGAAATTGGGGCAAAAGAGGGCAAATATGTAATTATGGAGAATCAGGGGTCAAAGTGTAATTCTGGAGGAATTATTGCATATTTGGTGATTAAGGAAGAATTCAGGGGTGCATTGCGTAATTCGCCAACCATGAGCAGAAGTCATGGCGGGTTCGTGCGGCGGGCATATGCCAGCCTTCCCGAAGGTATGAAGTCTCCATAAAGCAAGGCGGGTTCGCGCGGCGAGCTCGTGCGGCGGGAAAGAGGCCTCCGAGGGCAAGGCGGGTTCGCGCGGCGGGTTCGACGGCGGGCAAGAGCTAGCCTTCCAGGCGAGAACAAGCCCGCCCACTTGACCGACCTTGGAAATTGCACGTCCAAACTTGCCCAAATCTTCCCTACTATATATATTCTTCCTTTCCCAACCTTAAACACTCTCTCTAACATCCACACATCCCATAAGTTAGACTAAATTACACCAAATAGCTTAGAATTACATTAGAATAGCTTAGTTAGCTTAAACTCACACTACATGGTTGCATGTGAGCTTCATAGCTTGGAAGGAGTAGATTTGGAGCTTCATTGAAAGACAAGAAGATTACCATCTTGTGGTTACTTCTTACTCTTACTTCTTTCATGTATTTGTGATTCATGTAACATGTATGTGTATAATAATCTTTATGTTAAGGGATTGATTTTTATATGATTGTATTATTGTAATTGATTGATCTCTATATCTTTTATATATCCATATTAGCTGTTGAATGTTGAATTGAGTTAAATTGAATGGATGCATGTTGTTAATTGACAAATTAGTAACTTGTAATCTTGTTTAATAACTGTAAGGATTCCCGTAGTTTCTAATTGGCTTATTTCGTGATCAAACCATATGTGGGGATCCTTGTAAGGGTAGCTTAGGAGTTGGTTTATTATTCGAAGCCCTTTCAAAGACCTCGTCTTGATTAGCACCGAAGGTAAATTCTATGTGCTTACTTATCTTGAAGAGATAGTTGCACACACTCACTTAGCATACTTGTTCATGTGTGCATTCTCTTCACATGTCACCTTACACACTAGCACTTTGATGTTGTATCTTGTTGTGTGTATTTGTGTCTTGTAATTCGTTTCCCGATAGTGTTCGGAAACGCCCGCGCATGCACTAGAATGTGCTTGGTTTTGCGCGAAGACCGCCTATGGAGATGCACTTGGCATCTCCTTGGTTTTCACCTCTGTTGGTGATCGGCGGCCTGGCCGCCGAATGAAACCGCCGTTTGAATTCGGCGGTTGAATCGGCGGTTGGATGGCCGCCGATCTGGAACGCCGTTTCAGACCTGATTGATTTTATTCTCGGGTTTAATTCGGCGGTGGGAACGGCAGTCACGAAACCGCCGAATGGAACCGCCGTTTCTCCCCTGTTTCTCCGGGAGCAATTCGGCGGTTGTAATCGGCGGCCACCGACCGTCGATTGAAACCGCTGATTGGCGCGTTTCTTTGAAACTTACTTAAACGACCTCACTTTGGCTTGGCACCCTATATATATGCCATTTTGTCTTTAGGTCAATCAAGAGAGTTCATATTCAGATTTCATACTTAGGATATTTTTCAAAGAGAAGAAAAATTCCAAGAACTCATTTTTAATTACTCAAACACTTTTTCCATGATCATCAAGCATCATCTAGCATCATCTTAGATCATCTAGATGACATCTTGCATGGATTCTTCATCATACTTTGCTTGGTAAGCTTTTCACTAATATCTTACATATTTTGTGTTTCTCTTATCTAGCAATCTCAATTTAATTACTTGTATGTGATTTTATATTTGTTGAATACAAGATTGAGATTAGTATGATGTATGTTTGAGAAGTTGTATTGTGCTAGCATATTAGGTTTTGTACTTGATATTGATTAGCTTAACTATTTGACATGTCATTTAGTTTTGATATCTAGGATTGCTATTAATTGCATATTAATCATCTTAGATAAGCATATAGGGTTTCCCTTGCTCTATGTTGCATTTTGGATATTTTCATATATTCACTTAGGGTTGTATTCTCTTCAAGAGAAGCTAAGTCTTGTGTGTAGCAATCGGGATTAGGTTGCTTAGATCGCAAGCAAAATCGGACTAGGTTCACTCATACCGGGATTAGGTAGGTGTGTGATTACTTCTGGGATTAGGTTGTAATCGTTTGCACATTTAGTGGATTCGAGGTTCGAGTGTGGCTTACTTACATAGCCCGTGGTTTTTCCCGTGAGGGTTTCCACTTAAAAATCAAGTGTCAATTTAATTTCCGCACCATATTACACTTGCTTGTTTATTTTATCTTGAGGGTAATTTCGTAATTTTGACTAACATGAAAAATTGGGTAAAAAGCGTAAAATCTATTCACCCCCCCCTCTAGATAGTTTTATACACACCGTGCTATAATTAGTTTTAATTGGTATCAGAGCGGGTTCCTAGACATACATAGGTGATTCTTGCTTATTTTGGTGTGTTTTGCATTTTGTGTGATTTTTGATCATTCATACATTTGCATTCATTTCATTCATTCATAAACACTATGAGTGGAAACGGTGGAAATGGTGGTGGCAACGAAGGAGCTTCTAGCACAAGGCCTCCACTTCTTACTGGGTTGAACTATTCCCAATGGAAAGGGAAGATGGAATCCTACATATGCCTAATTCATGACCGTGCATGGATGGTGGTGGAAGACGGATATGATCTCCCTATGATGACTCCCACGGGTGGAGGAGAAGATGTTTTGAAGCCAAAGGCGCAATGGAACGCGCAAGAGTTTGAGGCCTCAAAGTGGAATAGGAAGGCGATGCATGCCATCTTGTGTGCTATGGACGAAAATCAATACAAGTTGATTCAAAATACTAGGATAGCTAAGGAAGCATGGGACATCCTAGAGATTGCACATGAGGGAACCGAAGTGGTGAAGGACTCTAAGCTTCAAGTCCTCCAAACTCAATTCGAGATGCTCAAGATGGAGGAGAATGAGTGCTTCAACGACTTCGAGATCAAGTTGATGGATATAGTCAACCAAAGCCATCAACTTGGTGATCCATATTCGGATAGGAGAATCAAGCAAAAGATTATGAGATCTCTACCCGATAGGTTTGAATCTAAGGTGACGGCTTTAGAAGAAAATAGTGGTTATAAGGATATGAAGCCGAGTGAGGTGATTGGGAGACTTCTAGCTTATGAGTCTAGGAAGGGGCCTATCTCCACACCCACTAAAAAGCAAAAAGGAATTGCTTTAAAAACCTCCAAGGATGAAAAGGAGGAAAAGAAGGTTGACTCGGATGAAGACCTTGCCTTGTTTGTAAAAAGGTTCAACAAGGTTATGAAGTTTAGAAGGAAGAGCTTTGGGTCAAAAGGTCAAGATTTGAAGAAAAAGGGCTCTTTCAAGAAGTTTGAACCTAGGCAAGAAAGGACCGAAAGGAAAGGGGTCCGTTGTTTCGAGTGTGGTGGCATAGGTCATTTTGCCCCCGATTGTGCAAATCATGTTGAGAAGAAAAAAGGGAAAGTGATGGCCGCCACTTGGAGTGGAAGTAGTGATGACTCCTATGAGGGAGATGAGTCTTCGGATGATGAAGAGCTCATGGCTAATCTCCTAGCTTTTGCCTCCTCCCATAAAAGCAAAAGTGCTAGTGAGAGAGAGGAAATGAGTCAAGAGGAAAATGACTCAAGTGAAGTAGAAAGTGATTCTTCTTCTAACTCCATGAATGGATTTATGGAGAAAAAGGAGTTTGCTAAATATCATGCCGAATTTAATGATTTAGCAATCAAGAGCACAAGAAAGATCAAGATGTTGAGAGAAGAAAATCTTGAGCTTGCATCTCATAATGACCACTTAAGTGAACAAGTGGAGAAATTCAAGAAGATGGAAGATAAGCTAAAAGAGGAGTTAGTCTTATCTAGGAGGAATGAGGATAGTCTAAAGAGGGAGCTTGAAGAAGTTAGAGAATCTATGACTAGGATGGATTCTAGCACCAAGAAGCTTGACCATATGCTTGGTGTTGGAAAGAGTCCATGTGACAAGAGGGGTCTTGGGTATGAAGATGGCAAGAAGATCTCAACCTCTAACAAGACCGTATTTGTCAAGAGCTTGAAGAAAGAAGAAACTTCATTTGTGCAACTTCCTAAGAAAAAGTTAGAAATAGGACAAAGTTCAAATGCTCAAGTGAAGATGGGGCCAAGAAGGCAACCTCAAGCTCAACCCCCTAGGGTTCCTCAAGCCAACATTCCTCCTCAAATGGCTCACAAAGGAAAGAGGCCTATCATGCAACCTCAAGCTTGGAAGCAACCTAGACCGGTTCGACAACGAAGACGCATTGAACCCTTTCATCCACAAAGACAAGGACAAGGTATGATTCCTTATTTTACTCCTATTTGTCACTTTTGTGGATTTGTTGGTCATATTAGACCACAATGCTTTCGCTATATAAAAATGTGCAAAACTAGAAGCATGATAGAGAAGAAAAAGAAAAGAGCCATGATGCATGTTCCTAGGAATAATAATATTGATTTGCATGATCCTAGGAATAATAGAGCACATGTACCAAAGACCACTAAGAAAGCTAAAATTGTTGCTAAGTGGATTAGAAAGAATGAAACTGTTTGCCATGTTGCACAAATAGCCTTGAAGGCAAATTCTTCTAATTTTTGGTATTTGGATAGTGGGTGCTCTAGGCACATGACGGGAAACAAGAGTTTCTTCGAGACTCTTGTTATGGAGGAAGGTGGATATGTCACTTTTGGTGATGGATCCAAAAAGAAGGTTGTAGGGAAAGGATCCATTTCCGTTCCCAGTTTACCCTCCTTATCCGATGCTTTATTTGTTGATGGCTTGAAAGCCAATTTAATAAGCATTTCACATCTAAGTGATGAAGGATATTGTTAGGATTCCCGTTGTGTTTAATTGGCTTATTTCGTGATCAAACCACATGTGGGGATGCTTTGTAAGGGTAGCTTAGATGTTGTGTTATTGCTTAGGCCCTTTTGAAGACCTCACCTATTGACAAGCACCAAAGGTAATATTCTAAGTGCTTACTTGTCTTGAAGAGATAGATGCACACACTCACAACTCATGCATATGTTTAATCCTTATATGTTGTGTGTCTTTTATGTGTGCCTTAATGCTCATTAACATCTCTTCTTGCATGTTAGTTTGATTGCATCTTGCATATCCAATTGCCTTGTCATGCTTAGACTTAGGATTGCATTTTTGCACTGGGCGCCCCCAAAAGCGCTGTACAGAAGCGCTGTACGAACAGCGCCCATTGAGCGCTGTTCAGACCTGATCGATTTAATCGGTCGCTGTTGGGTCGCTGTTGGGGCGCTGTACGTGGCGCTGTACAAAGCGCTGTACGAACAGCGCCACTCTGTTTCCTCGTGAAAACAGAGCAAGGGCGCTGTACAGGCGCTGTACAAGGGCGCCCTACGTACAGCGCCCATGGCAAATAGTGGGCAAACTTATCAAAACGACCACACTTTGTTTTGGCCCCCTATATATATGCCACTTTGACTTTAGGTCAATTACAAGAGTTCATATTCAGATTCCATACTTAGGAGATTTTTCAAAGAGAAGAAAAATTCCAAAGAACTCATTTTTATTACTCAAACACTTGTTCCATGATCATCAATCATCATCTAGCATCATCTTAGATCATCTAGATGACATCTTGCATGGATTCTTCATCATACTTTGCTTGGTAAGCTTTTCACTAATATCTTACATATTTTGTGTTTCTCTTATCTAGCAATCTCAATTTAATTACTTGTATGTGATTTTATATTTGTTGAATACAAGATTGAGATTAGTATGATGTATGTTTGAGAAGTTGTATTGTGCTAGCATATTAGGTTTTTGTGCTTGATATTGATTAGCTAAACTAATTGACATGTCATTTAGTTTTGATATCTAGGATTGTTCTTAATTGCATATTAATCATCTTAGATAAGCATATAGGGTTTCCCTTGCTCTATGTTGCATTTTGGATATTTTCATATATTCACTTAGGGTTGTATTCTCTTCAAGAGAAGCTAAGTCTTGTGTGTAGCAATCGGGATTAGGTTGCTTAGATCGCAAGCAAATTGGACTAGGTTCACTCATACCGGGATTAGGTAGGTGTGTGATTACTTCCGGGATTAGGTTGTAATCGTTTGCACATTTAGTGGATTCGAGGTTCGAGTGTGGCTTACTTACATAGCCCGTGGTTTTTCCCGTGAGGGTTTCCACGTAAAAATTCAAGTGTTAATTTAATTTCCGCACCATATTACACTTGCTTGTTTATATTATCTTGAGGGTAATTTCGTAATTTTGACTAACACGAAAAATTGGGTAAAAAGCGTAAAATCTATTCACCCCCCCTCTAGATAGCTTTATACACACCGTGGTATATTTAGTTTCAATTGGTATCAGAGCGGGTTCCTAGACATACATAGGTGATCCTTGCTTATTTTGGTGTGTTTTGCATTTTGTGTGATTTTTGATCATTCATACATTTGCATTCATTTCATTCATTCATAAACACTATGAGTGGAAACGGTGGAAATGGTGGTGGCCACGAAGGAGCTTCTAGCACTAGGCCTCCACTTCTTACCGGATTGAACTATTCCCAATGGAAAGGGAAGATGGAATCCTACATATGCCAAATTCATGACCGTGCATGGATGGCGGTGGAAGACGGATATGATCTCCCTATGATGACTCCCGCGGGTGGAGGAGAAGATGTTTTGAAGCCTAAGGCGCAATGGAACGCGCAAGAGTTTGATGCTTCAAAGTGGAATAGGAAGGCGTTGCATGCCATCTTGTGTGCCATGGACGAAAATCAATACAAGTTGATTCAAAATACTAGGATAGCTAAGGAGGCTTGGGACATCCTAGAGATTGCACATGAGGGAACCGAAGTAGGTGAAGGACTCCAAGCTTCAAGTCCTCCAAACTCAATTCGAGACGCTTAAGATGGAGGAGAATGAGTGCTTCAACGACTTTGAGATCAAGTTGATGGATATAGTCAACCAAAGCCATCAACTTGGTGATCCATATTCGGATAGGAGAATCAAGCAAAAGATTATGAGATCTCTACCCGATAGGTTTGAATCGAAGGTGACGGCTTTAGAAGAAAATAGTGGTTATAAGGATATGAAGCCGAGTGAGGTGATTGGGAGACTTCTAGCTTATGAGTCTAGGAAAGGGCCTATCTCCACACCCACTAAAAAGCAAAAAGGAATTGCTTTAAAAACCTCCAAGGATGAAAAGGAGGAAAAGAAGGTTGACTCGGATGAAGACCTTGCCTTGTTTGTAAAAAGGTTCAACAAGGTTATGAAGTTTAGAAGGAAGAGCTTTGGGTCAAAAGGTCAAGATTTGAAGAAAAAGGGCTCTTTCAAGAAGTTTGAACCTAGGCAAGAAAGGACCGAAAGGAAAGGGGTCCGTTGTTTCGAGTGTGGTGGCATAGGTCATTTTGCCCCCGATTGTGCAAACCATGTTGAGAAGAAAAAGGGGAAAGTGATGGCCGCCACTTGGAGTGGAAGTAGTGATGACTCCTATGAGGGAGATGAGTCTTCGGATGATGAAGAGCTCATGGCTAATCTCCTAGCTTTTGCCTCCTCCCATAAAAGCAAAAGTGCTAGTGAGAGAGAGGAAATGAGTCAAGAGGAAAATGACTCAAGTGATGTAGAAAGTGATTCCTCCTCTAACTCCATGAATGGATTTATGGAGAAAAAGGAGTTTGCTAAATATCATGCCGAATTTAATGATTTAGCAATCAAGAGTACAAGAAAGATCAAGATGTTGAGAGAAGAAAATCTTGAACTTGCATCTCAAAATGACCACTTAAGTGAACAAGTGGAGAAATTCAAGAAGATGGAAGATAAGCTAAAAGAGGAGTTAGTCTTATCTAGGAGGAATGAGGATAGTCTAAAGAGGGAGCTTGAAGAAGTTAGAGAATCTATGACTAGGATGGATTCTAGCACCAAGAAGCTTGACCATATGCTTGGTGTTGGAAAGAGTCCATGTGACAAGAGGGGTCTTGGGTATGAAGATGACAAGAAGATCTCAACCTCTAACAAGACCATATTTGTCAAGAGCTTGAAGAAAGAAGAAACTTCACTTGTGCAACTTCCTAGAAAGAAGTTAGAAATAGGACAAAGTTCAAATGCTCAAGTGAAGATGGGGCCAAGAAGGCAACCTCAAGCTCAACCCCCTAGGGTTCCTCAAGCCAACATTTCTCCTCAAATGGCTCACAAAGGAAAGAGGCCTATCATGCAACCTCAAGCTTGGAAGCAACCTAGACCGGTTCAACAACGAAGACGCATTGAACCCCTTCATCCACAAAGACAAGGACAAGGTATGATTCCTTATTTTACTCCTATTTGTCACTTTTGTGGATTTGTTGGTCATATTAGACCACAATGCTTTCGCTATATAAAAATGTGCAAAACTAGAAGCATGATAGAGAAGAAAAAGAAAAGAGCCATGATGCATGTTCCTAGGAATAATGATATTGATTTGCATGATCCTAGGAATAATAGAGCACATGTACCAAAGACCACTAAGAAAGCCAAAATTGTTGCTAAGTGGATTAGAAAGAATGAAAATGTTTGCCATGTTGCACAAATAGCCTTGAAGGCAAATTCTTCTAATTTTTGGTATTTGGATAGTGGGTGCTCTAGGCACATGACGGGAAACAAGAGTTTCTTCGAGACTCTTGTTATGGAGGAAGGTGGATATGTCACTTTCGGTGATGGATCCAAAAAGAAGGTTGTAGGGAAAGGATCCATTTCCGTTCCCGGTTTACCCTCCTTATCCGATGCTTTATTTGTTGATGGCTTGAAAGCCAATTTAATAAGCATTTCACATCTAAGTGATGAAGGATATTCCGTCTTGTTTAGTAAAAATGATTGCTCAATCCTAAAGCCCGATGGACAAACCTTATTGAAAGGTATGAGATCTAGCGACAATTGCTATTGTCTTGAAGCTAGAATAGTCTCAAACAATGTGTCCATGGATGAGCAAGTTGAGTTGTGGCATGAAAGACTTGGCCACATGAACTTTAGGGATTTAAGAACCCTTGGAAAGTTCGAGTGTGTGCGTGGCCTCCCTAAGCTTGGGAAGAAAGCCAATGGTATTTGTGGACCTTGCCAACAAGGAAAACAAACCAAAAGCATGCACAAAAAGGGCAAGTATCTCTCCACCAAGGAGCCCCTAGAGCTTCTCCACATGGATCTCATGGGTCCTATGCAAACCGAGAGCTTAGGTGGAAAGAGATACATTTTTGTTTGTGTTGATGATTTCTCTAGATTTACATGGACATATTTTCTTAGAGAAAAATCCGAAACTTTTGATAAGTTTAAAATGCTTTGTACTAAATTGCAAAATGAAATGAATTCTAATATTAGAAGCATTAAACGGATTAGAAGTGACCATGGGAGGGAGTTTGAGAATGCCTCTTTTGAAAGCTATTGTGATAGCCTAGGCATCTCCCATGAGTTTTCCGCTCCTAGGACACCTCAACAAAATGGGGTTGTTGAGAGGAAGAATAGGGTCCTCCAAGAGATGGCCCGTGTGATGTTGCTTAGCAACAATGTCCCTAGGAACCTATGGGCCGAAGCCATCAACACGGCTTGCTATATAGGAAATAGAGTGTTCCTAAGGCCCGGTACTAGAAACACCTCCTATGAATTATGGAAAGGCAAGAGGCCAAATGTTAGCTACTTCCACACATTTGGGAGCAAATGCTACATTTTAAATGACCGTGATCAACTTGGCAAGTTTGATGCTAAGAGTGATGAGGGTATCTTTATTGGCTATGCCTTGAATAGTAGAGCCTATAGAGTTTTCAACTTGAAGACTCGAACCGTCATGGAATCATCAAATGTTGTCATTGATGATACAAGGCTCAAGTCCAAAAATGATGAGGAGGAGGATGTTTTAGAGGATGACTCTCCTTTGGAGAGGGTTGTGGTGACTCCCAATGTTGGGACATCTAATGAAGTCACACAACCTAGTACTAGAGTTCCTAACTTGGACTCTAATGAACCCGCTCCATGGGTTAGAAGACTCCATAACAAAGAGGATGTTATTGGAGATGTTAATGAGGGTGTTAGAACTAGGCGTCAAATAGCTAATCTAATTAGCTTGACATGCTACACCTCTCAAATAGAACCCAAAAAGGTTGAAGAAGCCTTAAATGATGAATTTTGGGTTCTTGCCATGCAAGAAGAGCTAAACCAATTCGAAAGGAATGAGGTTTGGACTCTAGTTCCTAGGCCTAAGACCACTAATGTCATAGGCACAAAATGGATATTTAGGAACAAATCCGATGAGGATGGCAACATAGTGCGGAACAAGGCTAGACTTGTAGCACAAGGGTACTCTCAAATTGAGGGTATCGACTTTGAGGAGACTTTTGCTCCCGTTGCCCGCTTAGAGTCCATTAGGCTTCTCTTGTCCATCTCTTGTGTGCACAAGTTCAAATTGCACCAAATGGACGTCAAGAGTGCCTTCCTCAATGGCTTCTTGCAAGAGGAAGTGTTTGTTGAACAACCTAAGGGGTTTGTGGATGCACACCACCCCAATCATGTCTATCGCCTCAAGAAGGCACTTTATGGGTTGAAACAAGCACCGAGGGCTTGGTATGAGCGCCTCACTCAATTTCTTGTTGACAACAACTACACAAGAGGTAGTGTTGACAAGACACTATTCATCAAGAGAGACAATGATGAGCTTTTCATAGCTCAAATATATGTTGATGATATAGTTTTTGGCTCCACCAACAACACCAAAGTCCAACAATTTGTTGATGTCATGTCTCTTGAATTTGAGATGAGTCTTGTTGGTGAGCTTAGTTACTTCCTAGGTTTGCAAATTAGGCAAATGCATGATGGGATTTTCATAACCCAAGCCAAATATGCTAAGAACCTAGTGAAGAAGTTTGGTTTAGAGAAAGCCAAACATTGTGATACACCCATGAGTACCACTTTGAAGCTAAGCAAGGATGCTAGTGGTAAAAGTGTGGAACAAACTCTATATCGTGGCATGATAGGTAGCTTGCTTTATTTGACCGCAAGTAGGCCCGATATATCTTTTAGTGTGGGTGTGTGTGCTAGGTACCAAGCGGATCCTAAGGAGTCCCACCTCTCTTCCGTGAAGAGGATCATTCGCTATGTGAATGGGACATCCAACTATGGGATTTGGTACTCATTTGACACTAATGCTAGTCTAGTTGGCTTTAGTGATGCGGATTGGGCAGGAAATTGTGATGATAGGAAGAGCACATCGGGCGGTTGCTTCTTTCTAGGCAACAACTTGGTGTCTTGGTTTTGCAAGAAGCAAAACTCGATTTCCTTGTCCACGGCCGAGGCCGAGTACATAGCCGCGGGGAGTGGATGCACACAACTCCTATGGATGAAACAAATGCTTGTAGACTACGGATTCAACCAAGGTACTCTCACTCTCTTTTGTGATAACATGAGTGCTATTAATATTTCCAAGAATCCGGTTCAACATTCTAGAACTAAGCATATTGACATCCGCCATCACTTCATTAGAGAGCTTGTTGAAAATAAATGCATAGTACTTGAACATGTAGGTACTAATGATCAACTTGCGGACTTATTTACTAAACCCTTAGATGCTACTCGATTTAAAACTCTTAGTAGATCTATTGGGATATGTCTTGTGGAGTGATGTTCTATGATTGACCCCATATGGGGAACTCAAGCAAAGAGAGCTATTTTGCATTCATGTAACTTGCAAAAAATTTGAAATAACTTATGCCTCTTCTTTTGATTGCTTGAGTAAGCTTGGTTGTACATATGTATATATGCTTTCAAATTCTATAAGTGTGAACCTTGCTTGTCTACAATCCATGTCATATTTATGTTCAAACATGCATTTTTGGACTAGGAGATTTACATTAGGAAGTATGATGTGAATGACCTATAGTTATCTCCATGACATGATGATTCTTTAATAACATGCTAATGCTAAATGAAAAAGCATGAAATTCATACAACATGCTCACATGAAAAGCATGAATTGATGATTGCATATTCTTAAAAATGCAAAACTTGTGTGAAAGCTTATGAGACTCTAAATGAATAAAGGATCTTGTATCCGTTCAAAGGAATTTACATTCCAAATGTCTCTCTTTCTTTATTAGTTGAACATGGTTACTATCATACGGATTCTTATCCGGAAAAATCAAATAGGGTGCAAAGTCGCTCATGCCATGTTTCGCTTATAAAGTTGGATATAGTTGCTCTTAAAATTGAAATCAATAATCTCTATATCCTTGCTTTTCCCATGACATTGGTGAAATTGGTTTGAATTCAAATTAGAAACCTTTGTCATTTGCTTTGCCAAATACCATTGTATTTTGGACTTGAATGCTATATGTCTTGTATGCAAAGCATGTTGGATTCACACATTTTCTCAAATAAATCTCCTTGTTTCTCTCAAATTAATTGAAGTGCATAAAGTGACTTATATGTATATGCATATCTTGCATGCTTCTATCTCTCGTTGCTTTGAGTGACCCGGTTGGGGACTACTCCTTTGCCTATATCATGACAAAAAGGGGGAGTAGGAAATGGTAAGGGGAGTTGCAAAATATAGAAGCTTTTGTGCATTTTGGGGAGAACATACATTGAGGGGGAGTAACCCTTTGAGGGGGAGCATTGCATTTATCATTCATTGCATACATTTGCTAATGTTGTGCCTAAATTCTAAAAATGCAAATGCTTGGTATTGTTCTCACATGATTAATCTCACACTTTACTTGTATTGGAAATGCTAGAAACTTTATTTTCAGGGACTTGATTGTTCTACAAGAGATTGAAGACTTGAAGTTTTTACTTTCTTATCTCTTTGTAATGTAGATAATCATTGTAGTCCCGTAGTTTCTAATTCTATGTGAGGAATCAATGTGAGTGGTGGTTTTGTCACGAAATAGCCAAAGGGGGAGATTGTTAGGATTCCCGTTGTGTTTAATTGGCTTATTTCGTGATCAAACCACATGTGGGGATGCTTTGTAAGGGTAGCTTAGATGTTGTGTTATTGCTTAGGCCCTTTTGAAGACCTCACTATTGACAAGCACCAAAGGTAATATTCTAAGTGCTTACTTGTCTTGAAGAGATAGATGCACACACTCACAACTCATGCATATGTTTAATCCTTATATGTTGTGTGTCTTTTATGTGTGCCTTAATGCTCATTAACATCTCTTCTTGCATGTTAGTTTGATTGCATCTTGCATATCCAATTGCCTTGTCATGCTTAGACTTAGGATTGCATTTTTGCACTGGGCGCCCCCAAAAGCGCTGTACAGAAGCGCTGTACGAACAGCGCCCATTGAGCGCTGTTCAGACCTGATCGATTTAATCGGTCGCTGTTGGGTCGCTGTTGGGGCGCTGTACGTGGCGCTGTACAAAGCGCTGTACGTACAGCGCCACTCTGTTTCCTCGTGAAAACAGAGCAAGGGCGCTGTACAGGCGCTGTACAAGGGCGCCCTACGTACAGCGCCCATGGCAAATAGTGGGCAAACTTATCAAAACGACCACACTTTGTTTTGGCCCCCTATATATATGCCACTTTGACTTTAGGTCAATTACAAGAGTTCATATTCAGATTCCATACTTAGGAGATTTTTCAAAGAGAAGAAAAATTCCAAGAACTCATTTTTAATTACTCAAACACCTTGTTCCATGATCATCAATCATCATCTAGCATCATCTTAGATCATCTAGATGACATCTTGCATGGATTCTTCATCATACTTTGCTTGGTAAGCTTTTCACTAATATCTTACATATTTTGTGTTTCTCTTATCTAGCAATCTCAATTTAATTACTTGTATGTGATTTTATATTTGTTGAATACAAGATTGAGATTAGTATGATGTATGTTTGAGAAGTTGTATTGTGCTAGCATATTAGGTTTTTGTGCTTGATATTGATTAGCTAAACTAATTGACATGTCATTTAGTTTTGATATCTAGGATTGTTCTTAATTGCATATTAATCATCTTAGATAAGCATATAGGGTTTCCCTTGCTCTATGTTGCATTTTGGATATTTTCATATATTCACTTAGGGTTGTATTCTCTTCAAGAGAAGCTAAGTCTTGTGTGTAGCAATCGGGATTAGGTTGCTTAGATCGCAAGCAAATTGGACTAGGTTCACTCATACCGGGATTAGGTAGGTGTGTGATTACTTCCGGGATTAGGTTGTAATCGTTTGCACATTTAGTGGATTCGAGGTTCGAGTGTGGCTTACTTACATAGCCCGTGGTTTTTCCCGTGAGGGTTTCCACGTAAAAATTCAAGTGTTAATTTAATTTCCGCACCATATTACACTTGCTTGTTTATATTATCTTGAGGGTAATTTCGTAATTTTGACTAACACGAAAAATTGGGTAAAAAGCGTAAAATCTATTCACCCCCCCTCTAGATAGCTTTATACACACCGTGGTATATTTAGTTTCAGATATTCCGTCTTGTTTAGTAAAAATGATTGCTCAATCCTAAAGCCCGATGGACAAACCTTATTGAAAGGAATGAGATCTAGCGACAATTGTTATTGTCTTGAAGCTAGAATAGTCTCAAACAATGTGTCCATGGATGAGCAAGTTGAGTTGTGGCATGAAAGACTTGGCCACATGAACTTTAGGGATTTAAGAACCCTTGGAAAGTTCGAGTGTGTGCGTGGCCTCCCTAAGCTTGGGAAGAAAGCCAATGGTATTTGTGGACCTTGCCAACAAGGAAAACAAACCAAAAGCATGCACAAAAAGGGCAAGTATCTCTCCACCAAGGAGCCCCTTGAGCTTCTCCACATGGATCTCATGGGTCCTATGCAAACCGAGAGCTTAGGTGGAAAGAGATACATTTTTGTTTGTGTTGATGATTTCTCTAGATTTACATGGACATATTTTCTTAGAGAAAAATCCGAAACTTTTGATAAGTTTAAAATGCTTTGTACTAGATTGCAAAATGAAATGAATTCTAACATTAGAAGCATTAAACGGATTAGAAGTGACCATGGGAGGGAGTTTGAGAATGCCTCTTTTGAAAGCTATTGTGATAGCTTAGGCATCTCCCATGAGTTTTCCGCTCCTAGGACACCTCAACAAAATGGAGTTGTTGAGAGGAAGAATAGGGTCCTCCAAGAGATGGCCCGTGTGATGTTGCTTAGCAACAATGTCCCTAGGAACCTATGGGCCGAAGCCATCAACACGGCTTGCTATATAGGAAATAGAGTGTTCCTAAGGCCCGGTACTAGAAACACCTCCTATGAGTTATGGAAAGGCAAGAGGCCAAATGTTAGCTACTTCCACACTTTTGGAAGCAAATGCTACATTTTGAATGACCGTGATCAACTTGGCAAGTTTGATGCTAAGAGTGATGAGGGTATCTTTATTGGCTATGCCTTAAATAGTAGAGCCTATAGAGTTTTCAACTTGAACACTCGAACCGTCATGGAATCATCAAATGTTGTCATTGATGATACAAGGCTCAAGTCCAAAAACCATGAGGAGGAGGAAATTTTAGAGGATGACTCTCCTTTGGAGAGGGTTGTGGTGACTCCCAATGTTGGGACATCTAATGAAGTCACACAACCTAATACTAGAGTTCCTAACTTGGACTCTAATGAACCCGCTCCATGGGTTAGAAGACTCCATAACAAAGAAGATGTTATTGGAGATGTTAATGAGGGTGTTAGGACTAGGCGTCAAATAGCTAATCTAATTAGCTTTACTTGCTACACCTCTCAAATAGAACCCAAAAAGGTTGAAGAAGCCTTAAATGATGAATTTTGGGTTTTTGCCATGCAAGAAGAGCTAAACCAATTCGAAAGGAATGAGGTTTGGACTCTAGTTCCTAGGCCTAAGACCACTAATGTCATAGGCACCAAATGGATATTTAGGAACAAATCCGATGAGGACGGCAACATAGTGTGGAACAAGGCTAGACTTGTAGCACAAGGGTACTCTCAAATTGAGGGTATCGACTTTGAGGAGACTTTTGCTCCCGTTGCCCGCTTAGAGTCCATTAGGCTTCTCTTGTCCATCTCTTGTTGCACAAGTTCAAATTGCACCAAATGGACGTCAAGAGTGCCTTCCTCAATGGCTTCTTGCAAGAGGAAGTGTTTGTAGAACAACCCAAGGGGTTTGTGGATGCTCACCACCCCAACCATGTCTATCGCCTCAAAAAGGCTCTATATGGGTTGAAACAAGCACCGAGGGCTTGGTATGAGCGCCTCACTCAATTTCTTGTTGACAATAACTACACAAGAGGTAGTGTTGATAAGACACTATTCATCAAGAGAGACAATGATGAGCTTTTCATAGCTCAAATATATGTTGATGACATAGTGTTTGGCTCCACCAACAACACCAAAGTCCAACAATTTGTTGATGTCATGTCTCTTGAATTTGAGATGAGTCTTGTTGGTGAGCTAAGTTACTTCCTAGGTTTGCAAATTAGGCAAATGAATGATGGGATTTTCATAACCCAAGCCAAATATGCTAAGAACCTAGTGAAGAAGTTTGGTTTAGAGAATGCCAAACGTTGTGATACACCCATGAGTACCACTTTGAAGCTAAGCAAGGATGCTAGTGGTAAAAGTGTGGAACAAACTCTATATCGTGGCATGATAGGTAGCTTGCTTTATTTGACCGCAAGTAGGCCCGATATATCTTTTAGTATGGGTGTGTGTGCTAGGTACCAAGCGGATCCTAAGGAGTCCCACCTCTCTTCCGTGAAGAGGATCATTCGCTATGTGAATGGGACATCCAACTATGGGATTTGGTACTCTTTTGACACTAATGCTAGTCTTGTAGGCTTTAGTGATGCGGATTAGGCAGGAAATTGTGATGATAGGAAGAGCACATCGGGCGGTTGCTTCTTTCTAGGCAACAACTTGGTGTCTTGGTTTTGCAAGAAGCAAAACTCGATTTCCTTGTCCACGGCCGAGGCCGAGTACATAGCCGCAGGGAGTGGATGCACACAACTCCTATGGATGAAGCAAATGCTAGTAGACTACGGATTCAACCAAGGTACTCTCACTCTCTTTTTTGATAACATGAGTGCTATTAATATTTCCAAGAATCCGGTACAACATTCTAGAACTAAGCATATTGACATCCGCCATCACTTCATTAGAGAGCTTGTTGAAAATAAATGCATAGTACTTGAACATGTAGATACTAATGATCAACTTGCGGACTTATTTACTAAACCCTTAGATGCTACTCGATTTAAAACTCTTAGTAGATCTATTGGGATATGTCTTGTGGAGTGATGTTCTATGATTGACCCCATATGGGGAACTCAAGCAAAGAGAGCTATTTTGCATTCTTGTAACTTGCAAAAAATTTGAAATAACTTATGCCTCTTCTTTTGATTGCTTGAGTAAGCTTGGTTGTACATATGTATATATGTTTTCAATTCTATAAGTGTGAACCTTGCTTGTCTACAATCCATGTCATATTTATGTTCAAACATGCATTTTTGGACTAGGAGATTTACATAGGAAGTATGATGTGAATGACCTATAGTTATCTCCATGACATGATGTTTCTTAAATAACATGCTAATGCTAAATGAAAAAGCATGAAATTCATACAACATGCTCACATGAAAAGCATGAATTGATGATTGCATATTCTTAAAAATGCAAAACTTGTGTGAAAGCTAATGAGACTCAAAATGAATAAAGGATCTTGTATCCGTTCAAAGGAATTTACATTCCAAATGTCTCTCTTTCTTTATTAGTTGAACATGGTTACTATCATACGGATTTCTTATCCGGAAAAATCAAATAGGGTGCAAAGTCGCTCATGCCATGTTTCGCTTATAAAGTTGGATATAGTTGCTCTTAAAATTGAAATCAATAATCTCTATATCCTTGCTTTTCCCATGACATTGGTGAAATTGGTTTGAATTCTTATTAGAAACCTTTGTCATTTGCTTTGCCAAATACCATTGTATTTTGGACTTGAATGCTATATGTCTTGTATGCAAAGCATGTTGGATTCACACATTTTCTCAAATAAATCTCCTTGTTTCTCTCAAATTAATTGAAGTGCATAAAGTGACTTATATGTATATGCATATCTTGCATGCTTCTATCTCTCGTTGCTTTGAGTGACCCGGTTGGGGACTACTCCTTTGCCTATATCATGACAAAAAGGGGGAGTAGGAAATGGTAAGGGGAGTTGCAAAATATAGAAGCTTTTGTGCATTTTGGGGAGAACATACATTGAGGGGGAGTAACCCTTTGAGGGGGAGCATTGCATTTATCATTCATTGCATACATTTGCTAATGTTGAAATGCTTGGTATTGTTCTCACATGATTAATCTCACACTTTACTTGTATTGGAAATGCTAGAAACTTTATTTTCAGGGCTTGATTGTTCTACAAGAGATTGAAGACTTGAAGTTTTTACTTTCTTATCTCTTTGTAATGTAGTTAATCATTGTAGTCCCGTACTTTCTAATTCTATGTGAGGAATCAATGTGAGTGGTGGTTTTGTCACGAAATAGCCAAAGGGGGAGATTGTAAGGATTCCCGTAGTTTCTAATTGGCTTATTTCGTGATCAAACCATATGTGGGGATCCTTGTAAGGGTAGCTTAGGAGTTGGTTTATTATTCGAAGCCCTTTCAAAGACCTCGTCTTGATTAGCACCGAAGGTAAATTCTATGTGCTTACTTATCTTGAAGAGATAGTTGCACACACTCACTTAGCATACTTGTTCATGTGTGCATTCTCTTCACATGTCACCTTACACACTAGCACTTTGATGTTGTATCTTGTTGTGTGTATTTGTGTCTTGTAATTCGTTTCCCGATAGTGTTCGGAAACGCCCGCGCATGCACTAGAATGTGCTTGGTTTTGCGCGAAGACCGCCTATGGAGATGCACTTGGCATCTCCTTGGTTTTCACCTCTGTTGGTGATCGGCGGCCTGGCCGCCGAATGAAACCGCCGTTTGAATTCGGCGGTTGAATCGGCGGTTGGATGGCCGCCGATCTGGAACGCCGTTTCAGACCTGATTGATTTTATTCTCGGGTTTAATTCGGCGGTGGGAACGGCGGTCACGAAACCGCCGAATGGAACCGCCGTTTCTCCCCTGTTTCTCCGGGAGCAATTCGGCGGTTGTAATCGGCGGCCACCGACCGCCGATTGAAACCGCTGATTGGCGCGTTTCTTTGAAACTTACTTAAACGACCTCACTTTGGCTTGGCACCCTATATATATGCCATTTTGTCTTTAGGTCAATCAAGAGAGTTCATATTCAGATTTCATACTTAGGATATTTTTCAAAGAGAAGAAAAATTCCAAGAACTCATTTTTAATTACTCAAACACTTTTTCCATGATCATCAATCATCATCTAGCATCATCTTAGATCATCTAGATGACATCTTGCATGGATTCTTCATCATACTTTGCTTGGTAAGCTTTTCACTAATATCTTACATATTTTGTGTTTCTCTTATCTAGCAATCTCAATTTAATTACTTGTATGTGATTTTATATTTGTTGAATACAAGATTGAGATTAGTATGATGTATGTTTGAGAAGTTGTATTGTGCTAGCATATTAGGTTTTGTACTTGATATTGATTAGCTTAACTATTTGACATGTCATTTAGTTTTGATATCTAGGATTGCTATTAATTGCATATTAATCATCTTAGATAAGCATATAGGGTTTCCCTTGCTCTATGTTGCATTTTGGATATTTTCATATATTCACTTAGGGTTGTATTCTCTTCAAGAGAAGCTAAGTCTTGTGTGTAGCAATCGGGATTAGGTTGCTTAGATCGCAAGCAAAATCGGACTAGGTTCACTCATACCGGGATTAGGTAGGTGTGTGATTACTTCCGGGATTAGGTTGTAATCGTTTGCACATTTAGTGGATTCGAGGTTCGAGTGTGGCTTACTTACATAGCCCGTGGTTTTTCCCGTGAGGGTTTCCACGTAAAAATCAAGTGTCAATTTAATTTCCGCACCATATTACACTTGCTTGTTTATTTTATCTTGAGGGTAATTTCGTAATTTTGACTAACATGAAAAATTGGGTAAAAAGCGTAAAATCTATTCACCCCCCCTCTAGATAGTTTTATACACACCGTGCTATAATTAGTTTCAATAACATTTGATTAGCTATATTGGAGAAGTATTGGTTAGTAATTGCATGATCAACACTTATTAACTAATTCTTAGGTTCTAGGTGTAATTACTCTATTATTGTCATTCTAAGATCATAGTTGATAATAATTAGAGTGGTAGTTGTTGAATTACCTATACCATAGAACTAATGAGCTTAATTGTGATCAATTAATAATATCCCTTTTCATTTATCCATGCTCTTGCATAACCTTGCAAGAATTAGTTAGATTAGTTAGTTGTAGATTAATTTAGTGTAACTTAGTTGTAGTTAATTAATTGAGACATTAGTGTAACTTAATTGTAGTGACTTAGTGTTAATTTACTTACTTGCTTACTTAGTTGATAATTTAGTTAATTTAGATTAATTAGAATTGTATTGTGTTTTCATCTCTTTAGTTGTAGTTGCTTAATTGCCATCTAATTAGTTTAGATTAATTAGTTGTCTAGTGATCGCATTTTTACTTTACAGTTGTACTTAGAAATTGCGTATCCGTGACTATAGGATACGCGTAGCTTAAATTCGCCATTCTAGCCATTAGCTTAGATAATTGCTTGCCACCCTCTCTCTTTTACTTTTATGCTTGTAATTAGTGTAAATAACTTGACTATAACAAGACGTAGAACCTACTTACGTATACACACTTCCTCCGTGGGAACGATACCCTTACTTGTATCCGCTATACGACACGTTCGACTCGTATACTTGCGAAGGGTATAAACTCGCACGCATATCGTTTACCGGTAGTTTATAGAATTATCGCGTACCACGTTTGCGGCGATCAAGTTTTTGGCGCCGCTGCCGGGGATTAGTATACGTTTCGTAGGTCTAGTCGTTGTTTTAGTCATTTTTAGTCATTTTTGTTATTTTTATTTTTATTTTTATTTTTATTGTTCATAATCTATCTTGTTTGATTTGATCGTGTGTTGTTTGGTTGTTTCAGATTTTAGATCAACATGGAAGGTAGTAATTCGGCTTTGATCACTCAAATGGCCGACTTGAATAGGAAAGTGGAGACTTTCAATTCTCACTTTAGGCAACCACCGGCTACGGTTTGTCCACCTTTTGGGTGGAATGGACACACGGACCTTGGTCCGCAAGGAGAGCAATGGCCGGGGGAAGAAGAAGTACCATCCATGTATCCGTACGAACACTACAACAATCAAGTGAGCAATGATCAAGAATGGAACAACCAATGGGAAAACTTTGATGAAGAAGCATACCAACATACAATTGACCAACGGCTACTTAACATAGAAGAATGCATAGAAAGGTGTAGCAGTCGGTTGGAACAATGTGTGAAGGGCTCCGAAGAACAATGCAAGGAAGATCCACAACAACTCCACAAGGCAACCAACCCTTTCTCTTGTCTCACTGTTGAAGAAGAACTAAGAATTGAAAAGGAGCTAAGACAAGAAAAGGGAAGGAAAGAGGTGACCCAACCAGTCGAGTCCTCAGATAGCTCGGAAGGCGACTTGGGTGAAGTTTTACTCAAGTTCGAAGAAGAGCTAAGGCTAGAAAAGGAGGGAAAAGAAGTGGACTTGGTCAAGGAGATTGCGGAGTTGATAAGCCTTAATGTAGACTACATACTTAAGGCCGATATGCTTGAGAGGGAGAGAGACTCAGAAAAGAAGAAAGCACAAGAGCTCTCAATATTGGTGGAAGAACAAGAACAAGATTTCGCTCGGAAAGCGAGAATGATGCAAATGGAAACCGAAAGGAAGGATAAGGTGTTGGAGGCTATGAGTGAGGAACTCATCAAGAAGGACAATGCCTTGAAGGTAGCACAAGTCAAGATATGTGACTACATCGTGAAGTTGGACGAAGCCAAACTTTCAATC
Organism: Acer saccharum; assembly: GCA_030490815.1. Lineage (NCBI taxonomy): Eukaryota > Viridiplantae > Streptophyta > Magnoliopsida > Sapindales > Sapindaceae > Acer > Acer saccharum. Next base: position 43,277,437 of record CM059866.1, read on the forward strand.
AAGGCTTTGGAAAAGAAGGGGGCCAAGAGAAAATCAACCAAGAAACCCCGCATTACCCAATGTGGAGCAAGCCTTCCGAAGGTTGCCCACAAGCAAGCCACAGCAACGGAGGAAGATAACAAAGGTAGTCTTTCTAACTTTGCTCCTACATGCTATTTTTGCTATATTAAAGGTCACAAAATGGCACAATGTGCTAAATATGATAAATATTGCAAGGGTAGAGAAAGCATGTTTAGGAAAAAAGTGAAAAAGGTTAGGGAGGTTTGGATCCGTAAGGACAAACCAAACCAATCCAAAGAGTTGCCTTTCGTTGCAAGAAATGATACACCTAGTGGTAAGGTGTGGGTAGTGAAAAACCACGGTGAAAATCATGATAGATTGAAAATGCCTTCAAACTTCCATAAATTGCATGATTGCTTTTCAAGTGAATTACGTGTTTCATTACACGTATGAACAAATTTTGAAGTATGCTTGCATGTGCATGTGCTATTGCTTCTAGAGGAAGCTCATTTTTAGGTATTTTGTTAATTTTAGGTTTAGTTTTGTTTTTAGAGTCTTGAGTCTCTTAGTTGTCCACTCACCATATTGCAAATGTGCTATGAGATGCATGTAAAAAGATAGGTTTGGGGGTTTAGGCTCTTAACTTATAAACTTGTATAGCATATGCCTGTAGTTTTGGTGTTGTTTTAGTATGTGTAGGTCATGGAATCAAGAGGAAGCCGGCGACTTCATAGCAGCGGGAAAGAACCCGCCATCCAGATGGAAGGAACTCGCCGAGTTCACGGCGACTTCATGCAGCGGGAATAAGCCCGCCGAACAGAAGAGACGAAGCCGCCGTCCATCTGGAGGAACCCGCCGACCTAAACCCGCCACACACACCATGCACAATACACCAAACCACTAAGCCACACCATCCTACGAAGGCGAAATCGAAGGTCCAATCTCTTACTTTTAAGCTTTTACTTCAAGTTGATATGTTTTGTTTAGCTTAAGAGTGTGAAGTGATTGTTTTTGCTTAATGACTAGGATTGGTTGTTGTGATGTGATTAGTGGTGGATACTTAGGATTGTATATATGTTTACATGTTAGTTGTAGATATTAGGATTGTTTATATATGATATAGTTGTATTTTTGTTTTTATTTTTGAGTTGTTTTTCAAAACTTGTGAAGATGCCCTGTTTTAAATTTTTGAGGTGAAATGTTTCTTAAAAACTGTATTCATCGGTAAAGAAATAAATTTTTCCGCCCGCGCTGGGTTCATCGTTTTTTTGATACGGTTCCAACGGTATAAAGAACGTAAAGTTCTGGGCGGTGGTTTGAAAGATATGACTATTTCTTCAACCGAAGGTCACAGGTGTGGCCTGTTTTCAAAATTATGCACGTGACCTGTTTGCAACGTCTGTTTTCACACTTTTCTGATTTTAATTTTAAAATGTTTTCTTCATGAAAAGTGTTCATTTGCATGTCTATATTCCTGTATCAAAATTTGAGCAAGTTGTATGGAGTATCTTTGAAAATATGCATTGAAACGCAGACGTTGTGCGAAGTTCAAAAGTTGACAGTTTTTCTTGAAATGTTTTCCTCTATTTGTAGAAACTTCTTCACATGTTATTTTTGTTTTTAAGTGTGTTTAGTTGTATATATGTGTTAGTATGTTTGTGTCCGAATTTCCAAATCATGAACACTTTGTCCATGTGCTTCAATTTTTCAACATTGAGGACAATGTCGAGTTTAGGTTTGGGGGTGTGGACACATATGTGTCATTTTCGTGCTTTGTTGTGAATATTGTGTTTTTACTTTTTGTGTCAATAATTTTCAAATCTCTGAAAAAATTTTGTCAAAATTTTGTGTTTTGGGAGTTGTATACTTGTGTATACTAATAGGAACATGTCATGCTATGCTTTGAAATCTAAGTTCTGACTAGTTTGCATGCCATCTAAGTTGTTACACCACTATAAATATGCTTGTTCAGTGCCAATGCTTGGATGTTGAGGTAAATGAATCTTAGACTTGTTGTTCCTAGGAGAATTGTGGAGACTACCCGTGTGAGACATTGAGCCTTAACGATCATTTGAGAGGGTATTCTAGTCTACTCATTAAAGAGCACTTTTCGAAACTAGGATTGCATTGAGATCTCATTCACAAAGCATTTAGTATTGATTGCCATGAACATGAAATTGTGGACTGCTTGTGCGACTTGTATTCCCTTGTTAGAAAGTCTGACATATATGATTCTAGGCATATGTGCGCTTAACTCCATTTCCCAAACACTGTCCTTATGAATGTGTGCTCCAATTGCCAAATTTGAGGCCAAACACAAACCATTCACTTCATTACCACATATCTCCATACACATCATTCACATGAAATCTTTAGTTGTTGATCATAGTTTTGCATAAGTTATAAATGCAATTGATTAGCTTAATCTGTAAATAGCGTGTACTCAGGCGATGATAGATAATGTGCAATATAGAGGCTAATCTGTAAAAGTGTTCAAAATATAAAAATGCTTAAAGCCTTAGTACTTAATTGATTAAATAACTCGAATAGAGTACCAATTTGCACAATCATCAAAATGTTAATCTTAGCCTAGACGCTTGTAGACATATGAATAATGAGCTAAAAGAATTTCATTGTTAAATTAATCAACATCTGTAGATTTCATTTAAATTCATTCCATTCATCAAAATCACCCATGGCCCCATTACAACCAAAGGGAAGCCCTAGCTGATCTTTTAGGAGTCTAGCTTGGGAATACGAGTCAAAACATGTTCTCTCCACGTTCTTGGCTTATCAATTCATTCATGAGATCATTCATTTTTAAAAGTGCGTTGTTTTTATATTTACATGCGTTGAATTCAAATTTTATTTACATATCTTCCTATAACGCATGTGATTAATGAGAGATTGCCTAAGACTCTGAGAGAAGAAAGAGCTGAATCCGTGAGATATAGAAGTCAAGGCGAATTAACCCTAGGCAATTAGTTTAATGATTCATAGATCGAAAACATCCCAAGTGTTGGCAAACGGGCATTGTGTGTTGTTTTAATGAAGTTGGAATTTTACTAGTCTTAATTTAAGATGCTTAGCTTGCATGAAGTTTTTGTATGTATGCATATTGTTGCATCTCTTTATTGAAATTCAGAGTTGCGTTTGTGGGTATCGTATCTGGTAAACCCTCAGGAGACTTCACTCCTCCTACTAGGGGCACCTAGAGGTTTAAAAGGCTTGTGGCACATGCTAAGTGCCATCGTTTCTCCCACGAAAGTGGACTAGTTTAGTTTATATTTATTTTTACTTAGTATGTTTTATTTACATTTTTGTTTTGTTTTGCTCGAGGACGAGCAAAAGTTAGGTTTGGGGGTCTGATCGCGCTCCAAATATTTACATTTAGCGCTCCCTAACTTGGCTTTTGTAACCGTTTCCGAGCCCTTTTTGGTATTTAATATTGTAAATAAGTGTTTTTCAGGTGTTTCAGCTCATCAGGGGTATTTTGGGCCAAGATGGAGAAAAGTGGCGAAATTGGGGCAAAAGAGGGCAAATATGTAATTATGGAGAATCAGGGGTCAAAGTGTAATTCTGGAGGAATTATTGCATATTTGGTGATTAAGGAAGAATTCAGGGGTGCATTGCGTAATTCGCCAACCATGAGCAGAAGTCATGGCGGGTTCGTGCGGCGGGCATATGCCAGCCTTCCCGAAGGTATGAAGTCGCCATAATGCAAGGCGGGTTCGCGCGGCGAGCTCGTGCGGCGGGAAAGAGGCCTCCGAGGGCAAGGCGGGTTCGCACGGCGGGTTCGCACGGCGGGCAAGAGCTAGCCTTCCAGGCGAGAACAAGCCCGCCCACTTGACCGACCTTGGAAATTGCACATCCAAACTTGCCCAAATCTTCCCTACTATATATATTCTTCCTTTCCCAACCTTAAACACTCTCTCTAACATCCACACATCCCATAAGTTAGACTAAATTACACCAAATAGCTTAGAATTACATTAGAATAGCTTAGTTAGCTTAAACTCACACTACATGGTTGCATGTGAGCTTCATAGCTTGGAAGGAGTAGATTTGGAGCTTCATTGAAAGACAAGAAGATTACCATCTTGTGGTTACTTCTTACTCATACTTCTTTCATGTATTTGTGATTCATGTAACATGTATGTGTATAATAATCTTTATGTTAAGGGATTGATTTTTATATGATTCTATTATTGTAATTGATTGATCTCTATATCTTTTATATATCCATATTAGCTGTTGAATGTTGAATTGAGTTAAATTGAATGGATGCATGTTGTTAATTGACAAATTAGTAACTTGTAATCTTGTTTAATAACATTTGATTAGCTATATTGGAGAAGTATTGGTTAGTAATTGCATGATCAACACTTATTAAATAATTCTTAGGTTCTAGGTGTAATTACTCTATTATTGTCATTCTAAGATCATAGTTGATAATAATTAGAGTGGTAGTTGTTGAATTACCTATACCATAGAACTAATGAGCTTAATTGTGATCAATTAATAATATCCCTTTTCATTTATCCATGCTCTTGCATAACCTTGCAAGAATTAGTTAGATTAGTTAGTTGTAGATTAATTTAGTGTAACTTAGTTGTAGTTAATTAATTGAGACATTAGTGTAACTTAATTGTAGTGACTTAGTGTTAATTTACTTACTTGCTTACTTAGTTGATAATTTAGTTAATTTAGATTAATTAGAATTGTATTGTGTTTTCATCTCTTTAGTTGTAGTTGCTTAATTGCCATCTAATTAGTTTAGATTAATTAGTTGTCTAGTGATCGCATTTTTACTTTACAGTTGTACTTAGAAATTGCGTATCCGTGACTATAGGATACGCGTAGCTTAAATTCGCCATTCTAGCCATTAGCTTAGATAATTGCTTGCCACCCTCTCTCTTTTACTTTTATGCTTGTAATTAGTGTAAATAACTTGACTATAACAAGACGTAGAACCTACTTACGTATACACACTTCCTCCGTGGGAACGATACCCTTACTTGTATCCGCTATACGACTCGTTCGACTCGTATACTTGCGAAGGGTATAAACTCGCACGCATATCGTTTACCGGTAGTTTATAGAATTATCGCGTACCACGTTTGCGGCGATCATTACCTACACACAATGGCACAACAAACACACCAAATGCAACATATTTTCTCTACGTTAATTAAGCTAAAAGAACGTGTTTGATTATAACAAGGATTTCAAAACCCCCAAACCTTTCTTTTGTGCACTCATACTCTTAATGATTTAAATTTAAGCTCGACGAGTGCACAAAAGATTGAGTGGGGTTGTCAATTTCCCGATCACACCTAAACACAATTCACCTTATTCAAAGACTCAAATATTTACAAAGCAAGATACATCTATGTAGCAAGTGTGTCTTTGATATTCGATAGTTGCACACTTAGACAATCATTAACTCAATCACCTCCTCCATGCCCCATTTAGAATGGGTGGCTCAATCACCACATACCCCGTTTCTTTCTTTTTGACCCACAAGGGTCCCTTCCCACTAAGTCCTTCTAACTTGGATTTGGCGATCCAAATAGGTTTGACATTGACCTTGGGAATTGGGGTTGCATACTTTCTAACTTTCCATCTTCTGTTTGGACAATTAGGCCTAATGTGGCATATTCGATGGCAATAGTGACATATAGGAGTGAAAACAGAAAATGTACCTCCCGATGTAGATTGTGGAGGTGGAATGCGATTCTTTCTCCTAGGCTTTTGCCTTGGTTTTTGTTTTGGGGCAAAAATGGTGGACTCCTCGTGTGATACTTGCATTGTCTTCCTTGAAGGTGGCTGATCCATCCCTTCGGACTTGACCGAAGTGCCTATCTTTGGCATAGCAATCTCAACTAGAATCTCCTCATTTTTTACTCTCAAAATTTCCAGGGCCCTGTCCCTAGAATGAAGCTCCTCTTCTATGATTTTCATCTTGCCTTCGAATTCCTTACTCAAAGACTCGTTCCTTTCTCCGAATTCATCTTTCACTAGGGAGAAATCATCCTCAATTTTGTCTTGGAGGGCATAGTTCTCCTCTAAAGCTTCATCAAGCTTCGTGGTAAGCTCAAAATTCTTCACCACCAACTCCCGGTTTTCTTCCTTGAGCCGTGCGATGGTGTCATCGTAACTCGATGGATCATGCTGCAAAAGCGGGGTCTTTTTAGTCACCTCACTGTGAGCGAGTGCTATATATTCCCCGAAAGTAGAGTGAGGTTCATCATCTTATTCGGCACTTGCAATATTAAAACAAACACTACCCTTCAACGGGTTCTTCATGCTTTCAAACACTTCAAACTCTGCTGTCTGACCTAAAACCGTCATGGAGAGCCGTCCCTTATGGACATTGATAATTGCCTTGGCAGTTGACATAAAAGGTCGCCCTAGCAATAAAGGCATCTCCCTTGCCTTGGTGGAATCGGTCTCCATCTCTAAAATAACAAAGTCAGCTGGGATGATCAATTCACCCACCCTGACTAGCACATCTTCAACCACTCCTGTTGGATGTCGTATTGAGCGGTCGGCTAGTATCAATTCCATGGTAGTCGGCTTCAATCCCTCTAATCCTAAATCCTTAAACAATGCATAAGGCATTAAATTGATCGAAGCTCCTAGGTCTAACATCGCCTTCTCCCTCCGAGTTTCACCAACTGATATGGTAATGATGAAACTTCTCGGATCCTTCATCTTAGGTGGCAATGCTGTTTCCATGGCTGCACTTGCTTCTTTGGAAATCACTATTTTCTCCAGAAATTCCTTCTTTCGCGCCTTTGAGTTGAGTTCCTTGAAAAACTTGGCGTATGCAGGCATTTTCTCAATCACCTCAAGTAGGGGAAGGCTCACGTTCACCTTCGATAGGATGTCATAGATCTCCCTGAAAGCTTGGTCCAGTTTCGATTTCTGCAGCCTTCCTGGGAATGGAATCAGAGGAACATACGGATTAGGAGACTTGTGTATCCTTGAAGTGTCCTTGTGACCCTTCTCCGGTCCCCTGCTCGTTCCTATCCCTACTTGCGTGTCAAGATCATTCTTACTAGGCACTTCTTTGTCCACTGAAACATTATCAGGAATATCAGAAATTTCAGGTGGATATGGATTAGAAAGTACCTTACCACTCCTTAAGACCGTGGTTGCCTTGGCTTGTTCTGACTGACTTGGAAGCTTCCCTGGCTCCTTCTTTTGACTAACTTCAGCATACTCCCCTATTTGTCTTTCCAATGTCTTGACTACTTCCTCCATAGAAGTAATTCTGATATGATTAGGATCGTTGGGGTAATACTGATTAGTGGCCCTATACTCATTGTCTCTTTGGCCTTGCTAGCGCCAAGGTAAGTTTTCCTTCACCTTCCATGGTTGTGTACTTCGCTGTGGTCTTGATTGGTTTCCCTGAGGTGGATACCAGTTGTTGTTGTTGTTGTTTTATGGAGGTAACTGGGGATTCAAACAGTGGTTGTTCCCGTAGTTCAGATTAGGATGCCTTGCCCATCCTCGATTGTACGTGTTGGAGAAGGGATCATCCAACTCTCTTGACTGACGTGGCGGATACACCACTTGCAATTCTTCCTTTCTCGGTAGCACTGGCTCAACTATGGAATTCATGTCCATTCCACGGTTTTCCTTAATATACTTCTGATTTGGGGTTGAAGGTTGGTTACCGAACCTACTCATGAGCGTCTCAATGTTCTTACTCATATCACTAATTTGACTCGCCATCTCACTGCTCACTCCTCCTCGACTACCTCGAGTGTTCCTCTGCTGGGAATTCTGTTCAAGCATCTCATACTTATCAAACACATACTGTGCCGTTCTCTCTCGCATAGCTCCTCCGCATGCATTGTCAACAATTGCTTGTGAAAGTCCCGTCAATCCATCATAGAAAGATTGAACTTGTGATACTAAGGTATACTCATGGTGAGGGCACTGTGCTAAAAGTAGCTTGAATCTACCCCATGATTCATGAAATGCATCCCCTTCCCTTTCCTGGAAATCAGCTATCATGCTTCGTATTTCTTTCGTCTTCCATGAGGGAAAGTACTTAGCAAAAAAATTCTGCTCAACACCACTCCATGTGGTAAGTGATCCTGCTGGTAATGCCATGAGCCATTTCTTGGCGTCGTCCCTCATGCAATACGAAAAACATCGCATGCGTAAGTGATCCTCCGTCAAGTTTCTGAGTGGAAAAGTGGTCACCACATTATAATATTCCTTCATGAATTGAAGGCAGTCTTCACTCAAATTACCACCAAAGTGCGGAAGTGTGTTGTAGTGCAAGTTTTTCAGCTCGTAGTTTCTTTGGGCATCATCTAACAATATGGCTGAAGGGTGTGATCCAACGGTAGGCAATGAGAATTCCTTCATCATTCGTTGATCCTGTCCGTGTTCTGAACCAGTGGGGGTGCTACTAGAAGAGGTTGACCCTTCCTCAAGGTCGGATAGTCCTCTAGGGTTGTCCGTCATTGTTGGTAGCCTTGCTATACGATCAATATTTTCAACAAAAGGTTCAAGTGGGCTTCCCAATGATCGTCTTCCGTGCATCTATTCGTAACCAGAAACCTGAAAGTACACTACACTAACTACCAAAGGTTAAGTGCTCAAACAGAAAATCACTACGATTATGCAACAATTAGATTGACTAATGTTCTAAAAAGAATAAAGCATAAAGTAACAAGCCGTACTCCCCGGTAGCGGCGCCATAAGTTTTGACACGCCCAAACCGGTTCTACAAATGTCACTGGTATATAACCTATTCTACCTCGGTTGTATTAAAGGGGCGTGCGAGTCTGGTGACCCTATTGCAAGTGCACAAGTCGTCAAACTAGTGTAGTGAGCAAATAAGGGTATCGTTCCCACGAGGTAAGCACTACAAGCTTTCTATCCTTAGATTACTCTACAATTTCCTAATGCTTCTAACAAGTTTACCAAAATTAACTAGTGATTACAACTGAATTGGTCTAAGTTGAAGATGTTGAATTAGCAATTACAACTACTTGAATTAAATTCTAAAGTGAAAATTGTTAAGGAATTAGATTCATTCAAGTAACATCCTAGCTACTAATCAATCAATCATTAAGCCTATCCTCCAATTACTACATGCATATATTCATATGAATGTTCTAAACACCTAATTCTCAACTTAATCACCATTAATTCTAAGATTAGAGAGTGATCAAGGGGAAATCAATGATTGAATGGTAGAGAATTACAAGTTAGTAATCTCTACTCATAGGTGCTTCTCTATTTAATGTGCAATAAATGGTCCATGCATACAACTACATCAAGTTTTGCACTATAAGGAGATAGGTGGTTGCAACCACCACACATGCAATTATAAATGCACAAAACAAGACTTAAGAGGATTATACAAATATGATTGATTAGATAACAAGAAAGTACAAGAATTACATCTAATTCCTTAGCAAAAGGGATTAGCTACACATAGTATCAAAATTACAAGGGTTTACAAGTAAGGAAAACATCACCAATGGACAACTTGTGAAGTGGAAATGCTCTTCCTTGCAATCCAAGCAACTCCCTCTTCTATGGCAACTTGAGATAATCACTCTAAGTAACCAATATGGGGTGTTTGGCTACCTAGAAATTGGCCAAGAAAATACTATCTTTCTTGATTCCTAAGAACAAAATATCTTTAACTAATATCTCCTTTCTACTTCTCTCTCTAACTAACTCTATCTTCTTACTAAAAAAACTAACTACTTTACTCCATCTTGACACACTCGTATATGCATGAGAGAGAGGAGGTCTTCCAAGGACACTAGGTGGAGAAAGGGGCAGCCTTTTTTGACTTTGGGGCGAGCTTCAGTCAACTTGCAGCCTCTCAGAATCGACGGCGGGCATGCACGGCGGCTAGTTGCCCACCGCATGAACCCGCCTACTTACTCTTTTTCTGCTTTTCTTCCCAAATTGCCCCAATTTCTTCACTTTAGACAAAAATACCCTTGAAACACCTGTTTTACCTGAAATTACTTATTTACACAATTAAACATATGGAATGCTTAGAAAATGATAGCAAAAACAAGGTAAAAGGGGCACTAAATATAAATATTTAGAGCACGATCAAGGCCCCCTTTGAGGCCAAGATATCAGCAGGAAGAGAGGACATTGGCAGCAAACCCCCACCGGGACAGACCGTAATGAACTTGGAGATGACTTCTTCCTGGGTAGAGTCTCGTGACCCCGACCCGGAAGGAAGATCAACGGAGGGGGTAGCCTGAGCAGCGTCAACCTTCCCTTTTTCCTTCTTAACTGGAAGCTAAATTGGAGAGGTGGGAGGAGTAGGAGGAGGAGCAACCATCATTGCTGGTGGGGGAGCAGCCGCACTTGAAACCTTTCTCATAGTAGGGAGTGGAGAAACCTTGGCTTTGGCCGCCCGTGCTAGCATCTCGCTCAAAGATGGGCGTGCTGTGACCTTTGTTGGAGGAGGAGTAGGAGAATGTGAAGCCAACACCGTAGTTGCAGAAGGAGGGGTTGACATGAATGGCTGAGATTTGTAGGCAGCAACAACGCTGGAAGGAGAAAGGACATGAGAATTGGCTGGAAGGGGATCTGGATGTGTCGGTCCTCATAGAGAGGAAGGAAGAAGAGGAGTAGCAGAAACTATCAGAAGAATAATCAATTAAAAAAAAAAAAAAAAAGGAAATAAAGGACGAGAGGCAAGGCTTACCTGGGTACGCGAGAGATATACGCAGATACCGCTCCAATCGAGTGTCTTCAAAGGGGTCATAAGTGGGGTATCTCGAATTGGTGTAGTTCCTGTCTTGAATCCCCTTAAGAATCCTTCTGGATTCTGCAGAAAGCACACCCGTGCTCCACTTATCTTTTGGAGAAAAACAAATCGGAACCGGATACTCGACCCCATCCAAGTACACTGATTGGCCCCAATCACCCTCAACTACAACCCACTCATCTTTCCATGGCGGGTTGAACTTCACATTCGCCCCAGGAACAACGAACTGCATCTTGTTCTTGGGCCTCAGATAGAATTGGCCCTAAGGAACCATACTTGTTATTTGATAAATATAACAAAATTCATCGAAGCTGGACTCCCTCTCAATGCCTTCTTTTTCACACTGCTCCTTCCAGAGCACCAGGAACCCCGTCAGATTCTTCCAGAATCCAGGTGAAATTTGCAGCAGAGCTAGTTCTAGAACGACAAGCAACCTGCAAATAGATGGATGAAGAGGGAGCCGAACTCCATATTCAAAGGCGGCTACATGAATTAACAGGCAGCCTGAAGGAGGAGTATATACATCATATCCCCGGTGAGGGAAGGAAAGACGGATAGCGTCTGGGATCCTATAGGCCTTCCTAAGCCGGGCTAAGGTGTCAGCGGTGCAGACCGACTCCGGGATTATATGGCCTTCACCAAAAGGGAGGAGGGGCCCAACAAGAGCTCCTAGAGAGTCCACAGTAGGGCTATCATCCACCTCATCCCCTTCCTTGTCATTGATATCAGCACCCTCCTCTTCGTCCACTATCTGGACCGGGTCATTAGGTTCGTTATGAAAACTCGACCCGATTTAGGGATTCCTCCCAGAACGATGACGTTGGGATTGAATACCCTCTCCAGCAATGTCATCATCACCCCGACCGCGTTTCTTTCCCTTGACTGCTGGAGAACTCCCCGCCGAATCTTCCTTTTGAATGTGCGAAAGTTCACCAAGGTTACTAGGAAGATAGGTGGAGGCAGAATGAGAACCCGAAGAAGCAGGTCGAGGAGGCAAGGAGGACGAAGGAACACCCTGAGTAGGGGCAGGAAATCTTGAGGGAGACGCCATTGTAAAAAAGCGAAAAAAAGATTCGAAAGGAGGAAAAGACTTCAATTCTTGATTTTTGAAAGACAATTGTAGAGTAAACAAGAAAAGAGAAGAGAGATTTATTTATAGATAGGAGAAGGACGGTTACCGGAGCATAGAAGGAAACAAAGAGTAATGACTGGAGACGTGCGTGTGGACAACTCCGAAAAGCCGCGCCCAAAACGGCTAGTTTGAATTTGAAGCAACCACCGTTTGGCACGTGGATTGTCATTAAATACCATCTTATACAAAGAGGATTTCCCCTCTTAGTTATGGAAGCCTTCCAGACGAAGCTAGACAAGCAGACAAAACGGAAAAATTCTTCAAACGGACTAGAAATCCTGACTCCAACCCCAGCAAGTTACCGGTGTTCAAGTCAAGGGGGACTTCTGTTAACCGCCACAAAAAAAAAAAAAAAAAAAAAAAAAAGGGCAGGGATCAAAGAAGAATTTTCCACCAACCCTGAAGAATGAGTCGGGGTAGAAAGCAACAATAGGGGAGATACCTGGGAACCTCGCCTACTTACGAGAAGGCTAGAGTAGGAACTCTTACCCACCCCGGCCAGGTCCAAAACCTTCAAGACCAAGGAAAGCCCTAGGAAACCTCAAAGAAAGAGCCCCAGAGACTCTACAGCTACGAAATCATAGCGCCTGTCTACCCCCAAGTAGTTCGGTAGCTCGATACCCCGGCATCCCGGTACCCTAATCCGGTAAAAGCAAGAACATGAAAGGAGAAGAAGAAACAAGTATCCCGATCCACTAAGAAGCCAACGGTAAGCACCAGATGAATAAATCAGACGATAAGCACATAAGTCTTCCGACCTCGCCAAAAACAAGTATCCCGATTAGCACGAGAAGGAAGACGAGCATTAAACACCACCGTTCAAGACAGAAAACTCAAGTTAAAACATGGCATTCATTCCCGCCATACAGAATCCTATTTTAAATAGAAGTCAACTCCTATCAAATCGGACAAAAGAAGGAATCACTTGATTGAAGGAATAAATGCCCCGACGAACCCGTTGATCTAGAAGGAAAGACCCGTAATTTGCTAAAACCCTAGACCGAAGTTCTAGGAGCACACAGCAAGAAACAGGCCTATATATTCATCGTATGTTGATAGAAAAAGGGGATCGAAACCCGACCTCACTTTTTCCACTTATCGACAGGCACGAAAAGCTCCATCACCATTGCCCACCCAGCCGTTTTTGTTTTCTTTGATATTGTAATCATAGTTGTTCTAGCAACTGGATTGTAAATCTCATTCTAAGTCAATATATAAAACAAATTGTGTGTTCAAGCTTCTATGTACCAGAATTTCTCTTATCTCGCTACTACCATACACCGCACTTAGTCGATTTGTAGGAACTAGCAGGGTATCGAGCTACTAGGTATCCTACTAGCCCAGATCTATCCCGATCTAGGTCCCTCATAAACCGTTAATTAGAAATTTCACCCCAGTGACAATTTTTTGTTAACAGTTGTCATTGATGATTATAGGCCCAAAAATGATAATCATGAGGAGGATATTTGTGAAATTGATGACTTTCTTTTGAAGGAGTGTGGTGAGACTTCAAGTGATGTGAAGTCAAACTAAAATGAAAAAGGTGATCTACCTTTTAATAGAGATTCACCTTTGGACTCTAGTGGACCCGCTCCTCGGGCTAGGAAACTCCATGATAAAGATGATATCATTGGAGATGTTAATGAGGGTGTTAGGACTAGGCATCAAATAATAAATCAAATTAGCTATACTTGTTACACCTTTCAAATAGAACCTAAGAAGGTTGATGAAACCTTGAATGATGAATTTTGGGTTCTTGCCATGCAAGAAAAGCTAAACCAATTTGAAAGAAAAGAGGTTCGGACTCTAGTTCCTAGACCTAAGAGTACCAATTTCATAGGCACCAAATGGATGTTTAGGAACAAATCTGATGAGGATGGCAACATTGTGCAAAATAAAGCTACACTTGTTACACAAGGATACTCTCAAATTAAGGGTATTGACTTTAAGGATACTTTTGCTCCCGTTGCCCGCCTTTAGTCTATAAGGCTTTTCTTATCAATTTCTTGTGTGTACAAGTTCAAATTGCACCAAATAGATGTTAAGAGTGCCTTCCTCAATGGATTCTTGCATGAGGAAGTGTTTGTTGAGCAACCTAAGGGGTTTGTGGATCCACACTACCCAACTCATGTCTATCACCTCAAGAAGGCGTTATTTGGGTTGAAACAAGCATCGAGGGCTTGGTATGAGCGCATCACTCTTTATCTTGTTGACAATGGCTACTCAAGAAGTAGTGTTGACAAGACTTTTTTCATTGATTGATCATTTATTGTATATGTTTTTAGTCCTCATTCCTCCTGTCAATTGCTTGTTTCTCGAGTCTTTTAGGGTTTTAATTTGTGTTTGAGTATTTTCAGGTTATTAGATCAAAATGTTGTGTTTGGAGAATTTCAGAAGAAAAGTGCTATTTCTGAAGATTCCAGGGTCTTTTCAGCAATTAGGCAAGGCGCTATTAATGACGTTGCTAATTTCTGCAGCGGTTTCAGAAGCGTTCCAAGATCAGTCGAGACCACTATCCTGACTACTCCCAATCACGTTCTTAAAGTCATAACACTTATCATGACGTGAAGATCGCTGCAAGCTTTTGCAGCGGTACTCGCAACGGTTTGGCAATCTGCGCTGCACAAGGAGTTTTCTTGTTCAGGACATTGAAGCTTATAAAGGCAGAAAGATTTTAGGGTTTTCCTCGCTCGCTCACCCTTCGGACCATAGACCATTCACTAAATAACTCATCACACAATTCTCTCATCCTTCTTTACACATAAAAGATTCGAAGACGAAGAAGATTTCAACATCAAAGATTTGAAGAATTCGTTGAAGGCCTCAATGGGTTTTATCTTTTCTATCTCTTGTCTTTTTTTTTTTCCATAATGTGTAACTAATTCCATAACTAGGGAATCAATGTGAACCTTTTGTGAAGTGCTCATGTATGGATTAATTATTCTTTCGTCAATTTAATTCTTGATTTATTCATTGTGCTTAACTATTTGATTACTCATTATTTTCAATCTTCATTCACACCATAGATCAAAGGGTGAACGATGATTTGGCATGAATTTCCAGGTCAAGATTATCGGAGAATTAGGGTTAGAGAATAGATCAAATCCTAATCCTGATTAATGCTCACTTGAAAAAATAAAATCCATCTTTAGCATAGATCGAAGCAAAGTTTAGATTTCGGTTCTTTATTCTTGTACTTAATGGGTTTTCAATTATTGTTCACACAATAGATCAAAGGGTGGTGTAAGTGCATACTTATTGATTGGCTTATTTCATGACAAACCACATTGGGATTGATATGTAACGGGTAGCTTAGGTTTTGTGGTTGACAAGCTTCCGAACTTCCCAAGGTGACTTCAAGATCAAAAGCAAAAGGTATATCACTTGACTTTGATTCTTGAAGAGATTAGGTGCACACACACACTTGCATGCATCTTTATATATTGTGTATTAGTTACTATGCATGTGTGTTTCCTTGGTTTGTGCATCTAAGTCTTTTAGCACACACTCATATTGGTTGCATGTTTTGTTGATTGCATCCTTGTTTGATAATTGCCATGCCATGCTAGACTCTAGGTTGCATTCACTTGTCACTTCCCACACTTGCACTTCATGTATGTTTGTCTTAAGTGTGGTGTAATTCGTTTCCGTTTGTGTGATCGGAAATGTCCACGCTTGCACGATGGTGTGCATGTCTTAGCGTGATGGTTGACCACTTGAGAAGGTCTCATTCTTCTCTTGGATAAGTGTTAGATTCGGTTTGGTTATTTGGAGTAAAGTGTCTAGTTTAAAAAGATTGGATTTCAATGTTTTAAACGTTTTTCAAAACCGACCTTTTTATGGTCTTGTGACCATAACTTTTTATCAAAAGATTTAAATTGAGTTTTGTAAAATTCTAGACAAACTAGACACCCATACCTTTCCAACGGTATATTATTCGTAATATTTATAACCGTTTGGATTGGTTTTGAAATTTCCAAAGTGACCACTAAAACAGGGCATCACAGCTGTTATCCGAATCTGACCTTTGGTCACTCAAATGACCATAAATTTTTCTACATTTATCCAAATCATGTTTTGTTAATTGGAGTAGAAATTAGACTTCCATACCTTTCCAACGATATATTATTCGAAAGGTTTCGATGTCGTTTGGTCATATTTTGGGGTGCTCAAAACTTGAGCTGATGCACTGTCTGTGCTTTACCGCGGCCTAGACCGCTCCCTAGGCATGTGCCTGGCCAGCGGTCCTTCGCAGCGAGCCAGATCAGTGTCTTCACACTTGATGTACCGCTGCCCAGGCATGTTGCCTCTTGAGCGGTACGTGCAGCGGTTGCCCGTGAGAAGTTGAATCGTTTTTTTCAAAACGACATCACTTCATTTTGGCCTCATATATAAGTATCATCTTCTCCCTTGCTCGTTCTCAAGAGCTCAAAAACTGAATCAAGTGAGAGAAACTCACATTCTAGAGAGAGAAGCTCCCAAGAACTCATCTTCACTCAACCAAACACTTTCCCATGAGCATTTAGACTCTTGTAGCATCATTCAAGCATGGATGGTGTTGATTTCTTTGACTAGGTAATCTCTACATGTTCTACATCTCCTTGTTTTATATTTGTAACATGTTTGCCTAGGTTTAGCATTTATTTGTTGATTAAATGCATGTCTCCTTGCTTAATGTTGTTTCTAACATGTTTGAGACTTTGTTGATTGGTTGAGATGAGTTGTTTGTTGATAGCTAGCATTTAGGACTATTTTGCCCTCTAGCTAAGTCTATATGATTTTCATTTAGACATTGATGAGTAGGACTTATTAATTGCATTTATTGTCCTTTTCATGTTCATTGACAACTTGGTTGATTGGCATTTTGATTGACTATTCATTGATTGCATTTGTTGATTGCATATTCATAGTCATTGCCATGTTTATTGACAACTTGAGTTGATTTGGCTTTGCTTGTTGACAATTAGGTTGTTAGAAATCTCTACAACTAATTGAGACCTCATGTATGTACATGTAGGCTTTGTTGATAACTAGGATGTTGATTTGCATTATAACATCTAGTTAAGCATATAGTGTTTAGTCTAGCACTCATTGCATTTGTGCATCATTGTGATATACACTTAGACTTTTTTATTCTCTTCATAGAGTCAAAGTCTTGTGGCTTCTAGGTGAAGTTGCACAAGCATTGTACTAGCTCCTCTGTAAAAGGCCTGCGGGTAGATTAGGAGGTGCTCACTTGAGAGTGTAACCTTCTCTTCATATAGAGGTTGTCTAAGGTTGGTCTGGGTTTGCTATAAAAGGCCTGCGGGTAGTAGTGGTGGATTAGTAACCGAGAATGGTGTAACTAGAGGTCAACCTAGGGTTGTAATCATCATTACATATAGTGGATTCGAGGACCGTGTGTGGCGCACATAACAGCCCGTGGTTTTTCCCATGTGGGTTTCCACGTAAAAATCAAGTGTTCTTTACTTTCCGCACTTTACACTTGATTTTCATTGTTTGTTGAATTGGGTTAATTGTGATTAATTTTGACTAATCGAAAAATTGGTAATAATCGATTAACAACCCATTCACCCCCCCTCTAGGTTGTTTAGACACACGCGGGTATGTATTTTCAGGTGGATAATGGTTGAGAACACGTGACTCATCCCACGATCATATGGTAACAGTCGTATTAAAGATAAAGAATGAACCATTGAATTTGTAAGGTTTATAGTTTGTGTTGGCATAAATTCCATATCAAAATGTGTTTCTCTTGTAATGTTTAGTGGTTCATATTGAAGAATTAAGAAGACGAAGGATGTCTCAACCACAATTCATTCAAGAAGCCGGCTTTTAAGAGATTCGTGCATCATTGTTCAACAAAGGTATTAAAGGACCTCATATCTCTTACAAGGCTAGGCACACACACACACATAGCATTCTTGTGTGTTCCTTCATGATTAAACATCACTTATGTTTCACTTTCACACACTTGACAAAATATGCTCATGCATTCATACCATATTGGTAATATTTTGTTTATTGCATTTTCTAGGACTATGTCTGGAAATTAGCATATGTGTGTGTATTTGTGCTTGTTTGTTTTCGTATTTTTATACATGGACTTGAACATGTTCTTATTTGATGTCTTATTAAGTTCCGATCGTTTCGGTTACTCATTCATGTAGTTTCGAGTCCAAACGATGTAGCTACGCTACTTTTCGTTCTCATTCGTTGAGTTGACTTCATCGTCGTTTTCCGAGATGATTTCTTAACCATTTTTTAAAGTTGTGTAGTCTTCGTCATGTGTAAGAGAGTCACGGTTCGTAATCCAAAAATGAATTCGAAATCGGAGTTCGGATGCCCAAGATATGGGCTGAAGAACCGAGGGAGCGTGCGAGAGGGGCTGCTAGCCGTGAGGGAGGCCGTGGGCCCCACGGCCAAGGGGGCTCTCTGCCCCCGTGAGGCCCACGCGCCCCCCATGGCCAGGGGGTGACGTGGCCTCATGTGATTGGTCTTCAATCTCCTTCTCTCTCCTCTTTATCTTCCCTCCATCTCTCTTCATTTCAATTCTAAGAAGAAAAAATTAAGTTTTCCCGTCAGAATTTCTCTCCAGAATTTCAGAACTTCAAAACATCATATCTTCCTCATCCGGAGTCGGATTTGAGCGATTCAAGTTGGAGAGTGTTTGTATTTGAGTTCTCTATCATTTCCAAGTGGTTTGGTAGCTGTTTGATCGAGATTTCAGGTGGTTCCACACTGATTTCCGAACCAGCTATAGAATCAAAGGTATTGGACAAATCTTTGGGACTTCTTTCTTTTTAACCTTCAATTTGCTTGCGGTTTCTTCTTCTATATCTATGTTTATGTTTGGTAAAAGCTATTGAGAAAGATAGCTTGATTATCATTCTAATTGAAAGTCAATTTATAGACTAATGTCGACTAGTTTCTATGATTCTAGGTTTTACATATGTTTGTGAGTTGTATTGTGATTAGAATGGCATCTTAGGTTGTTTGGAACTTGATTGAATCAATTTTGTGATAAATGACCTTGAGATTTGATTTGATCCTTTGATTGATGAAATCTAGGATTTGTGTATTTGTTTGTGATTTAGAGAAATCTAGGTTTTGATTGATGTAAATCTCAAATCCTTGCTCTATGTTTTTAGCTAGAATATTGATTGATTAAATCTCATGTATCTAGCATTTTATTGTATGTTGATTGCATCTTGAACTTGTACTTCATGAATATATTTTGATTCAAGTGTTGTATATGTGAATGAGACTTTGATCTTATGTGTTTGGTGTTTCACATGCTTAGGTTTTATTCTCGTATTTTGCATCTAGACTTTTATTGAATGTGTTATCACATGTTTAGGTCTATTTGTACCATAGAATGTATTGATCACATGTTCTATGTTGATTTGATTGTTTGCATCATTTGCATTCACATGATCACACTAGGAAGTCCTTATAAAAGGCATGAAGTCTTGGTTAGAGTCGGGGTGACTCGGATAGCCAAGCAAGAAGACTTGCCTAGAGTCGGGATGACTCGGATAGGTAAGCAAGAAGTCATGGCTAGAGTCAGGAGGACTCGGATAGTCATGCATAGGAGGCTCCCTAGAGGCAAGAGTGCTTTGGATATGGAGTTGGCTATTGTATTGGTAGGCCTAGGCGTATGGTTAGACATAGACTCCGATAGAGCGGGGTACATGGGAGGTGTATGCACTCTTGAGGAATTTCTAATCTACCATCGATGTTGGTTTTGTGTGGTGTCCAATATATGGTGGTTTTGCATCATTGAGGGATTTCACACTTTCCAATAGGGTTGGGTAGGCTTAGACTTCACTAGGTTGGGTGAGCTAAAGATTGGTCACTTTGTGAATGTTCTATGTTTACTTTCCAATAATATAGTACCCAATGGTTGTAGTTCAACCCGTGGATGTTTCCTCCTTGGAGGTTTTACCACATTAAAAAATCTCTTGTGTTAATTTTCCTATCTCTTTCTCTTATATTTTAATTGTATATTTTATTATCTTGATTCATAATATTCACGTATGATGTATTGTGAAGCAAGACTTTGTATATTGTGGTTTGTGGATTCATTCTTTTGATCATTTTTGTATCTATGATTCTTTTGTATACTGTAATTTTTTGTATAGTGATATTTTGATTACTCTTGTAACTCATTGAACATCTATTGAAATACAAGCTTACTTTGTTGTTGTGTTTATTTGTTCTTATACCTCACACAACTAGATGATATACTTAGACCTTGCTCTTATGATTGTATTCTCGTATTGTCTATGTATGTCTTCCTTGGCTTATTTTGTTGTATGTAAGGCTACCTTGAGGGACAAACGAAAGTTTGTTCAAGGGATTGAAAAAAGGTGTAAAAACCTATTCAACCCCCCCCCCCCCCCCCCCCCCCCCCCCTCTAGGTATGCTTTAAGCAATTTAACTACGTTTGTATACTTTCAGAATTGATTGAATTTCTTACAAGTTAATTCCATTCATTGAGTACTCATAATTGGGGATCATTGATGACCTAGTTCTCTCACTTTTTGATCACACACCAATTCTTTGTTAATTTGCTTTCTTAGTTTAATTTAGTTTTAATCCACTCAATCATCAAACAAAATCTCTTGGTTACTTTTAATTGTTTAGCTTTAATTAGAATTAGTTTTAGTCAATAAACCACTTTTCCTCGTGGGAACAATCCCTACTTGTCGAAGTACTTATCTCACGATTCGTGCAATTGCGATTAGGTTTTTATAACATGATTTTACACTTCATTCATTAAGTGCAATAAAGACGAGCTTTTCATAACTCAAATTTTTGTTGATGACATCGTGTTTGGTTCCACCAACAAGTCAAAAGTGCGACAATTTGTTGATGTTATGTCTCATGAACTTGAGATGAGTATGGTTGGTGAACTAAATTACTGCCTAGGTTTGCAAATTAAGCAAAAGCAAGATGGGATCTTCATATCCCAAGCTAAATATGCAGAAAACCTAGTGAAGAAGTTTGGCTTTGAGAATGCCAAACATTGTGACACACCCATGAGCACCACCTTGAAGCTAAGCAAAGATGCTAGTGGAAAGAGTGTTGAGCAAAGCTTATATCGGGGCATAATAGGTAGCTTGCTTCACTTGACCACAAGTAGACCCGATATTTCATTTAGTATGGGTGTTTGTGCTAGGTAACAAGCCAATCCCAAAGAATCTCATCTTGTTACGGTGAAGAGGATCATTCGGTTTGTGAATGGTACATCAAACCATAGGATTTGGTACTCATTTGACACTAATCCAAGTCTTGTTGGATTTAGTGATGCCGATTGGACGGGAAATTGTAATGATAGGAAGAGTACCTCGGGCAGTTGCTTCTTCCAAGGAAACAATTTGGTGTCTTGGTTTTGCAAGAAGCAAAACTCAATTTCCCTATCCACGGCCGAGGTAGAATACATTGCCGCCGGTAGTGCTTGCACTCAATTGTTGTGGATGAAACAAATGCTAGCCGATTATGGCTTAGAGCAAGCTACTCTCATATTGTTTTGTGATAATATGAGTGCTATTAACATTTCAAAGAATCTCGTTCAACATTCTAGGACAAAACATATTGACATTAGATATCATTTCATAGGAGAGGTAGTTGAGAGCAAAACTATTGCATTAGAGCATGTGGGAACTAATAACCAACTAGTGGACTTGTTCACAAAGCCCATAGACACTCTTATGTAAGGTTTCATATTTTGATTGTCTTATTTCGTGGACAAACCACATTTTGGGGATTAATGTAAGGGTAGCTTAGGCTTCTAATGGTTGGTGATTTGCACAACCAAGGCCATCTTAAGACCTCAAGAGAAGAAGCACCAAAGGTATATTCTAATGCTTACGTGATTTGAAGAGATCTAGTTGCACACACTCATAACTCATGCATATTTCTAATACTTGTATGTTGTGTGTTTTTATATGTGTGCATTCATGCTATTGAATATCTCTTCATGCATGTTTAAATGATTGCATTTTGATTCATTGAAATACCATAACATGTTTAGGCATTAGGATGCAAAGTCATGAAGTATCTTCATGCATGTTTAATTGATTGCATCTTGTTCATTGAAATGCGATGACATGTTAGGCATTAGGATGCATTCAAATGTCACGTTACACACATGTACTTCCTTGTTGTTTATTGTTGTGTGTTAGTGTGTCTTGTAATTCGTTTCCTGAATATAGTTCGGAAACGTCCACACTTGCATGATGGTGTGCTTGGTTTAGCGCGAAAATCGCCTTCGGAGAATGGCCTTGGCTTCTCCTTTGGTTTCACCACTTTGCACACTTGCACATTGTGCACAAAGTGGAAACAGGGCATTGTCGCCCTTTGATGGTGTCGCCATGGCGACAGAAAGTGTTATTCCTGAAAAAAATCAATCAGGTATGACGTCGCCATGAGAACAAAAAGCGACAAAAAAGAAAATCAGGCGTCGCCATTTGTGTCGCCATGATGTTGCCCTGAGAACAAATGGCGACATAGAAGAAAATATGTTGTTGCCAATTGTGTCACCATGAGGACAAATGGTGACATAGAAGAAAATTAGGGCATTTTTTTCAAAACGATGTCACTTCTTTTGGACACCCTATATATATGCCTCTTTCTTCTTAGGTCGATAATATGAATTCAAAATCATCTCTTTAACTTAGAATATTTTTCAAGAGAGAAAATCTTTAAAATAACTCATCTTTGATTACACAAACCCATTTCCATATGCATAAATCATCATCTAAGCATCATCTAGGATTATCTAGTATGTGCTAATGCATGGGTCTTCTTCAACACACATTGTATGGTATGTTGAACACTATTATCTTACATAATTAGTGTTTTTACTATCAATTTTATCTCATCTATAACTTATATGTGTTTAGATTAATTTCTACATACATGATTGAGATTATGTGTTGATTGAGTTATTTTATGATAGCTAGGCTTTAATGTTAATATGCTATCTAGCTAATTAATCTCATTAAAATGATTGAGATTGTTTTTTATAGCTATTGTATCTAGGATTGGTTATCCTTAACATAGCTAAAGTTGTATGCCATGTCATATAGCTATTTTGATATCTAGGATTGATTTTATTGTCATCATATAATCCTAGATAAGCATTTAGTGTACCTTAGCTATATTTGCATATTTGGATATCGTGCATATTCACTTAGGGTGTGATCTCTTCGGAGAACTAAGTCTTGTGTGACCACCGGGATTAGGTGTTCACATAAGCAATTGGACTAGGTCTACTTTTACAGGCCTGCGGGTAGTGACAGCGGGTTATTGACCGGGATTAGGTCGTAAACGTTATCACAATTAGTGGATTACACACTGTAAATTAGTTTCATCTTAGATTTGGTAACCTTAGTAAGTCTATTGGGATTTGTTACTTAGGTTGAAGTGGTATGTATTGACCCCATATAGGGAGCTCAAGCAAAGAGAACAAAGTTGCATGATTGTCTATTGTGCTACATTGATAAATTTTATACCTCTTTTTAAATTGCTTGAGATGATTGGTTGTACATGTTTATATGTCTTTTTCTTAATAAGTGTGTTACATTGCTTTTTGCTTGCAATCCATGTCATATTTATGCTCAAACATGTATTTTTGGACTAAGAGATTTACTTTGGAAGTACTCTTTGAATGACCTATAATTGATCTCCATGACATAATGATTTTCTTCTAATTACATGCTTATGATGAAAAGTATAAAATGTTGATTGCTTAATTTTGAATGCAAAAATGTGTGTGAAAACCAATGATGAGACTCCAAAAAATAAGGATCTTGTATCCACTGTAAGGATTTTAAAATCCAAAGTTTATCCTTCTTTATTAGTTGAACAAGGCTACTATCATATGAGTATCTTACTTGGAAAAATCAAATTGGGTGCAACAGTCTCTCATGCCTTGTTTTGCTTATAAAGTTGGATATAGTTGCTCCTTAAATTGATTTGCTCATAAAATCTATATCCTTGCTTTAATTCATGACAAAGGGTGAAATTGGTTTGAATTCTTTTGGAAACCTTTATTGTTTGCTTTGCCAAATACCATTATTTTTGGACTTGAATGCAACATGTCTTGCATGAAAATAATCTTTGACACACATTTTCATAAAATAAAAGTCCTTGAATCTCTCTTACTTGATTGAATTGCATAAAGTTGCTTATATAATTATGCATATGTGTTTGTGCTATAAGTTCTCTTTGATATTGCTTACCTATTAGAGGAGACTCCCTTTGCCTATCTCATGACAAAAAGGGGGAGAAAGGTTGTGAGAAATAATGCTTTTTTCTTTTGGTATCACATTTAGGGGGAGTTGAGTTGAGAGAGAGTAACCCGTTTTGGGATGTTACATTTAGGAGGGGTTCCATTGCATTGCATGATGACATTATTTGATTGTATTGGTTTATTTTGTTAAGGCAATTGCAAATGCTCTCATTATAAGCACCTCGCACACACTTGTTCTTGGAGGTATCTTTCTTGTTGATTGTGTGTATGTTGGAATTTTTTACAAGCTTTGGATCGACTTGAAGATATTCAAGATTTAAATTAGGAGCTTTATTGTAATGTAGAAAATTTTGTTGACTAACCATCTCTTATATTTGTATGGTTGCTTTATGAGTAGTGGTTTTGTCACGAAATAGATAAAAAGGGAGATTCTAAATGCCTCACTTTTTGATTGACTTATTTCTTTGACAAAATCACAATGGTGTTTAAAATTGTAAGGGTAGCTTAGGATTGAAGAATTCTCCTCAAATGCTATTGGACCTCATTGTGGACTCAAGTGCTTTAAGGAAGGTAGCTTACTTGTCTTGACTCTTATTTGAAGAGATTTAGTTGCACATACACACACATCTTATGCACTTAAATATCTTGTATATTTTTGTGTGTTTCATGTTGAAACTAATTATAGCACGGTGTGTATAAAACTATCTAGAGGGGGGGTGAATAGATTTTACGCTTTTTACCCAATTTTTCGTGTTAGTCAAAATTACGAAATTACCCTCAAGATAAAATAAACAAGCAAGTGTAATATGGTGCGGAAATTAAATTAACACTTGATTTTTACGTGGAAACCCTCACGGGAAAAACCACGGGCTATGTAAGTAAGCCACACTCGAACCTCGAATCCACTAAATGTGCAAACGATTACAACCTAATCCCGGAAGTAATCACACACCTACCTAATCCCGGTATGAGTGAACCTAGTCCGATTTTGCTTGCGATCTAAGCAACCTAATCCCGATTGCTACACACAAGACTTAGCTTCTCTTGAAGAGAATACAACCCTAAGTGAATATGTGAAAATATCCAAAATGCAACATAGAGCAAGGGAAACCCTATATGCTTATCTAAGATGATTAATATGCAATTAAGAACAATCCTAGATATTAAAACTAAATGACATGTCAATTAGTTTAGCTAATCAATATCAAGCACAAAACCTAATATGCTAGCATAATACAACTTCTCAAACATACATCATACTAATCTCAATCTTGTATTCAAGGAATATAAAATCACATACAAGTAATTAAATTGAGATTGCTAAATAAGAGAAACACAAAATATGTAAGATATTAGTGAAAAGCTTACCAAGCAAAGTATGATGAAGAATCCATGCAAGATGTCATCTAGATGATCTAAGATGATGCTAGATGATGATTGATGATCATGGAACAAGTGTTTGAGTAATTAAAAATGAGTTCTTTGGAATTTTTCTTCTCTTTGAAAAATCTCCTAAGTATGGAATCTGAATATGAACTCTTGTTATTGACCTAAAGTCAAAGTGGCATATATATAGGGGGCCAAACCAAAGTGGGGTCGTTTTGATAAGTTGGCTCACTATTTGCCTTGGGCGCTGTACGTAGAGCACCCTTGTACAGTGCCTGTACAGCGCCCTTGCTCTGTTTTCACGAGGAAACAGAGGGGCGCTGTACGAACAGCGCTTTGTACAGCGCCACGTACAGCGCCCAATAAATTGCATCAGACCTGATGCATTTAATTCACATTTTTTGCATCAGGTGTGATGGGCGCTGTTCGAACAGCGCTTTGTAGAGCGCTTTGAACAGCGCCCAATGCAAAGCTTGAATTCCAAAAATGTGCATGAAGATGCAATGGGCAATGCAAGATGCAATCAACCTAACATGCAAGAAGAGATGTTAATGAGCATTAAGGCACATATAAAAGACACACATCATACAAGGATTAAACATATGCATGAGTTGTGAGTGTGTGCATCTATCTCTTCAAGACAAGTAAGCACTTAGAATATTACCTTTGGTGCTTGTCAATAGTGAGGTCTTCAAAAGGGCCTAAGCAATAACAACAACATCTAAGCTACCCTGACAAAGCATCCCCACATGTGGTTTGATCACGAAATAAGCCAATTAAAAACAAACGGGAATCCTAACACATGTTTTGATGCTCATGCATGTTATTTACTCACTTCACACTTGCACAACATTTATATAGATTAGGTGTGCCTTGTTGATTTGAAAAGATATTTTTTATCTTTGCCTCGGTCCGTACCGCGGTTTGTTCCCTTGCCTGAACCACGGTTCTTGTCAAGTGCAGCCTCTGATGTTTTTCGCAGTGTATGCCGCGGCTGGTGCACCTTGCCTTTAGAGCGGTCCCAACCATGAAGTTTTCCAGAGCCTCCACGCCGTATGACACATTTTTACAGCTGCTTAGCCAAAACGACATCAATTCTTATAGGGCCTTCTATATATATGTCTCTTTCTCTCCTTGGTAGACCTAGAGCTTATAATTTGAGTTTCTTGAAAGCTTGAAAGTGTCTTGCAAGAAAAGTTATCAAGACTTGTTTTTTATCAACCAAAACTCAAATACCCATCATCCATTCATGTTTCAAACATCATCTAGCATCATCTAGGTTATGTTCTTCATGGGTTTTCTTTAAACACACATGACTTGGTAAGTAGAACATCATCTTCATCCATTCTTGTGTTCTTGCTTTACAAGATATCTCCTTTATGACTTGACTAAGATCAAGATTTAATCTTTTTCTATATGTTGAGATTTTTGTGTTGTGTGTTGAGCTTAGTTTGTGATAGCTATTGCATCTAGTGTTGTATTTGCTCATATAGCTAAGTTGTATGCATGTCATAAAGCAACATGATATCTAGGATTGTTTGACTTGTTCATCAATGGCTAGATAAGAACTAAATGTTTGACCGTGCATTTATGCACTTTGAATATTGTTCATATTCACATTAGTGATCAAGCCAAATTTGGTATGATTCTGTACCTCATTCTCATCTCTTTATGCTTGATTCTCGGGCATGTCCCTATATTTAATGGTGTTAAAATGAGCATTTCAGGTTTATTTAGGTATCATGGGCTTTTGTGAAAAAGATGCGAAATTTGGCTCAAAAAGGTGCACAAGTGGGCAAAACAGGGTATTGTCGCCACAAGCGTCACCACTTGTGTCGCCATGGCGACAGGAAGTCCTATTCCAAGGCAAAGCAATCAGGTCTCGTCGCCACAAGCGTCGCCACTTCTACATATGGTGACACAGAAGAAATGAAATTGTCGCCATGACAAGTGGCGACCATGAAAGTGGCGACACAGTACCACATCAGATTTTCCAACGGTTATCAGTACATTTCTATGGCCACTATATATATTCTTCTTCTTCCAAACTTGAGCCACACACCATACTTAGAGAGCACGAAATTTCTACAAATCTAACCCTAGTTTCTCATCCATTACTCACCTTTCAACCTCCTCTATTCTCTAATCTTGAACTATCTCAACCATCCAAAACCTCAACATAATGTCTTGATTCCTTCACCAAAATCATTCCTCTCTTTCCATTCTCTCCATTTTCATACCTTTGTCACTTACCATTAAACACCCACCTATCTAGACACTTCATCTTCTACCACTCTCTACACTAGGAGCAACAAGGGAAAGGAAGGAGCAAGCTCTAAAGAAGGTGACCTAAGGGTGATTTCCTCAACTATTACTTCCTATTCTTTTGTTTGTAACTATGTGTAGCTAAACCCTTAATTTAGGGAATAGATTTGAGGAACTTATGGATATGGGTATTTGCTAAACTATTTGTAATTGAATCTCTATTTGTTTCCTTTTCACTTTATATTTAGATTCTATGCTTATTGTGATTTGCATTGTATATCACTAGTGAATCGTAATATTGTGTGGGATAATTTGTTGTGAAACCAATCTTGGATTGACACCCTTGATTGGTTAAAGAACTTAGTGATTAGGATGGATTAGTGGTGGGTATATCAACCCCATTAATCCAACCCTTGATTTGTACCTAACTAATCTCACATTTACACCCTTTCCTTAATCGGTTAGGCATTGAGGTGAGAAGATGTTGAGTGTTCATAGTGATAACCTCAACACACTTTAGAAAACAAATGGGTAGCATGTATGAGATTGGCCATTATTGCGTTTTGAAAGCATTGCCTAGGTTCATGAGTAACTCAATCTATTCCTTAACTTCTATTAATTGATTTTACCATCTCTCTTATCAAGATTGTTGAGTATTCTATTTTTCATATCATTTTTGTATGTTTATTTTAATTGCATTTTCATGGGTTGTAAAACCCAAGCAACTATCCATTTTCAATGATTTACTTTATTGCTTTAGATTAGTCAATTGATCCAATACATCCTCCATCTCCCTGTGGAACGAACTTTGCTTACCACTTGCTAAGAAATATTATCTTTAAGGATTATAAGTGGTTAAAATACGATTTTCAAAAGAACATCAATATTGTATTTTGTTGAGTACCAAAAACGACCTCATCAAATAGGTTGCATTTCTCTTCTATTGAGAGTTAAGTCTTGTATTTACCGTGAGTAGCTTACAAGCAAGAGCCTAGAATCACTATTAAAGGCATGCGGGTAGCAAAAACGGATTAGTAATCATATAGGTGTAATGTGGTCAATCTAGATTGTAATCGTTTTTGCAAATAGTGGATTTAAGAGTTCGATTGGCAATTATGCCAGTGGGTTTTTACCCTCTTGGGGTTTTCTCACATAAAACAAATCATTGTGTCATTGCCATTTTTTTCTGCACTTACTTTACATGATGATTTATGTTAGACAATAAGGGTGTTTGTGATTAATATTGATTAACCGAAATAGTTGGCGATTAATTTGGTTAAAACCTATTCACCCCACCTCTAGGTTTATTTAGACACATAATATATATATTTTCAACAACCTTGTAGGACATATTATTCCCCATCAAAACAACACTACCATCAATAAACTGAGAAGTTGGAAACCACTCCCTGTTGGTACAAATATGGTATGAACAACCCGATTTAAAAATCCAAGTGTTGTCTAAACAACCAGAAGGAACTAATAAAACAGTAACGGTATCTCTAGAACAATCTTCCACAGCATTAGCATCACCAAAATCAGAGGATTTATTAGCTGTACCCTTTTTTTCTTTAAGTTTCGGACAATCAACTTTCATGTGCCCTTCTTTCTTGCAATAGTTACAACTTCTTTTCTTATTTCTAGACTTAGATCTAGAATTGTTTCTATTACCACCGAAATATTTTTTGTCTCTACCTCTCCATCAAACTATTAGCCTGATTTTTATTCGTATTTTCAAACACTTTTTTCTTTAATTATTTTGAATTCAAAGATGATTTAACATCCTCCAAACTAAGTGTATCCCTTCCATACATTTCTCAATCTCAAAATTTTCCCCCGTTGCAAAATTTTTTATTTTATTTTATTTTATTTTTTCTGACAGATACACTACCCAAAAGATTTGACTGTGAAACTAACAAACGCTAGATAATGGATCCCAAAGAGCTAATTCAAAAACCTACTGCTCTGATACCACTTTGTTTCGAATATTGTCAAGACACAAAATAAAAAGCAAAGAGGAACAAGATAAATTTACGTGGTTCAGCCTAAAGCCTACATCTATAGGTGGTGATGAAAAGAAATTCACTATATATGATCAATGGAGATTACAAAAGAGTAACTCAGAATCACTCACAAAATCCAAAACCCTATTACACCAAAAGAACTCTCAAAAGAGACTCATTTCCTAAAAGATCCTATAACCACATATTTATAATATGGGTAGAGACAAAATATGAATCTATATCAAATAAGGTTACCGATTAATTTAAGCCACATATTAACAGATATAGACACATGTACGGGGATACGATACGAGGATACAACAAATCTCCAAAAACTGGAATACAGATACGTCAATTAAAATAATATATATTTATATATTTTTAAAAAAAGTATAATATATGAAAAGATAATTGATAATTCATTCAAAACATATTCAAAATCCAAATAAAACATGTCACATAAAGTTATAACAGATTACAAAATCCAAATAAAACATACAAAAAAACTCATAAAACATATTCTTAATTCCTAATTAACTTAATTATCATCATTCACATTGTAAAGGGATCTAAATAATTTGGCCTCAAATTCTAGTTCATCAAAATAAAGGTCTGCAATCTCGAGTATATCGGCATTCTTCATGTCGATGTAATCAAAATCAAAGTATTTTTCACAAAAATCATTTTGACTCGTAAACTTTTTGAAATTATAATTACCCCATTTTACTAAAATAATTGTAATATTGCTCCAAATTTATCCTACCCGTATCCTGGGCGTATCCCATTGTATCCTTTATGTATTCCCTCGTATACTCGATGTATCCCCATACGTATCCTCTAGTCAAACTTGTATAAAAGTCAAAGGACAAGCTATTTGGCGTGTCGGATACGTATCATAGAGATTCGGGGAGTATCCGAACTGGATACGAGTTGGATACGACTTAGCTCTACCATATAGAGTATATGTGCTTTCTATGTTATTATTTATTATAATACTGTACCTAGAGTTTTTTAATTATTATTTTTAAACGATTATTTTTATTTATTGTTTATGAATTTTTTTTTAATCTATTGTTTTAATATTTAGTAGACTTTTTTTTTTACCTACTCCATGCATATAAAAAATAGAAACAAATTTAGAACTACAAAAAACACTACACAAATAATAGAAGATCTAGTACTTTGTATCTACTTGCCAATTCTCATACACATGTTGCTAATGTGAATTATATACAAAAGAAAAATTAGATATTTTATATATATTTTTTTTAACATTTGAATTAAATGTTATATAATTATTATTTTTTTGTTTGACATTTGAGTTAAATAATTCTTTGATATCAATTACACGTTAAAATATTTCAATTTTCATATATTTCCTTTGAAAGAAAATCATATATTTTTAGTCATTATATAAATTTACAACAATTAACATTATAATTTACCAAACACATAACTTTTGAGTCTAACAACAATGTTAGTGTCAACAATACCAAATTGACTATAACATATCATCTTCCATATTATCATGTCAATTATATCTCAAATGTCACATTATTTGATTATGAATTTGTGCAAATAATTAGATAGTCTAGCTTTACACAGTTTTGGATACAATATCCGATCAACAGCATCTTTTTTTTTTTTTTTCAAAGCTCTTGCATTTTTTATTTTGGAATATAAAGAATCAAAATCATATCAAGAATGAAAAGCTGGGTTGCTTTTCAACAAAAGATGGATGAAACATCTGGTTCTCGAATCAACCACTATTTACCATTCATTTTAATTAATTGCAACTTTGAGCATGTAACTTCATATATGCCATTTATTTAGGTGTGTTTTTCCTCTACTCAAAGCAAAACAACTTTCAATGATAGATGATTTATAGTTTCTATATTTTGAAACGACGATTCTTCTAGTTGGAGCACAGTTAGCTGAGTAAATAAATATCTGATTTGGTAAAAATATCGGGGTTTAAATTAATGAAAACTTATTAGTGGAAATATGATCAATATTTCCAAAATATTAGTTCAACTGTATTTTTAAATATCAAAGATACATTGGAAATAATATCCATATTTACCTCCTACAAAATTCTATCAAATAGAAACCTACCATGTAACACTTACTCTATTTGAGTAATCCTAAACTATTTTTTTTTTAATATATATATACTACATGTAGATGTAGCGACTCAAATCTAGACATTGTCAGGGTGGGCATGGGTTGGGTTGGATTGGTTTTGACTATACCCAAACTAAACCATTATTTAATCGGTTTAATTTTTTACAACTCAAACCAAACCATTTAATTATAAAGTAAAAACCAATCCAAATAGATAAAAATCGGTTTGGTTCAATGGTTTAAGAAAATAATTATATTATTTTTTATTTGAACAAATATAATAATATCAAATTTTCAATATAAGTAGTTAAACCCATTATCAATAATGAGCATCTCCAATGCAAATATGTATTTTTAAGTTTCTAAATAGTGCCACATCAGCATTTCTATTTATTATGGGCCCACTTTTGAAAAAAAAAAATAAAGAAATACATATTCATATCTCCAATGCAATTATCTAAAGTCAAATATGTATCTATATTATGTCCAATCATAATAAAACAATTATTACACTCTCTCTCCTCTTTTATTTTACAATTAAATGAGGTTTAATCTTATTGGTGGAAAGAGTTAGAAATCCTAGTCAGCATTTCTAGGAGAGTTTCTAGAATTAGAAACCCAACTCCATATTCTCTAACTTTTTTTTGGTCACATCATCTCCATATTCAACTTAGATAATAGCATTTGAAAGAGTTTTTCTAACTTTTTTAATATCTATCCTATGTAGCATTCCATTTTCTCCAAATGCATAATGGCATTGGAGATGCTCTAAGCAATAATACTAAATTATACACTAGTGCTAGACAACCATTCCATATTGTGTGTGGTGATGACAACTCACTTGCCACGTCATTTGGATAGAAATTTGGGTTAATTATTTGGGTTGTGTAGCATTACTCTAAATTATGATACTAAATTTAACTCAAGTGGAAAACAGTAAAAAAACTCAAGTATAGAACGCCTACAACTTATAAATAAAATAAAACTATATCGTTCAAGCTTCTAAATTAATAATATCCACCACCATCCATGTAACCACTTTGAAGTTCACTTCTTCGGTCCTAGTTAAAAATAAAATAATATAAAATTAGGTTAACTTGAGTTTTTATTTTTTTAACCGATAAATTAATATATATATATATATTTTTTCTATTATCAGTTCGTCCTGACAATAAATATATCAGGACGAAGAATGTGGACCAATAGATTTACATACTTTGACTCAAAGTGTATGCACTTGTTAAAACTTTTCCATAATCTGTGGTCCACATTCTTTGTCCTGATATATTTATTGTCAGGACGAACTGACAATAGAAAGACTATATATATATATATATATGGGGTAGGATCCATGCAGAAATTCTATTATTAGTTCGAACTAACAAAAGTTTTATCAGTTCCTTGCATGTGGGCCACTGGATTTAAATACTTTGACTTGGCTGTATGCATTTATTAGTTAAAGTATTTAAATCTAGTGGCTCATATACAAGGAACTGATATAACTTTTGTCAGTTCGAACTGATAATAGAAAGACTGAGGATCCATGGCCCCAATTTTTAATCAAGATTTGACATAGTTCCATGGCCATTAGATTTGGAGGATTTGGATGGTTAGGATTCAAGGATTACATAATGATTTATTACAGTTTTTTCTCTCTAATTAATTGCTTACATTTTCTCTTTCCTCTCTAGTGTTTTTAATTTTATATATTAATATATTTTCTCTCTCTAATTAAGCTACCATTCATCTCTCTTCCCATTGAATCATCTTTTGCCATTCAAACCGAATAACATAAAAGATAAAGAAAAATCTCTCCCTTTTTTTTAAAATTTTTTTTTTTTTTTTTTTATTGTTTTGCCATTCAAGCCGAATAACAAAAAAGATTAAAAAAAATCTCTTTTTGTTTTGTTTACTTAACATTATCTACATGAATAATGTTCATTTTATCACAAAATCAACACCGTTTGATTGATTAGAAAATAAAATAAAACATGTCATCCAACACAATTTAACTTGACATTTTTTTTATTCATTCTCTTCACCATGAAGAAAATGTTTCTTCACATGAATGGATCATTTTTTTTTTTTTTTTTTTTTTTTTTTTTTTTTTTGCTTTAATCTAATCTGTTCACTTTGTATTACAAAAATAAATGGGGTGAAAACTGTGCATCTATTACATTAATGATTTTTTTTTTCTTTTTGTTATTTAGTTTCAATGGCAATACAGCGTAGAGAATCTCACGATATAAATATAACCATTTTTTTCTCTTTGTTATTCAGTTTTAATGGCAAAGATGATATTGGGATGAGATAGATTAATTAGAGGGATGCAATATATTAAATTAAAATATGAGAGAGGAAAGAGAAAGTGTAAGCAATTAATTCGGGAGAGAAGACAGTAATAAATTACGTAATCCTTAAATCCTAACCATCCAAATCCTCAAAATCTAATGACCATGGAGTTGTGTCAAAAATTGTGTAAACAATTGAGGTCATAGATCTTGCCCCTATATATATATATATATATATAGTAGAACCCCTGTAAATTAATCTCCTATAAATTAATATCCTTTCTAAATTAATAAAAAATCTTGGTCCCAACTTGGGCCAGTGTAAAAAATTAATAAACTCCTCTATCGTAATAATTGATAATTTCTTTTTGAATCCCAGTGTAAAATTTTGGTCCCGACTGTCGCATAAATTAATAATTCTATTAAAGTACAAAATATATTGTATAATAATCAAGAACTAAAAAAGTGCTTCAAGATGCTAGTTTGCTTAAGGCCACCATATTTGATATTTTTGACTTCATCATTCATCATTTGAATTGTCCTCTTGTTATAAAAAAATAAAAAATTAAAAAAAAAATAAAAATTAAAAAAAGATAGAAAAGAGAGAATTGTTAGGAGCTACTAGGAATAATTTTTTTAGGTATATCTTGAGATATCTCTTGTTATATACAACCAAAGAATAAGCCTAACTATATATCCTTGGTCTCTAAGTAATCACATTCCCAAAAAGAATTGGAAATTTTCTTAATAAATCTTGAAAAAAAAAAATGTTTCTGAAGAAAAAAAACTGACTAAATAATGAATCTCGAAAAGGAACCTTCCCTAAATAAGAAAACCGACTTCCACACATTTTCTAAGACAGAATAACACTTTACAATATAAAACCCTTCAAATTAATAAACCCTCTAAATTAATACTCAATGGTGGGTCCCAAGAATATTAATTTAGAGTATATAATGATTTGGGTTGGGTTATGCGGTTTGACAAAACACAACCTACAAACCAACTCAAACCAATTGGGTTGTTTAAAAAATAACCCAATCGATTTTTTTATGAGTGGCAATAATGACACCCCTCAAAACTTGTATCTACACTCCTTTCGTAATCACACCCATCAAAAATTTAAAAAAATCTCTAATTTGTAATGAAACTCCACTTAATGCCAAAAATACCTTTTCTTTAATTATAATGTATTGTATTTTTGTAAGTACACACCACCTATAATTATTATTATGTTATTTAATCAACTTTATTAATATTTCAAATTTTGTTGTTACCTTTAATTCTCTTACCATTCTTTCTCTTCCTACCTCTTTTCTCTTCTCGGTTTTTTAAAAATCAAACTTTATTTTTTCGTTAAAAATCCATTTTAAGATTATATATATATATATATATTAGAGAACCACTTTCTGTTTGAGAGAGTTGTTAGGATGCAAGATTTGTGCTATGTCCCCAATTGATGTGGAAGTAGATAGGTGTTAAATGATATATTAATATATATATAGGTGTTTGATGAAATTGAAGAATATTGTTTGTACATAATGATTTTGTTCTTCTAACAAAATTAATAATAAAAAGTAATTTAAAACTTACTTTTTTTACAACCAAATTTGTCTTATGATTTTGATTCATTTTCCATACTTAGCAATCAATTAGTATTTCTTTAAAAAGGATTGAAAATATATTTAAAAGGGAATCTAGGGTTTATTAAAATGGAAAGAGTTTTTATGATATTTATTAATATCAAACCATTAATAGGAAAAAAAAATACAAAAGATTAAAATAGGAAACTAATTAATATTTATTGGTGGGTGTACTAACAAACAGTTAGTTCTCTTAGTAATTTTATTCAAGGGTATTATTAGATTTTTAAAAACATACTAATTTGGAGGTGTACATACAGTTTTTAAGGGGTGCAAATATCAGCCCTTTTTTTTTTATTATTTAATGAAACCTAGCCAACCCTCTTAAATTGGTTTGGTTTAGATGGATTGATCGATTTGGTGGTTTGAGTGTAACCCTAGCTAGAATAATCATAAACTATTATATAGCCACACCTCTAAACGCATCATAAAATGAAATTAAATTACCAAAGTAATTTTTAAAAATAAGACTAATAGAATAAATTTGAAAAGCCCCTTTAATATTTGACAAGTTGAAAACAACTACCTAGTTTCAAAATTAGTTAAAAACCTTAATATATAGTGATGATAAGATGGTTGCTTTTTTTTTTTTTTTTTTTTTTTTTTTTTTTTTTTTAAACCTAATTTTGAAATCTCAAGATTGGTTTTTACGTTTATTCAGATGAAAGGTGGCTCTTTGAAGTCTTCCTCACTAATAATATGAAATTATAGTAAAATGCAATCAGAATTTGCCAAAATATGTTCAAACAAACCTTAATAGACACAAAGGTAGAAGGACGAAATAAAATTAGTATTATCTTTCTGATAAAAATAAAAATACGTTCACATCCCCTTTTAACTCAAATAGTTTACACCCCTCCTTCCACATTTACGGTGGAGTTCAAGTTCTACCATGTATGTGTGGGGTGGAAAGATTTTTCAATAGTTATATGAGAGTAGCTATGTCCCCGTTGTGGGATTAGATATGTAGACCACGCAAGCAATGCTTGATAAAATTTCAATAGAAATAAAAAAAAGGGTTCGAAATTTAAATGTCACTATTTGGAGGGTTTTTTGTAAGAATAGCACCACTTTAATAATGTAAGTTTAAAAGGCACCAATCTTGGTGATCAGACAAAAATACCCCCATTTTTGTCTGTTTGTGTGTTTTGAAACGTGAGAGAAAAAAGTTGAGGGAGAGAGAGAACTGAAGAGACGAGAAGTTATCGGCGCAAGAAATCCGGCCAAAAAAGCGACGGCGAATACCGGCGGTGGTGATACAGTACCCCTCTGGACTCCAAGCATCCAGTGGTGAGTTGAACTTTCTCTCTCACTCGTTTTGTTGTTAATTTGATTTGCGTTTGATGTTTGGTGTTTGGTTAGACATATAGATTAGGTTTGATTTATTGTTCATTAGGTTTGTTTGATTAGGGTTTAAAGTTCTGTAAAAATTTTGTTGAAGACGATGAATAGAACATTCTTCGAGCCTTTTAAACCTTCATCCGAGCCTTTTCCGAGCCTTTTAAACCTTCGTTCGAGCCTTTTCCGATCCTTTTCAACCTTCATCCGAGCCTTTTAAGTAATGTGACTAGGTTTTCTGCAATTTTTCATTTTCGAGCCTTTTAAACCTTTGTCCGAGCCTTTTCCGAGCCTTTTAAACCTTCACCCGAGCCTTTTAATTAATGTGATTATGTTTTGTGCAATTTTTCATTTCCGAGCCTTTTCCGAGCCTTTTAAACCTTCTACCGAGCCTTTTAAAGAATATGATGTAGGTTTTTGAAATTTGAATCTCGAGCCTTTTAAACCTTCATCCGAGCCTTTTCCGAGCCTTTTAAACCTTCAATCGAGCCTTTTAATTCTATGATGTAGGTTTTTTTAATTTGAGTCTCCGAGCCTTTATATAAAGTCTCCGAGCCTTTTTATAAAGTCTCCGAGCCTTTTTATAAAGTCTCCGAGCCTTTTTATAAAGTCTCCGAGCCTTTTTATAAAGTCTCCGAGACTTTTTATAAAGTCTCCGAGCCTTTTTATAAAGTCTCCAAGCCTTTTTATAAAGTCTCTGAGCCTTTGCATTAAGTCTCCGAGCCTTTTTATAAAGTCTCCGAGCCTTTGCATTAAGTCTCCGAGACTTTTGAACCTCACTCCGAGCCTTTTCTTAAAGTCTCCATGACTTTTATTTTTGCAGTGTCCGAGCCTTTTCATGAAGTTATATATATTAATTTGTTTGAAATTTTTTTTTTTTTTGTGTTAATATGCAGATGAGGAATCCACTGAAAGATCTTCTGAAAACTCCAGCGGAAGAAAGGTACCCGGGGAAAATAACTCGGCATGACCATTTCGGTCACCTTAGAGATATCGAAAATGCACTTAACAGTGTACCTGAAGATCTTGCTGTAGAAGAACGACGTCGGTACACTGAGTCGTGTTTTGGACATTTCCTTCGGATGCAGCACAACATGAAGTTTTCAGCTGGCATTGTCCATCGATTGCTTATTCGTGAGTTGCATCACGACGGGCCGGGAGATGAGATGAGATTTCTTTTAGGAAAGCATTCGGTCCGGTTCTCGAAGGTTGAGTTCTGTCTGATCACCGGATTGAAGTTTGGACAACTTCCCGACACGTCCACCTATGATGTGGTACCGAATGGCATACACCAGTGGTACTTTGAGGGTCGAGATGAGGTCGAGTTTGGAGAGCTGAGAGCCGTTGTACGAACCGGTGGTTTTGCTGAGCAGTACGATGCGGTTAAGCTATGCTTACTGTATATGCTTAACTGGATACTAATGGGTTTGGACGAGAGAGAGAAAGTCCCATTATGGCAGTTTCGCCTAATCGAGAACTTGGACGCTTTTGATGCATTCCCGTGGGGTGCGCATGTGTATAGGCGATCTATTTCTGGGTTCAAGCATGCATTGGATGGTCGTCGGGAACAGTTCGAAAAAAGACAGCAAGAAAAGGGCATTGAAGTGCACAAGGTGGAGACGTACAACATATATGGTTGTACTTACGCACTATTGGTAAGAATTTAGAATTTGATTCCATACTTTAATTGTATTTTTTATTTTCATATGATTGATGTGTTTGATTATTATTGTACTTATCTATTACGCAGATATTTGCTTTTGAAGTTATCCCTGATCTTGCCATCAAAGATTGTGGGACCCGCAGGGAAATCGAGCTATCCCCCCGTATTCTAAAATGGGATTTAAGTCAGCGACCGAGGGGGGATAAGTTGGATTCCATTTTCATTGAACGGGTAAGTATCTGTTATGTTAACGTTAATAGTTAATAGTATGTATGCGATTACAAATGGTCTAACATTTATTTCAGATGTTTGCGAGGGTGAAATTGGTGCCGACACCGGTAGAGCTGGCTGAACGGTACTATGAGGGCATTGAGGAGGGAGGCAGTCTGTATGATGCGGATGCCGAACACCGTACGACTGCCGAACCCAATGATACTGAGGGTCCGTATTCGAGACCCAGTGATACTGAGTATCCGCATTCGGGACCTAGTGATACAGATGGTTCTGACGTGGAGGGTCGCAGTAGGAGTCCCGTGAGGCATAGGCGGGTTCGATTTGTGTTCCCCACAGAGCCTCGACCTGAAGGTCACTCACGACGAGGCGTCGGAGGGCATCCAGAGGTACGTAAAAGTAGTTGCACCGCAGTATTGAATTTGAAAGCAATTGGAAACTTTTAGTACTCACAACGTGTTTATTTTTTTTCATTTCAGGACCGTAGGTATACTGAACTGCTGGATGCGTTTCGAGAGTTACGGGACGAAGTGCAAAGGAATGAAAAAAAGCGAGATCAACAGCATCAGGAGTTGCTGGATTTGATTCGGGGTCTTCAGGGTTCGACGGCGCAGACACCTACTGAAGGCAGACGGTCCGATGACCCACCAGTTGATGACCCGTCGATTGATGACCAAGACCAACACTTCAGTGATAGAGACTAGACTGGTAGTCATCAGGACGGAGCAGACTTACAGAGTGGGCGTCAGCTGCACCCTAGTACGCAGCCAGTGTCTGATCAGCAGGGGCTTGGGACAGCACATATGGAGATAGAGCAGGTACCGCATAAGGTATTACCAGACCCTGTTCTTCCTCCCCAGGACTTGGGACAGAGTGCCTTCATACTGTGCACCCCTCTGGATGATCCTATTGCAGCGCATCCCTCCATTCATTCCACGGGGCTTGCAGGCGATCCACGATTACAGAGTCCCTCTATACAGAGCACCCCTGCAGGGGATCCACGAGGACAGAGTCCCTCCATACAGAGCACCCCTGTAGGCGATCCACGAGGACAGAGTTCCTCCATACAGAGCACGCCTACAGGCGATCGACGAGGACGGAGTTCCTCCATACAGAGCACCCATGCTGGCAGCAAACGGGGACGGAGT
Organism: Acer saccharum; assembly: GCA_030490815.1. Lineage (NCBI taxonomy): Eukaryota > Viridiplantae > Streptophyta > Magnoliopsida > Sapindales > Sapindaceae > Acer > Acer saccharum. The sequence goes on from CM059866.1 coordinate 43,317,697, forward strand.
CCTTCTATACAGAGCAGACGTTCGGTGGATCCCCATGGTTTGGATCGGAGTCCCCCACCCCTTCAGCGTCAGGATCGGGTTCGCAGACCAGGTTGGCAGGAGCGGAGCCCATACACTGACCCCTGTCGGCCGAAGAGGGCAAGGACTATGCCACAGCCACCACATGTATGGGCGCCCCACGAACTGATAGATCCTGATCACCTAGCGGCGTACCAAGCGTACAAGAGGAACTCGACGGGGGAATTGTAAGTATAATCGTAGATATTACAATCTCTGCATTTTTTTTGAAACAGCTTAGTAAAACTGACTTGACTTGGTTATCTAACTTCTTCAACAATTATGCAGGCGTGATGTGGATCTACACTTGCCAGTCGATGTCCTTTGGTTCCACCGGTTTCAAAGCAACTTTATGGAGTTGGAGGATACGGTGAGGACCATAACTGTAATATATGTATATGTTGTTACAAGAATTGTACAATCCTAACAAATGAAAATGTTCAAACTTTCAGCACATTGACACGTACTTGAAGATTCTGCGGAAGCGTCAGCGAGCATTTCCCACTGTCTACGGTTCGAGGATCAACATACTGGATTCACAGTTTTATGTAAGTGTTTAAATTGTACGGTATTTGCTTGTGCATTGATGTGTTTCATACATCTATAACCTAACGTTTTTGTACAGTCTTGGTTATGTAACTACTGGGACAGGAAGATGGGAAGTGGGTCTGATAGACCCCGTACAGGTTGGTCTTCACAGAAGGAGAAGTGGTCCGAAGAAGACCTTACGGTGGTACGTGGGCAGCTCCCGCTAGGAAACTTTCCATGGCACAATGTTGACTCCGTAAGTGTTTATTTTACATGTTTTCCATTAAAGTTATGAAAAATAAATGTCACACTGATCGCACATTGTTGAAACACCTGCAGGTTCTGATTCCGTGCAACCTTGGTCGTACGCATTGGGCCCTGGCCAGCATCGACCTCACAGCAGGGAATATCTACCTTTTTGACTCGTACAGACAGGAGGTGCCATTCAGCCACAGGAAAATGCAGCTCGCGTGCTTACGGTATTTTGTACCCTCGATGCTGCATGCGGTGAACTTTCACAATCGCAGACGGAGGGGCGATCAGACGTACTCAAAGACTACTAGGGCATTCACTTTTTATTATGTGTCTGCAGACCGTGTGCCACAACAAGACACAGGGTATGACTGTTTCAAGATCTGATTTTATCCAAATCCGTTTTCATATAATTCCATTCTAACGGTTGTTCATGTGGTGAATTGTAGGGGTAACTGTGGTGCTCATACTTTAAAAGTGACAGAGTATCTGGCAGCGAACAGGGATACTTTTGACTGGTCGGAAACTGATATGACCACCATTCGAGAGAAGATGGCTGTGGAGGTTTTTTGCAACTCGAAGGACTGGTCTTCGAGATAGTGATTTAGTTTATGTACATAACATTTCAGTAATGAAATTTTTTTTTTTTCTTTTTAAGTGTTTGCAATTAACAAAGGATCCAGTATGACATTACACAACACAAACAACTAAATCCAAATCAATTTCAGAAAAAAAAAATAAAAATAAAAAAGTATTCAACATAAAACCATAACACAATTGTATCGAGCATGGTTCAACAAGTCTAAACGATGTTGGAACACATTAGCAATCGCAAGCTTTTCTCCAACATAAAATCAATCATATTACTTATACATAAAAGCATAAGAACCAAGGGTCTCATAACACAATTGTATCGAGCATGGTTCGACAAGTCTAAACGATGTTGGAACACATTAGCAATCGCAAGCTTTTCTCCAACATAAAATCAATCATATTACTTATACATAAAAGCATAAGAACCAAGGGTCTCATAAAACAATTGTATCGATCATGTTTCCCAAAATCTGAATGATGTTGGAAGACATCATGTTGGAGACATGTTTCTCAATCACAAGCTTTTCTGGTGGCAATTCATCTTCCTCTTGTACTGCCTTGTTATGTTTGATCGTCTTCCTCTTATACGGCTCCATTCATTCCACTGGCGTGTCCTTCTGAGGGCATGTTTGTTTGTTGTGTCCTATTGTGTGACAGATGCTACACTTGCGACGGTAATCATCGGGGACAATTGTCCTGGGACCTTCATTAACCATAGGCGGATTCGAACACCGCCTGCTATTATGTCCTGGTTGTCCACATCTTCTACACGACTGTGTGGTTGTCCTCTCTGAAGACGATACGTGTCGTCCCTCCATGGGGCGACCTGATTGTCTCTTCGTCTTTGGATTTAAAACCACCCGCGCTGCGATATCGGATGGAACCACCCATGAAGAAGGATGGCCAACAGGCATAATAGGAACCGAGTATGCATCAATAAGTGTCTCCCTCTTGTAGTAGTCTGCACACAGAGATGTGAAATCCAAGTTTCGCTCCCTGCAACAATGAATACAGTGAGACTCACGTTTGGTTATAGAAAAGCGTTAAATGTAACTTGTCATGTACCTTGCCGCTGCGAGTGCGTGTGAACAAGGTAAAAAGTCCATTTGGAATTTGTTGCACGTGCAAGTCTTTCGGGCTAAGTTAACCGTCCACTGTTTTCCCTTGTGTTTGACGGAGAATATGTTCCAGTCAACTGCATTTACGGTCATATAATTGCATTTCTCGACCCGTTTCTGGATTACCCCATGTGCTGCGTCGGTCAATCGATGACGCATGGACTGTGCAGCTGTATGACGATCGTGAAACCACTTCTGTAGCATATTCCTAATGAACTCTGCCAGTGTCATTAGTGGCAGTTGCCGTGCGAATTTTAAGCATGAGTTTATGCACTCTGCAACATTTGTGGTCATCAACCTGTACCTTCTTTGGGGACAGTGAACGCGGGACCACTTGTGTGGACCGGCATCAATGGCATAATCATATGCACCCTTGTGCAGCTTACGTAACTCCTCCATGTGGCGATCGTATTGGATTTCACTGTACGACCTAGCAGCACTATCCATTATGTCGGCAACATCCTTTCTGTGGAATCGCTTCTTCATATTTTCACCAAAATGCCAGCAACATATGGTATGGGTTGCATAAGGGAACACTTTAGAAATCCCTGCTTCAATGCTTGCATGGCGATCGGAAATGAAAACCAGATCATCTATATGACCAAGGGCCCCCCTCAAGCATTCCAAAAACCACTCCCATGAATCGTTGTTTTCTGAGTCACCGTACCCAAAAGCAATTGGATACACTTGTTCGTTTCCATCTTGTGCAGTTGCAACAAACATTGTACCCCCGAATCTTCCCTTCAAATGTGTACCATCAATTGCAATCACAGGACGCATACACCTCCGAAAACCTCTAATTGAGGACCATAACGACATGAAAAAGTAAAGGAATTTACCATCGTCTGCGCACTGTAAGTCCGTGATTGTGCCAGGATTTTGCTGTTCGAGAATGTATGCAAAAGATGGCAGCAGTTTGAAAGTTTCTTCATGCGCTCCATAGCTCAATGACAATGCATATTGCAGGGCATCATGTGCTTTACTGTACATGATTTGGATGCCATATATTGTTTTCATATCGGCAATTATGTCCTTGGGACGCATGAGACGTCCATCATGTTGCTGAAGTCTAGGGGCAACGACTTCTCCGATTGTGACTGCACTAGCTTGTCGATGCCGACGGTGAATCTGCTCCAACGGACAACTGTGTTCGTTGACAAAACTTCTGATTGAAAGTAAGTCCCTTCATCTCTCCTCACCGCTCTTAATTTCCACGTACATTCGTCAATGATGCAGACTAGATGTAAAGTTGTTTTATTTGACCTTTTCACCTTCCATTCAAAGTTCTGCCGCATTGAAAAATGGCTAACTAGCCTTTTCAAATCCTTTTTACTCGGAAAAAATTGACCTTTATAAATCATGGTTCTAGGTTCTTGCGCTGCGAAGGTGCTGCTTGTACCAGTACCAAACGAGTATGCATCTGCTCCGGGAATAACCCATGTTGTCACATTATCAGAATCAGATGCTGTTACGTTATACCGGACCTCGGAAGTCCCAGCCATATCTGGTGCAGTGCAACTAACTCCTTGTACACGTCTACCATGTGTTTGAATTTGTTCAGGCTCTTCATTGCCATTTTGCATATCATCAACCTGTTCATTATTTGCATCATTATCCACGTCATGGTTCGGGTGATTGTACTGCTCATTGTACTACTCAATTCGACACCCAAACACATCAACAATTTGAGGTTCAACTAGATCTGTATGATTGACCGTTACCGGTGGGACACCGCACATGTTTTCCCCACCTTCGGTGGCACTCCTTTGGGTGAACCCTTGGTTGCTACCGCTAAAGGATCCAAACTGTTAGGTATTTTCAGGACGAGGAATATCATTGCCTATCATATCTCCAACTGTCTTCTCAGTTACACTGACACATACTTGAGGGATCACTCGATCTTCCCCCAGCATAAACTGGACATCGTCATCATTCCTTATAAATGTGCGACATGTACTGCCAGGAACGATTGATACTGATGACAAATCAACAGTGAATTTGTTTTCATCGTATTTCACAATGGTATGCACGATCGCCAACAATTCTTCGTAAGTCATATTCTTTGACACATACATTCCCCGGTTATCGGATCTAATAAACCTCTGACTTCCGTCGGGAAACTGCTCCCATCGACCGTTGTAAGATATTACAATCCTAACCCGATTCATGATGCTGTCAAATTATTCATCACTAACAATTAATAAAAACACAGGACTAAAAAATATTTTCACATCTTATATTTACAAAGGCTCGGGTGAGGATATTGAAAAGGCTCGGAGAAGACTTCAAAAGTCTCGAACATTTCTCTAAAAGGCTCGGTCAAGGCCAAAAAAGGCTCGGAAAAGGCTCGGTCAAGGTCAAAAAAGGCTCGGAAAAGGCTCGGTCAAGGCAAGAAAAGGCTCGGAAATTTGTAGACAAGGCTCCATACTTATTCATTTCAAAAAAAGGAAAAGGCTCGATGAAGGCAAGAAAAGGCTCGGAAAAGGCTCGGTCAAGGCAAGAAAAGGCTCGGAAATTTGTACAAAAGGCACCATACTTATTCATTTCAAAAAGTGGAAAAGGCTCGATGAAGGCAAGAAAAGGCTCGGAAAAGGCTCGGAAAAGGCTCGGTCAAGGCATTAAAAGGCTCGGAAATTTGTACAAAAGGCTCCATACTTATTCATTTCAAAAAGTGGAAAAGGCTCGATGAAGGCAAGAAAAGGCTCGGAAAAGGCTCGGTCAAGGCAACAAAAGTCTCGGAGATCCAACAAAAGATATTACAGTTTTCTATATAAACAAATGAAAATGTGAACAAATTAACAGAAGTATTTGCCAGAAATATTACCTTCTTGTACTGAAGCACGTCCAAACGTTTTATAAGTTGAAGAAGAAAGTCGATCCAACCTTGAATTTTTATTTCGATAAACAAACAGAGTCGCTGTGGAGAGAGAAAGTCTCGTTTTTTTGGAAGTGTGGAGAGAGAAAAGTATAAACAGAATAACATAAATGAAGAACTAAGGGCAATTTTGGTAGTTCACCATAATTGGTGCATTTTAAACTTAACTTATTAAAGTACTGACAAAGTCACCAAATGAGTTCAAAAGAGTGACATTTCCCACCATTTCCACTAAAAGAAATTCTAATCGCCCCTTCAACAAACCACTAAACCGGGCACACGTAGTCCAACAACTCTTAAAAAGAATAACCCAAAAAATTGAAATAAAGTATTGTAAAAAGTTTATCAAAACCAAAACAATAAATAAAGAACCAGCCAAGCTATTAGTCCCTCTCTCTCTCTCTCTCCTTTTTCTCTCTCTCTCCTTTCTTGTTACAAAAACCAAAAACCCTAGTCTGGTTTCTTTTTTTTTTTTTAGCTCATATTCTTCTTCTTTGTAAAAAAGAAAAGAAAAGAAAAGAAACAAGTCTTTTAATGGTGGAGAAAACTTGTAATATATTTTCATGCACTTTCTCACTTATTTTCCATCTCATGATAGGTCAACCACGCGTATCCTACACGCGCTGTCCTCTCCCTCCTTCAGCTCTTGCAAACAAGCCTGGTATTATCGCTGCCTCGGCCTTGACCCTTGAAGCTCTGTCTCTCTCCTTCTTTCTTTCTCTATATAAACAACCCTACCTTTCTTCTCTTCCTAATAAAATATTCTTCCAAAGCTCATGAAGAAGAACAATGAGAAAATGATGTTAGTAAACAAGAAGAAGCCTACTTATGATAATAATAATAAAAATAAAATTAGTTTGGAGAAAAATAGATTCTTGATTACTATAAATGTTCTAGGTAGTGCAGGCCCAATAAGGTTTGTAGTGAATGAGAAGAATGTTGTTGCCAATGTCATTGACACAGCTTTGAAGTCTTTTGCTCGCGAAGGCCGCCTTCCGGTTCTCGGATTCGACGTCGATAACTTTCTTCTCTACAGTGCAAATGGAGAATCAGATGGTATGATATCATGATCACATATAGGGATGGCAAAATTATCCACGGATACGGATATCCGTAAGAATCTGCTCCATTTAAAATGAGGATGGATACTATTATTTCGAGGACGAAGCGGGGATGGATGTCATTCTAATATCCATTTTATTTTCGGGGATGGGGATGGATATCGTCTATGGATATCCATCCCCATCCGGATCCAATGTAGATTATAATATTTTAAATATATAAAAATTAATTATGTAATTATTAATTAGAATTATATAAGTTATTATTAATTTTTATATTGAATTTTATTGGATGTATTTGTTTCTCTTTAAATTGGATAAAATGTACAATTACATATGTTAGTTACATTTTTCTCCTGTAAACTATAAAAATTTAAAGTTTTTTCATCGGATACGGATATAAACGGAGCGGGGATGGATATCTCTATCTTAATTAGCGGATTATCTGAATCCGCCCCACTCACTTAGAAATGGGGATGGATGCGGGGATGAAGCTATATATCTCAAACGGATACGGGGACGGATATTGGGGTATCCATACCCAATCTGATCCATTGCCATCCCTAATCACATACCCTCTTGAGAATTTATTTGCTTTTTTGTTGATTTTAGTTTAATAATGGTTTTTTGTTTTTATAAAAAAAATATATAAAAAAATTGATAATTGATTCCTCCTTTTAGTAGATGCCATTGTTTTCTTTTGAATAATAATACAACTAGCTAGGTCAAGGGCGGCGTGTTCACTTGTAAATTGTAACCTTTTCTAATAAATGATTAATTAAAGTTGGAAGTACAGTATTATATTATTCTGATGGTTTTCATCTTTAAAATTAAAATAAAAAAAATAAAATTAAAATATTTCACACCTACATTCAAAAGGTTGTGGGTTCGACTTATTTCCTATCCCTCAGTCCCTAAATATTGTGATAGTTAAAATAAATAAATAAATAAATAAATAAGATACCATACAATTCAATTTATAATTTTTCACAGATATTAATTAGTGAATGTACTTGGAGAATTCTCGATAAGCCAATGCATTTTTTTTCAGAGAATTGTACGTTTTAGTTAATTAAGTGTTGATACAGGCCCTTTATCTGCTTTTAAAGTTTGAGAGTGCCTTTGCTTTGAAAGTATATCTTCAGAAAGCACTTCAACTTTTCTTTTAATTCAAATAACGCTTTTATTTTTTAGCTAGAAGGATTTTTATTTATTATTTCCCCATTTTAGATTGTACTTAATTCCAATAAAAAAGACAAACTTATTAAAATAAAATAAAAACTCTTTTGAGATTTCTAATTTAGTTATGTACGACATCCCTTTTCAGACCGTACTTGTTTTTCATTTTCTTTTATCTGTTGTCTCTATTGTTAAGCTTTGCCAAAACAAATTAAAGAACAAAGTTGTTAACCGCCCAGGGGTCAAAGAAGAATTTTCCATCAATATGGGGGAATAATCGAGATAGAAAGACATCATAGAAGAGCATCCCGATACCCCGACTTCACAAATTGGCCGGGTACAACCTCCTACCAGCCCAAATCGAGATCAAGGGTTCCTAGACTCAAAAAAGTACCAGGAAACAAAGAAGCCAAAGTTCCAAGGACTCCACTACTGTAGGATCCTAGTACCCCCGCTGTCGTCTGGAATCCCAGCATCCCGGTACCCTGATACATTCATACAAAGTTTAATAATCGAGAAGAAGACAAGATATCCGAGTACCTCGATCCCGCCTAAAGACAGCCAACTAGGCAGTAAGTATCAAATTAACAGATTACTAAGTATCAAGGTAAGATCAGGCATGCCGAAGATCAAGCTACATAGAGAGGCAGAGAGACGATGACATTTTGATAAATAAAGAAGTATATTCATTCCCGCTACTAAGAGTTCTATTTGAATTGGGAGTCAACTCTCTCACAATCTGCTAGAAAAAGAATCGCTTGATTCTAGGGATCAATTCCTAGAAGGAAAGAGACGATCTTCTTGCCAATCGCCACGGAACGCCCCGAAAACCTCTAGGTCATTAAACCAAAGTTATAGGAATGCATGGCAAGAAACAAGACCTATATATACATCGTATTATCACAAAGAAAGGGGGAGGCAATTCTGAATCCCAAACCCGACTTGATAATTTCCACTTATTGACATGTACGAGAGCTCTTTCGCCAACAAAACCCTTACCCCCGTTACCATTGCCATATGAACATCTTCACTGTATTTTTGTTTAATGCTTACCATCAATAAAGAATCATATTGTTACGTTATTTTTCATTCACCATTATCATTCTCTATTTACTAGTTTATTAGGAAGCTAAGGGTATCGAACTACTTGATATCCCTCCGACTAAAATCTACCCTGATTCTAGTCACTAGAATTGTTAATTGGAAAAATCACCCCAAGTGACAATTTTCAGTTAACACTTTTGGCGCCGTCTGTGGGAAGTACTCCCATCTCTTTACAAAGCTACCTAGCTCTACCTAGAAGATTCACAAGATGAGGCTCCGATCATCTCAAGGGCATCCCGACCCTTCAGTGCCCCATTCCCTCGCTTCCACTCAAAGAAACCAAGGGAAGAGGAGGGAAACGAGAAGCCATATCCCGGCACCGATTCCTCCACCCAATGTGGGCTTCGCGCCCTAGGACCTCGCGGTCCAGGAGGTAAATCGGGATACCATGGAGTAGCACGCTGCTGCCTACGTGGAAGATGATCGCCCAAGGAATACCCTTCGAAGCACCTAGGCTCATGGGAAAAGCTGAACCAAGCACCCGAGTACCAGTCTTTGACAGACTCGGGCCGCCTTTGCCGATACCAGATCATCTTGGAGATTTCAGACCCCCGACAGGTGAAGTCAATCAGAAGATGCCACGTCAGCTGCCCATGTGGGGCATGTGTGGCACACGTGGGCAGAGGGCTGCCCAGGCCATGTGGCACACGTGGACTTCCAAGGTTGGCCGTTGGCCAATCTTGCTCCTCTTGAGCTCCGTTCGCGTTCTTCGGCCATATCCGGGCCTCCGAACTCCGATTTTGAATCCATCTTTGGATTACGAATTGTGAATCCCTTACGCACAACGATGACTATAAAACTTTGATAAAAGGTTGAGAATTCATCTCGAAAAATGATGGTGAATACAACTCAACGAATGAGAACGCAAAGTAGCGTAGCTTAGCTACATCGTTTGGACTCGAAACCTAAAGAATGAGTAACCGAAATGACCGGGACTCAATAAGGAATCATATGAGATCATTTTCAAGTCCAAAATACAAAAAACACAAACAATTAAACACAAGATCTCACATGTATGCCATTTCCAAGATATAGTCTTAGAGCATGCAATTCTACAATGTATGACAATATGAGTTCGATGCATAAGCATACTAAAACATGTGAATGTGTTATATAAAATGTGCACAACCATGTAGGGACACTTATGAATAATTTGTGTGTGTTTGCCTAAGCCTTGAAAGAGAAAAAGAGGTCTAATATACCTTTGTAGACCAATGAAGCATATTCCTCTATAATATCTTGCAAGGATTGTGGCCATGTCTTTATTTGAAGCTTCGAATCATCAATACTATGACCACTAATCAAATACAAGAAAACATCGTTTTGATATGGAATATATGCCAAGACAAACCCAAAACCTAACAATCTCCCCCTTTAGCAAATTCCATGTCAAAACCTCTATACATATACTAAAACAATTATGACGAAAATTTGGTCACAATGAGTACAATGAATTACACATTTCTAGACAAAATTTTCAAACCACAAGTCTTGAACTTCAACTTGGTCTTCTCTTGATATCACCTAAATTCAACTTAAAAGCATAAGAATATCCAAGAGACAACAAATATGACAATATACATTCTTAGGCAAGACAATAAAACAATAAGGTTCAAATGGATCATGTATGCTCCCCCTAAATACATGCAATCCAACAAAGTATTCTAGCCAAGAATCAACAAAAAATATTACAAGCCATAGAGTTCAAACTTGATACCAAATACACCAAAAACAAAAAAAATAAAAAACAATTGAGACTAAGTAAGCTAGAAACATATCATATATATCTCCCTTATATCTCTTTTTATTTTCTCCCCCTTTTTGACATGATATGAAGCCAAAAAGAAAGAATAAGGAAATATACCTAAAAGTTATCTCTAGCCACTTGTGCCACCAAGGAAGGTTGTGCGATTTGACGATCTCACATAATGCTTTGTAGTAGTTGCTTTTCCTTCCAATTGCTTGATCTTCTCATCTTGAACCACTATCTTAGCATTAAGATCTTCATTCTTCCTTTGAGATTGAAACTAATTATAGCACGGTGTGTATAAAACTATCTAGAGGGGGGGGGGGGGGGGGGGGGGTGAATAGATTTTACGCTTTTTACCCAATTTTTCGTGTTAGTCAAAATTACGAAATTACCCTCAAGATAAAATAAACAAGCAAGTGTAATATGGTGCGGAAATTAAATTGACACTTGATTTTTACGTGGAAACCCTCACGGGAAAAACCACGGGCTATGTAAGTAAGCCACACTCGAACCTCGAATCCACTAAATGTGCAAACGATTACAACCTAATCCCGGAAGTAATCACACACCTACCTAATCCCGGTATGAGTGAACCTAGTCCGATTTTGCTTGCGATCTAAGCAACCTAATCCCGATTGCTACACACAAGACTTAGCTTCTCTTGAAGAGAATACAACCCTAAGTGAATATATGAAAATATCCAAAATGCAACATAGAGCAAGGGAAACCCTATATGCTTATCTAAGATGATTAATATGAAATTAAGAGCAATCCTAGATATCAAAACTAAATGACATGTCAAATAGTTAAGCTAATCAATATCAAGTACAAAACCTAATATGCTAGCACAATACAACTTCTCAAACATACATCATACTAATCTCAATCTTGTATTCAACAAATATAAAATCACATACAAGTAATTAAATTGAGATTGCTAGATAAGAGAAACACAAAATATGTAAGATATTAGTGAAAAGCTTACCAAGCAAAGTATGATGAAGAATCCATGCAAGATGTCATCTAGATGATCTAAGATGATGCTAGATGATGATTGATGATCATGGAAAAAGTGTTTGAGTAATTAAAAATGAGTTCTTGGAATTTTTCTTCTCTTTGAAAAATATCCTAAGTATGAAATCTGAATATGAACTCTCTTAATTGACCTAAAGACAAAATGGCATATATATAGGGTGCCAAGCCAAAGTGAGGTCGTTTAAGTAAGTTTCAAAGAAACGCGCCAATCGGCGGTTTCAATCGGCGGTCGGTGGCCGCCGATTTCAACCGCCGAATTGCTCCCGGAGAAACAGGGGAGAAACGGCGGTTTCGTGACCGCCGTTACCACCGCCGAATTAAACCCGAGAATAAAATCAATCAGGTCTGAAACGGCGTTCCAGATCGGCGGCCATCCAACCGCCGATTCAACCGCCGAATTCAAACGGCGGTTTCATTCGGCGGCCAGGCCGCCGATCACGACTGCCGATCACCAACAGAGGTGAAAACCAAGGAGATGCCAAGTGCATCTCCATAGGCGGTCTTCGCGCAAAACCAAGCACATTCTAGTGCGTGCGCGGACGTTTCCGAACACTATCGGGAAACGAATTACAAGACACAAAAACACACAACAAGATACAACATCAAAGTGCTAGTGTGTAAAGTGACATGTGAAGAGAATGCACACATGAACAAGTATGCTAAGTGAGTGTGTGCAACTATCTCTTCAAGAAAAGTAAGCACATAGAATTTACCTTTGGTGCTTATCAAGATGAGGTCTTTGAAAGGGCTTCGAATAGTAAACGAACTCCTAAGCTACCCTTACAAGGATCCCCACATATGGTTTGATCACGAAATAAGCCAATTAGAAACAACGGGAATCCTTACAGAGATGCCTCAATCATCCTTCGTGACTCTTCAACCCCTTTCTTCAATTGTAAAGCCCAACTTGGAAGAATAGGTTTGCTAGATACATGGCTTGAATCATGAGATTCAACAAATAGCCTAAATGTATCACTAGGCTTTCCCTTATCCTTGTATGACATAGTCGCCACACGTTTCTCACTTAACTTCTCTAAGGGAGGAAGTAGCACATCATCATCTTTATTCTTCAATCCTTTAGCTAAACACAATTGAGAAATAAACCCCGGAAATGCTAATTTCTTATCCATAAGACTTGCACAAGCAACGATCTCAATATGTTCAATAAGCACTTCACTAAGATTAATGGGTTTGTTTGTCACCAAAGCATACACAATCTTGATCTTTTCTCTATTAAGTTCGGTAGCATTAGTAGAGACAACAAGATTAGCACAAACAAATAAATGCCAAAAAGCACTAATTTTGGTCAACTCACTTTGCCTAATAAAGGCACGTTTACCCCACTGAAAGTTCACATCATCACAAAGAGTTTTACCCATCAAATTAAGGTTTTCCAAGACATCAACATCAAGGAAATCCGACTCAATATCATCGGGCAATCCTAGAAACTCATTCAATTTCCAAGAATTAACTCTAAAAACAACACCTCTCATATTTATAACGGCATCCTCCACATTAGTACGTTCCTTGTAAACATAATAGAATTCCTTAACCATGGTCTCATTAGCTAATCCTAGCATGTTAATCCAAGAACTCCAATTTCTCTCCATGATAACCTTATGAGCATAAGAACCAATACAAGAATTCAAATCTATACATTTCTCTTGAATAATCTTGTTGCATCCAAAAATTCTCAAACTCTTCATCTTGTTAGCTTTGGTAATCTTGGAAAAAGATGTAGGCTTAGACTTGTCAACGGGATTTGAAGAATTGCTACCACCAACTTTCTTGGTTTTTCCCATGACCTTGTATCACAAAAACACTAGAAACAAATATGAGTGGAAACATCATACAAGTTAGTGACTAATAAACACATACAAAGGCAAAAACATTATTTTTGATCAAATCAATATGCATAATAAAAATTATCAAAGCATCTCAAAGATTTATCAAAAACATGAATTATGCCAACAAACAACAATTCTTGAAGAATCATGTAAACAAATCACAAAATAGAACAAAACATAGCATATAATGCTCCACCTTGATAAATGCCCCATCTAAGATCTAGATAGACAATTGTTCACAAGAATTGCCACATATTCACATCTCAAGCAATTTTCAGAGTTTTATCAAATAAGCTTCAAATAACAATGAGAGTTCCACCATGATTTTCAATACTCTCATATGTCTTTAAAAATTGCTAGAGTATCAAAAATACCAAATAAGCAAAATGTGAGTGTGTGAAGATTAAGTATATGAAATGAAGTAGTTTAGTAATCAAACATGCAAACATTTTCTCAACATCTATTCATCCTTAGACTTTCCATAAAAAAGTCAAACCAATTTTCATCCGAATTTTGCTTATAAAGAGAATAGTTTTCAACATGTGAGCGTTGTATGTGCATGTGTCTCGTATATCCGTTTCTATTTGTCAACCCGAGCTAACTTAATTATTCAACTAAACTCCATAAGCCTTTTTGTTTTGTTTTAGGCTTGAATCAAAGTTTTTTATTTTTATTTTTATTTTTCTTTATTTTTTAATGATTCTTTTCAATACTACTTTGATTTTTTCTAACATAAAGAAAAACACATCATGGCGGCTTTCACTCATCACAATGGCGTAGCCCTTTCCTACATTGGGCAGCTGCATAACCAAGGTGTGTAGCCTTTTCCATGAGAGTGCTCATTGAGTACTTTTGAAAGTATACAAACGTAGTTAAATTGCTTAAGGCATACCTAGAAAGGGGGGGGGGGGGGGGGGGGGGGGGTGGTGAATAGGTTTTTACACCTTTTTTCAATCCCTTGAACAAACGTTCGTTTGTCACACAACAAAATAAACCAAGAAAGACATACATAGACAATATGTGGATGTAATCATGTGAACAAGGTCTATGTCTATCACCTAGTTGTATGAGGTATAAAAACAAATAAACACAACAACAAAGAATACTTGTATTTCAATAGATGTTCAATGAGTTACAAGAGTGATCAAATATCACTATACAAAATTACAATATACAAAATAATCATACATACAAAAATGATCAAAAGAATGAATCCACAAATCACACTTTACAAATACTTGTTTCACTATACATCACAAGTGAATAATATGAAACAAGATAATAACATACACAAATAAAATATAAAAGATAGAGATAGGAAGAATTAACACAAGAGATTTTTTAACATGGTAAAACCTCTAAGGAGGAAACACCCACGGGTTGAACTACAACCATTGGGTAATATATATATTGGATGATAAAAATAGAGAATCCACAAAGTGACCAATCTTTAGCTCACCCAACCTAGTGGAGTCTAAGTCTACCCAACCCTATTGGAAAGTATGAAATCCCTCAATGATGCGAAACCACCATATATTGGACAACACACAAAACCAACATCGATGGAAGATTAAAAATTCCTCAAGAGTGCATACACCTCCCGTGTAGACCGCTTTTTTGGAGTCTATGTCTATCTATACACCTAGGCCTACCAATATAATAGCCAACTCCCTATCCAAGGCACTAATGCCTCTAGGGAGCCTCCCATGCATGACTATCCGAGTCTTCCCGACTCTAGCCATGACTTCTTACTTGCCTATCCTAGTCCTTCCGACTCTAGACAAGTCTTCTTGCTTGCCTATCCGAGTCATCCTGACTCTAACCAAGACTTCATGCCTTTTACAAGGACTTCCGAGTGTGATCATGTGAATGCAAATGATGCAAACAACCAATTCAACATAGAACATGTGATCAATACATTCCATGGTACAACTAGACCTAAACATGTGATATCACAAGTAATAAAAGTCTAGATGCAAAATACAAGAATAAAACCTAGAGCATGTGTAAACACCAAACACATAAAGCTCAAAGTCTCATTAACACATACAACACTTGAACAATATATATTCATGAAGTACAAGTTCAAGATGCTATAAACATAAAATAAAATGCTAGAGTCATGAGATCAAATCAATCAATATTCTAGCCAAAAATATAGAGCAAGGATTTAAGATGTAAATCAATTAAACCATAGATAGCTCTAAAAACACATACAAGTACAATAATCCTAGATTTCATCAATCAAAGGATCAAATCAAATCTCAAGGTCATTTATCACAAAATTGATTCAATCAAGTCACAAACAACCTAAGATATCAACCTAATCACAATACAATACACAAACATGTGAAAAACCTAGAATCAAGAAAACTAGTTCACATTTGTCTCTAAATAGACTTTTGATTAGGATTGATTGTGAAGCTATCTTTCTCAATAGCATTCACCAAACATACACATATATATAGAAGAAGAAACCCCAAGCAAATTTGAAAGTATACAAACGTAATTAAATTGCTTAAGGAATACCTAGAGGGGGGGGGGGGGGGGGGTGTGAATAGGTTTTTACACGTTTTTTCAATCCCTTGAACAAACTTTCGTTTGTCTCTCAAGGTAGCCTTACATACAAAAAAATAAACCAAGAAAGACATACATAAACAATATGAGAATATAATCATGTGAACAAGGTCTATGTATATCACCTAGTTGTGTGAGGTATAAGAACAAATAAACACAACAACAAAGAATACTTGTATTTCAATAGATGTTCAATGAGTTACAAGAGTGATCAAATATCACTATACAAAAATTACAATATACAAAAGAATCATATATACAAAAATGATCAAAGGAATGAATCCACAAATCACACTTTATAAATATTTGCTTCACTATACATCACAAGTGAATAATATGAAACAAGATAATAACATACACAAATAAAATATAAAAGATAGAGATAGGAAGAATTAACACAAGAGATTTTTTAACGTAGTAAAACCTCCAAGGAGGAAACATCCACGGGTTGAACTACAACCATCGGGTACTATATATAGTGGATGATAAAAATAGAGAATCCACAAAGTGACCAATCTTTAGCTCACCCAACCTAGTGGAGTCTAAGTCTACCCAACCCTATTGGAAAGTATGAAATCCCTCAATGATGCGGAACCACCATATATTGGACAACACACAAAACCAACATCGATGGAAGATTAGAAATTCCTCAAGAGTGCATACACCTCCCGTGTACCTCGCTCTTTTGGAGTCTATGTCTAACCATACGCCTAGGCCTACCAATATAATAGCCAACTCCCTATCCAAGGCACTCATGCCCCTAGGGAGCCTCCCATGCATGACTATCCGAGTCCTCCTGACTCTAGCCATGACTTCTTGCTTGCCTATCCGAGTCCTCCCGACTCTAGACAAGTCTTCTTGCTTGCCTATCCAAGTCATCCCGACTCTAACCAAGACTTCATGCCTTTTACAAGGACTTCCTAGTGTGATCATGTGAATGCAAATGATGCAAACAATCGATTCAACATAGAACATGTGATCAATACATTCCATGGTACAAATAGACCTAAACATGTGATATCACAAGTAATAAAAGTCTAGATGCAAAATACAAGAATAAAACCTAGAGCATGTGTAAACACCAAACACATAAAGCTCTAAGTCTCATTCACACATACAACACTTGAACAAAATATATTCATGAAGTACAAGTTCAAGATGCTATAAACATAAAATAAAATGCTAGAGACATGAGATCAAATCAATCAATATTCTAGCCAAAAATATAGAGCAAGGATTTAATATATAAATCAATTAAATCCTAGATAGCTCTAAAACACATACAAAATACAATAATCCTAGATTTCATCAATCAAAGGATCAAAACAAATCTCAAGGTCATTTATCACAAAATTGATTCAATCAAGTCTCAAACAACCTAAGATATCATCCTAATCACAATACAACACACAAACATGTGAAAAACCTAGAATCAAGAAAACTAGTTCACATTTGTCTCTAAATAGACTTTTGATTAGGAATGATTATGAAGCTATCTTTCTCTATGGCATTAATAAAACATACCTATACATATAGAAGAAGAAACCCCAAGGTAATTGAAGGTTATAAAAGGAGAAATCCCAAAGATATGAACACTACCTTGGATTCTCGAGCTGGTTCGGTTTTCAGTGTGCAACCACCAGAAAAGTCGATCAATCAGCTGCCAAATCTCTTGAAAAAGGTAGAGGACTCAATTACGAACAATCTCCAACTTGAATCACTCAATTTCGAGTTCGTATGAGAAAGTTATGATGATTTGAAGATGAGAAAAATTGGAGAGAATTTCTAGATGGGATTTCACTCTTTTTCTTCTTGAAAACCAAATGGAGGGAATTTGGGAATTTAAAAGAAAGGAGAGAGAAGGAAGATTTCAGACAATGAAAAGAGGCCAACACAGCCTAGGCCCGTGTGGGGTGCATGGGCCACACGGGACCAGAGGGCTGGTCTGGCCGTGGGCCTCATGGCCTCCACACGTGGTGGCCAAGGCTTGGCCTTTGGCCACGCACGCCCCTCTCGTGCACCGCTCACGTTGTTCAGCCGTTTTCGGGCATCCAAACTTCGAATTCAAATCTATTTTTGGATTACGAACTGTGACTCCCTCACGCACAACGATGACTACAAAAATTTGACAAATGGTTGAGAATTCATCTTGGAAAATGACGACGAACACAACTCAACGAATGAGAACGAAAAGTAGCGTAGCTACATCGTTTGGACTCGAAACTAAGTGAATGAGTAACTAAAACGACCGAAACTCAATAAGGAATCATAATAGAACATATTCAAGTCCAAATACAAAAATACGGAAACATACAAACACAAAGACACACACATATGCTATTTCCTAGACATAGTCCTAGAACATGCAATAAGCAAAATTTGTCAAGATAGTATAAATGCATGAGCATATATTATCAAGTGTGTGAAAGTGATATATAAATGATGTTTAACCATGAAGGAACACACAAGGATGCCATGTGTGTGTGTGCCTAGCCTTGTAAGAGATATAAGGTCTTATATATACCTTTGTAGATCGATGAAGCACATATCTCTTTGAAGCCGGTAGCTTGCATGAATTGTGGCCAAGACTTTCTTTGTCTTCTTGAATCTTTAACTTTAGGACCACTAAACATTATAAGATAAACACGTTTTGATATGGAATACATGCCAACACAAATCAAAAACCTAACAATCTCCCTCTTTGGCAAATTCCATGTCAAAACCTGAAATTTCCCTTAAGTAGTAGTGCAAAATATACCTAGAGGGGGGGTGAATAGGTATAGACTCAAATTCTTCCAATATTAAAAATAACACGGAATATAACAAAGAAAATGCATACTTGATTAGATTTAACAAATGAATTGATTTCACTAATACAAGAATTAATCAATTTACAAGATATGCAATCAATGTAAGATATGGAAGATAAAGAAAACGTAAAACAAAAATGAACACAAGTATTTTTTACGTGGTAAAACCTCAAAGAGGAAACATCCACTGATTGATACCACAACCACCGGCAAAGCAATCCACTATGTGAATAAGGACTTACACACTTAAGCTACCAACTCATGATATCCGCTCAAGCTATCAACTCCTAATCTACCCTCGGGCTAGTGAATCACCAAGCCTACTTCCTATCCGAGATGTGTCCTACACCTCTAGAAAGCAACTTCCTATCCAAGACGCTCACGTCTCTAGGAAGATATCTTGCTTGCCTATCCGGATCCTCCCGACCCTAGACAAGTCTCCTTGCTTGATTATCCGAGTCCTCCTGACTCTAATCAAGACTTATTTGCTCTATCCACAAAGTTTCACTCACTTTGCTAGAGACTTCAACCTAATGCAAGGCTATGATCTAAGTGATGCAAATGATGCAAACACAATCAAATTAATCTAGATGATCAATCAAGCTAAATGTACATGTTCAATGATAATCTATAATATGCTTTCAACAAACAATCACAAAAGTATCTAGAAATCAAGACATGTAGATCAATAAGAACAAGGTATGAATATTCAATATGTCAAACTAAAAACCTAGTTCTTAGATCATGAAATTAAACCTAGAAAATAACATGAAGCACATCATATATAGATTTTCTAGAATCAATTTCAAGTTGAATCAAGTTTAGCACATATATGTTCAAGAGAAATCACAAAGCTAAAACTCAATTGACAAATGATCAGACACCCCTAGCATATGATCTAACATCCTTCTCAACATATTTCATCAATCAAATAGTAAGAATAAAAGAGATGATCAAAGATGAAATGAAAAAGAAGAAGTTGAACATACAACCTTGACCACGTACTGAAGATCAGGCCACTGGGTAAAATTACAAAGTCAGCTGCCTCTAGAAATGCTTGAGATTTGTAGCTCTCATCAAGACCAACAATTTTGGTTTTTGGATCAATCGATTTCGAGTTCGTATGAGAAAGTTATGATCAAAATACTAAAACTAAAATGTTGTAGAATTCTGCAGAATTTCTTTTCGAAATGTTCTTCAAGTTCTTCAATGTTTGGAGGGAAGGAAAGGTGTTTAAATGGAGGAGAGAGAGAAATTTTTCTGGCAAATCAGAGGTGGCCATGTCACCCACCCCGTAGGGGGCGCGTGGGCAACACGGGACCAGAGGGGTCCTCTGGCCGTGGGTCCCACGGCTCCCACACGGCTTGGGCCACGTGGCCTTTGGCCACGCTTTCCTCTCGCGTGCTCCCTCACGTTCTTCAGCCGTATCTTAGGCATTCGAACTCCGATTTCGAATCCATTTTTGGATTATGAACCGTAACTCCCTCACGCACGATGAAGACTAACAACTTTGAAAAATGGTTGAGAAATCATCTCAGAAAATGACAATGAAGTCAACTTAACGAATGAGAACGAAAAGTAGCATAGCTACATCGTTTGGACTCGAAACCTTATGAATGAGTAACCGAAATGACCGGAACTCAATAAGGAATCAAATAAGAACATATTCAAGTCCAAAATACAAAATACATAAACAAACAAACATAAATTCACACAAGCATGCCATATCAAAGAGATAATCACAAAGCATGCAATTCTACAATGTTTGTCTATAAAAGACCAATGCATGTGCATACTAAGAAGTGTGTGAATGTGTTATACCAAATGTTTGAACTATGATGTAGGGACACACATGTATGAATTGTGTGTGTGTGCGCTAATGCCTTGCAAGAGGATAGAAGTCAAGATATACCTTTGACACTTTCACCTCCTGAAGACGACATTTGCACTAGACGTTGCTCTTCAACTTTTAAGCTTCTTTTCTTTCAAGAACATCCTAAGCAACAACTAATACAAATATAGAGCGTTTTGCAATGGAATCAAGCCAATACAAATCATGAACCTTACAATTTCCCCCTTTGGCTATTCCATGGCAAAACCTCATCCTCACCATACAATGTTTCACTCCAATAAGCTCAAGTTGATAGCATACTCTCATCCTCACATTACAAAGAGATTCCTAGACTAAAAAGTCTTCAAGTCTTCAAGAGTTCCTCTTTTGGTCTTCAAGAGTTCCTCTTTTGGTCTTTAAAGTACCTATGAGAGAAAATAGCAAACCAAACAAGAGATCTTCTACTAAAGAATAATGGTGAGATATTAACCAAAAACAAATATAGAAGACATCCCTTATCTCATACAAAAATGCATTATCTCAAGTGAATAAAATGTTTTCATATTAAAGCATTCCCTTAGTTTCCCAATTCCCAAGGACCAACCATCCTTAACATTATTAAGAAAGAATTCTTTGTCCCCCTTAAGACAAAGTCACAATTAAGCACAAAGAGGAATATGATTCACACAATTCGAACATTTTTCCACACAAAGTGTGAAGTATACAAAATCTCCCCAATATCAAACATGGTGAGGTATACATTTTCTCCCCCTTTTTGTCAAGGAATAGACAAGGGACACAAGAAATAAAGAACGAGATATTAAGCAAACAAATCGTATAGAAAGCGAAAGTTAAATAAACTAAAGCTCTCCCTTAACATATGCTCCACATATTACCACTAAGTAGATTTGTTCACAAGGGACATCACACAATCACACAATCACACAATCAAGCAATAAGAGAAAATATTTCATAAATTGTCAAAGTCCAAGAGAGAATCATAGATTTTCATTAATATCTCAAAAATATTCTCACATTGCTAATGAATCAAGCACATAAGCAAAATGTGTGTGTGTGAATGCTTCTCAAATATATAGAAGGAGTAATTGTGATATCAACATGCAAACTCTATCCACACCTATCCATCTAAAGCCTTTCAAAAAATAGGTCAAACCGATATTCATTCGGATTTTTGCTTTTAAAAAGAATAGATATCAATATATGAGCGTTTGTGTGCATGTGGCTCGTTTTCCCGTTTCTATTTGTCAACCCGAGTTTTTTCACAATTCTCAACTATACACCATAAGCCTTTTTGTTTTGTTTTAAGCTTGAATCAAAGAATTTTTTTTAATTTTTTATGATTCATTTCAACACTTCTTTGATTTTACTAACAAAAACATATACTTCTCATGGCGGCTTTCACTCACCACAATGGCGTAGCCTTTTCCTACATTGGGTGGCTGGACAACCAAGGTGTGTAGCCCTTTCCATGAGGGTGCTCGTTGATTACTATGTAGTGCCGAAGCAAAATGGATACATACCATAGGTCATCTATCATGTACTTAGCAATAAACTTCTAAATGCATCCATTATCTACACATATTCAACCACAAAAACTCAAAACTAAAACATATAAGAGAAGCATTAGTGCACTTTTCAAAAATAAGATTTTCAAGCTCAAGTGCATGATCTAGAAACAATAAAAGATATATGTTAAAGATCATTACTTCTCAAGTGAGTAACTCTTAAAGACAATGATATTCAATTAAAGTTTTGCTCATCAAGACACTCACAATCACATAAAGACATCAATTAAGACAAATCATGCCAATGGACATTCTTAGAGTTTTAAACCTCTCTTTGTCCAAGGGCTTAGTGAACTAGTCCGCAAGTTGATTTTTAGTAGGCAAATGCTCTAGAGTACCAATAGAATGTTCAACTAGTTCTCTAATGAAATGATGCCTAATGTCTATGTGCTTTGTGTGGGAGTGTTGAACCGGATTTTTAGAGATGTTAATGGCACTTAAGTTATCACAATAAAGTGTCATTTTTCCTTGTTCTATCTCATAATCCTTAAGGATTTGTTTCATCCAAAGTAATTGTATGCAAGCACTTCCGGCCGCAATGTATTCGGCTTCGGAAGAGGAAACGGAAACCGAATTTTGTTTCATACTTGACCAAGAAACCAAGTTATTACCAACATAAAAGCAACCGCCCGATGTGCTTTTACGGTCATCTATGTTTCCCGCCCAATCCGCATCACAATAGCCTACAAGGATATCATTGGTATCAAATGAATAGAATAGACCAAGACTATGAGTTCCTTTGATGTATCTAATGATCCTCTTGACGGCTTTTAAGTGAGATTCCTTGGGATTTGCTTGGAATCTAGCACACAAGCCTACGCTAAAGTGATCGCCGCAAATGTGGTACACGATAGTTCTATAAACTATCGGTAAACGATATGCGTGCGAGTTTCTACCCTTTCGCAAGTATACGAATCGTTTGCCACGTATAGTGCTTACGAGTAAGGGTATCGTTCGCACGGAGGAAGTTGGTACACGTAAGTCGGTTCTACGCCTATGTTATAGTCACGCTATTTACACTATAAACACTAATTACATGCATAAAAATAAAGGGAAGATGGTGGCAAGGCAAGTTAACTATCTAATGAGCTAATGATTACACAAAGAATGGTATGAATTAAATTACAATTAAATTATACTAAATTTAACTACAACTAAGGTTTGTCATTCCTTAGCAATTAATTTACCTAATCAACTAAGTTAACACTACAATTAACTAAATTAACTAATTTAACTAACTAGCTAAACTAATTATCACTAATGCAATATTGGTCATGCAAGAGTGATAATGAAAGTGAGGTGGTATGGGAATTAAGATGTTAGGAAGTTGGTGTACAAGTTCAATCACCTAATTACTAAGTTGATTACAATTAAGCACATAGGTGGTCTTAAACCTTGAATAAAGACCAATACATAAATAGTCATATATGTATTATCTAAATTGTATTATATGTTAATCAATTAGTTAATTAAATCAACACATACATAACTTGAAGCTCAAACATAGATAATCAACAAATATCATAGATAATATTACAAGTACACCATATCCCAACATCAATAGTTTAGTTATACATATAATTACAAACTAAAGGAAATAAGAGAGAAAGAGAGACAACCCAATATCTTGGAGAAGTCTTCACAATAAATCAAGCTCCTCTTGCTTTCCAAAGCTTGAAATCCACATGCAACCAAAGCTTACTAACTAAATAAGGTGGGTTGAGTGTTCTTGGTGTGCTTCTAGGTTATTCTAGCTATTTAGGAGTAATATATGACATGTGAAGGTAAATTTGGATATTAGGGATAGTGTTTAGGGTTAGGAGAGAAGAATATATATATAGGGGAGTGTTTTGGGTGTGCAAAATGGCTGAGTCGGTCTGGTCGGCGGGCTTGGATCCCCTGGAAGGCGAGCTCTTGCCCACCGAATGAACCCGCCGCGCGAACCCGCCTTGCTTCAGAAAAGATATAGGCGGCTAATTTCCCGCCGCATGAACCCACCGCGCAAACCCGCCTTGCTCTGGAGACTTCAAACCTTCGGGAAGGCTGGAATATTCCCGCCTTCAGAACCCGCCTTGGCTGGCGAATTACGTTCTGCACCCTGATCTTTATCCTATTCATGGAATCTTCAATAATTTCCCGAATTTTGCACTTTTGCCCTTGATTTCACCATATTGACAACAATGCCCCTGAACTTCCCTAATTACCTGAAACACTTATTTATTCCATTAAATACCCGGTTTTACCCAAGAAACAAGTACAAAAATATAGGAAAAGGGAGCGCTAAATGTGAACATTTGGAGCGCGATCATAAAGCAAATGTCGGGTCTACTAGCCGTTAGGTTAAGTAGACTACCTATCATGCTTCTATAAAAGCTTTGGTCAACACTTTTCCCTTTTTCATCTTTGTCAAGTTTTAAAGTGGTGCTCATGGGAGTTTCAAAATCTTTTCCATTTTCTAGGCCAAATCTCTTAACTAGATTTTTAGTATATTTAGATTGGTTCAACATTATGCCCATGCTAGTTTGCTTTACTTCCATTCCTAGAAAATAATTCAACTCACCCACCATGCTCATTTCAAATTCACTTGATATAACACTTACAAATTCATCAACCTTGGTTTTATTAGTAGACCCAAAAACAATGTCATCAACATATATTTCTGCAACAAAAATATCATGATCATGATATTTGATAAACAAAGTTCTATCAATGTCACCTCTCCTATATTGGTTGTCAATAAGGTATTGAGTCAACCTATCATACCAAGCTCTTGGAGCTTGTTTAAGGCCATAGAGAGCCTTTTTCAATTTAAACACATGATTAGGAGAGTGTGGGTCTACAAAACCCTTAGGTTGTTCAACATACACTTCTTCTTGAAGGTATCCAATGAGGAAAGCACTTTTGACATCCATTTGAAACAATTTAAACTTTTTAATGCATGCAATGGACAACAAAAGTCTAATGGACTCGAGACGAGCAACCGGGGCAAACGTCTCATCAAAGTCTACACCCTCTACTTGAGTGTAACCTTGAGCCACTAGTCTAGCTTTATTCCTCACAATCTTGCCACTTTCATCGGTCTTATTCTTAAACACCCATTTAGTGTCAATTACATTTATATCTTCGGGTCTAGGAACCAAGGACCACACTTCATTCCTCTCAAATTGATTAAGTTCATCTTGCATAGCCCCAACCCAAATTTCATCAACAATTGCTTCATTAATATTTTTGGGTTCAATTTGAGAAGTGTAGCAAGCATAAGATATTTGGTTAGTAATTTGATTTCTTGTTCTAACCCTTTCATTTAAATCACCTATGATGTCTTCTTGATAGTGTAAGTTTCTAAGTCTTGGGTGAGAATGTTCAACAACTTGGTCATTTTGTTGATTATCATTTAAAGCATTTTCCAACCCTTGACTTTCAACTTCAACATGACTATCATTTTCATCATCTTGACTAGAAACACTACTAGCCACATCAATAGGTGTTTTAGTGTCATTCAACATGTTTTCTTTAGGTTCATTGACACCATTATCATAACACAAATTAAGCATGCTAAGATCATCTATCTTCACATTGATAGACTCCATGATAGTCTTAGTAGTCAAGTTAAAGACTCTATATGCACGACAATTAATAGCATACCCAAAAAAGATACCAACATCACTTTTAGCATCAAACTTTCCTAAGTGATCTCTATCATTCAAAATATAACATTTACTCCCAAAAGTATGGAAGTAACTCACATTGGGCTTCTTGCCCTTCCATAGCTCATAGGTTGTTTGTTTTGTGCCGGGCCTCCTAAAAACACGATTAGATACATAACAAGCGGTATTGACCGCCTCGGCCCATAGGTTTCTATGGACTTTCTTGCTATTGAGCATAACCCTAGCCATCTCTTGCAAGACACGGTTTTTCCTCTCAACAACACCATTTTGTTGAGAAGTTCTAGGTGCGGAGAACTCATGAGAGATCCCTAAACCATCACAAAACTCACTAAATTTTACATTTTCAAATTCCGTCCCATGATCACTCCTAATGCGACATATTTTTTTGATACCAAGACCTTTTTCATTTTGAACTTGATTACAAAACTTTTTAAAGTAATCAAAAGCCTCGGTCTTGTTTCTAAGAAAATAAACCCAAGTAAACCTAGAAAAATCATCAACGCATACAAAAATGTACTTTTTGCCATTGATGCTCTCGGTTAGAATTGGCCCCATTAGGTCTATGTGCATAAGTTCTAAAGGTCTCTTGGTAGCTATATAAGAATTCTTCTTATGAGACACTTTGGTTTGCTTACCTAATTGGCAAGGTTCACAAACCACCTCAAGCTTTTTACCAAGATTAGGAAGTCCTCTAACAATGCCATGTTTTTCAAGCTTTTTCAAATCTTTAAAATTCATGTGACCCAAACATTGATGCCACAAATCAAGCTTTTTGCACTCATGTGCCATGTTGCAAGTTAGAGGATCTATCTCAAGATAATAGCAATTGTCTATAAACCTTTTGACTCTTAGGACAACATTGCCCTTTTTTTCAATTATAGTGCACACATCTTTGTTAAAACTAACTTCTTTAAAATTTTACACAAGTGAGTAATACTTATCAAGTTAGCTTGTAACCCATCAACATATAAAGTATTGCGAAGTTTAGGCAATCCGGGGATATAAATTGTTCATTTGCCAAGAACTTGCTTTTTGGTACCATCACCAAAAGTAACCCAACCTCCATCCTTTAAAACAAGATTCTTAAAGAACTCTTTGTCCTCGGTCATGTTCCTAGAGCAACCGCTATCTAGGTACCAAGAATAGGAGGAGTTGGCACGTAAAGCATATTGTGCAACATGACATTTAGATGTGTCTTTTCTAATCCACACATTTTTCACAACATGCCTCTCACTCTTACTTCTAACATGCTGTGACTCAACGTTAGGCTTTTTAACATGCACCTTGACCTCATTGGTCACATTTTCAAAAATATCAAACAAAGCATTATCAACTTTCTTATGCATAGTAGAGTGAGGCACAACACAAGATTTAGCAAGCAAGTCATCAACAACATTCTTCACAACATGCTTTTCCAATGTCTTCCTAGGTCTATTTCTATATCCATACATGGATGATTGCCTAGGTCCATTCAAAGACATATCATGAAAAGTATTATCAAGTTTGCATTTCCGAATATACTCAAAGCATCTAGGTCAAATATGTCCTATCATATTACAATGATGACAAACAGGAATAAATTTGATAAATTTACCATTTGCATTTGCTTCCAACTCCTTTGGACTTCTTATAATTTTTCCTCTTTTATGTGCAACCCTTGATGCTCCACCTCTTGCATTTGAGGTTGTTGCTCCTTGATGTTTATATTGTTGAGTTCTTCCATTGAACATCCTTGTTGATGAAGAGGCACCTCCGGTAGCTTTCATAGCTTTACCTTGAGTGAGTGTACCTACATTTGTTTCAATGCTTGCTTTGACAAAAGTAGATTTGTTAGATGAAGGAGTCTCCTTCTCATTGATATAACCCAAACCTCTTTTGTCACATGGATGCTTTCCACTTTTAATGAGGGTTTCAAATTTGTTAGAGCTAGATGACATCTTGCTAATCATATTATTAGCCTCATAAAGTTTCTCACGAAACATCCTAATTTTAATGGCATATTTTCCCGCTATGTCATCACTAAACATAACATCTTTACGTGATTTATCTAGCCATTGTTCATACTTTTTTTCTTGAGTTAAGTGTTCACTAATTTTGGCTTTAAGCATGTTTTCTAGCCTTTTAGCACTAACAAGAGAAATATCCCTTTGCTCAATTTCTTGCTTCAAGATGCCAAGTCTATCATTGCTATCTTTTTGATTCAATTCTAGACTTAGGATCTTGTCTTTAAGTTCATTGAATTCTTTTGAGCCAAGACCATGATCTTCTAGCTTCTTGTTGAGGGACATATTGACTTTAGATAAACGTTCATTTTCAAAAATAAGATCATCTATCTTTTTCTCATCTAAGTCAATATGTTCAACAAAAGAAGCCAAATAGGAACACACTTCCGTAGTCATGATTATCACAAACAAAAACACCAAACACTGCAAAGAAAGGATCTATCTAAGTGCGTCTAGACACCCGCTCTGATACCAAATGAAATTACCCTTAAGTAGTAGTGCAAAATATACCTAGAGGGGGGGGGGGGGGGGGGTGAATAGGTATAGACTCAAATTCTTCCAATATTAAAAATAACGCGGAATATAACAAAGAAAATGCACACTTGATTAGATTTAACAAATGAATTGATTTCACTAATACAAGAGTTAATCAATTTACAAGATATGCAATCAATGTAAGATATGGGAGATAAAGAAAAAGTAAAACAAAAATGAACACAAGTATTTTTTACGTGGTAAAACCTCAAAGAGGAAACATCCACGGGTTGATACCACAACCATCGGCAAAGCAATCCACTATGTGAAAAAGGACTTACACACTCAAGCTACCAACTCATGATATCCGCTTAAGCAATCAACTCCTAATCTACCCTCGGGCTAGTGAATCACCAAGCCTACTTTCTATCTGAGATGTGTCCTACACCTCTAGAAAGCAACTTCCTATCCAAGATGCTCACGTCTCTAGGAAGATATCTTGCTTGCCTATCCGGATCCTCTTGACCCTAGACAAGTCTCCTTGCTTGATTATTTGAGTCCTCCCGACTCTAATCAAGACTTCTTTGCTCTATCCACAAAGCTTCACTCACTTTGCTAGAGACTTCAACCTAATGCAAGGCTATGATCTAAGTGATGCAAATGATGCAAACACAATCAAATTAAGCTAGATGATCAATCAAGCTAAATGTGCATGTTCAATGATAATCTAGAATATGCTTTCAACAAACAATCACAAAAGTATCTAGAAATCAAGACATGTAAATCAATAAGAACAAGGTATGAATATTCAATATGTCACACTAAAAACCTAATTCTTAGATCATGAAATTAAACCTAGAAAATAACATGAAGCACATCATATATACATTTTCTAGAATCAATTTCAAGTTGAATCAGGTTTAGCACATATATGTTCAAGAGAAATCATAAAGCTAAAACTCAATTGACAAATGATCAAACACCCCTAGCATATGATCTAACATCCTTCTCAACATATTTCATCAATCAAATAGTAAGAATAAAAGATAAAAGAGATGACCAAAGATGAAATGAAAAAGAAGAAGTTGAACATACAACCTTGATCACGTACTGAAGATCAGGCCACTGGGAAAAATTGAAAGTTCACAAATAAACGCTCGGTGTGTTCTAAATATTAATATAGAGGGGGGGGGGGGGGGGGGTGAATAGATTTTTAACTATTATTACCCAATTTTCGCAAGCACGTTGATTTTACGAAAATGCCCCTACTAGTCAAAAAGACAAACAAGTGTAATAAGATGCGGAATTAAATAACACTTGATGTATACGTGGAAACACAACCACTGGGAAAAACCACGGGCTGTTTAGTGCGCCACACCTGAACCTTTAAATCCACTAATTGAAATGGAGTTTACAACCTATGTAGACCTCGCCTAACACTCCGGTCAATAACCCCCCACGTCTACCACGCGGGCCTTTAAAAGTGGCTCTAGTTCTAATTGCTTGAGGCCTAAGCAACCTTAGCCCCAAGACTTAATTCTCTGAAATTTCCCTTAAGTAGTAGTGCAAAATATACCTAGAGAGGGGGGGGGGGGGGGGGGTGTAGGGAAAAATACCGTAGTACACGCAGCGGAAGCGAAACTAAAAAATAGATTTAGTAACTTTTAAAATTTTTCCTTTTTATGAACCTTAAACCCTTTAATCAATTAAACATATATATTATCTAACAAAAGAAGAATACCTTTTGTCGCATGATCCGATTGACTTACGTCGATGGTAATCCGCAAGATCTTCAATTCTAGCACGAATGTGGATCACCTAGGAGCGTGGTCTCCCATTTCTTTGAATTGCAAACCTGTGAATGGATAAAACAAACTTTTCTTTTCTTTGTTAGTCACAAAAACAATCAAAAGAATACTAAGTTTATTCCGGTCACTTTTGCAATTCAAAGAAACTTAGTATTCTTTTGATTGTTTTTGTGACTAACAAAGAAAAGAAAAGTTTGTTTTGTCCATTCACAGGTTTGCAATTCAAAGAAAAGGGAGACCACGCTCCTAGGTGATCCACGTTCGTGCTAGGATTAAAGATCTTACGGATTACCATCGACGTAAGTCAATCGGATCACGCGACAAAAGGTATTCTTCTTTTGTTAGATAATATATATGTTTAATTGATTAAAGGGTTTAAGGTTCATAAAAAGGAAAAATTTTAAAAGTTACTAAATCTATTTTTTAGTCTCGCTTCCGCTGCGTGTACTACGGTATTTTTCCCTACAGGGGGGGGGGGGGGGGGGGTGAATAGGTATAGACTCAAATTCTTCCAATATTAAAAATAACGCGGAATATAACAAAGAAAATGCACACTTGATTAGATTTAACAAATGAATTGATTCCACTAATACAAGAGTTAATCAATTTACAAGATATGCAATCAATGTAAGATATGGAAGATAAAGAAAAGTAAAACAAAAATGAATACAAGTATTTTTTACGTGGTAAAACCTCAAAGAGGAAACATCCACAGGTTGATACCACAACCACCGGCAAAGCAATCCACTATGTGAAAAAAGGACTTACACACTCAAGCTATCAACTCATGATATCTGCTCAAGCTATTAACTCCTAATCTACCCTCGGGCTAGTGAATCACCAAGCCTACTTCCTATCCGAGATGTGTCCTACACCTCTAGAAAGCAACTTCCTATCTAAGATGCTCACGTCTCTAGGAAGATTTCTTGCTTGCCTATCCGGATCCTCTTGACCCTAGACAAGTCTCCTTGCTTGATTATCCAAGTCCTCCTGACTCTAATCAAGACTTCCTTGCTCTATCCATAAAGCTTCACTCACTTTGCTAGAGACTTCAACCTAATCCAAGGCTATGATCTACGTGATGCAAATGATGCAAACGCAATCAAATTAAGCTAGATGATCAATCAAGCTAAATGTACATGTTCAATGATAATCTAGAATATGCTTTCAACACACAATCACAAAATTATCTAGAAATCAAGACATGTAAATCAATAAGAACAAGGTATGATTATTCAATATATCACACTAAAAACCTAGTTCTTAGATCATGAAATTAAACCTAGAAAATAACATGAGGCACATCATATATACATTTTCTAGAATCAATTTCAAACAAAATCAAGTTTAGCACATATATGTTCAAGAGAAATCACAAAGCTAAAACTCAATTGACAAATGATCAAACACCCCTGGCATATGATCTAACATCCTTCTCAACATATTTCATCAATTAAATAGTAAGAATCGAAGAGATGATCAAAGATGAAATGAAAAAGAAGAAGTTGAACAAAACAACCTTGACCACGTACTGAAGATTAGGCTACTGGGAAGGATGGAAAAGTCAGCTGCCTCTAGAAATGCTTGGGGTTTGTATCTCTCATCAAGACGAACAATTTTGGCTTTTGGATCAATCGATTTCGAGTTCGTATGAGAAAGTTATGATCAAAATACTAAAACTAAAACCTTGAAGAATTTCTGTAAAATTTTTGAAAGTGTTCTTGAAAATCTTCAAAAGTTTGGAGGGAATAAGAATGGATTAAATGGAGGAGAGAGAAGGCAAAAACGACCAATCAAGCATGGCCACATCACCCCAGCCTGTGGGGGGCACGTGGGCCACATGGGGCCAGAGGGCCTCTCTAGCCGTGGAGCCCACGGCTCCCACACGGCTTGGGCCACACGTGGCCTCTTGGCCACCTTCGCCTCTCACGTGCTCTCTCACGTTCTTCAACCGTATCTTAGGCATCCAAACTCTGATTTCGAATTCGTTTTTGGATTACGTAGCGTAGCGTAGCTACATCGTTTGGACGAAACCTTATGAATGAGTAACCGAAACGACCGGAACTCAATAAGGAATCATAATAGAGCATATTCAAGTCCAAATACAAAAGTACAGAAACATACAAACACTAATTCACACAAGCATGCCATATCAAAGAGATAGTAACAAAGCATGCAATTCTACAATGTTTATCTATTAGAGATCAATGCATGTGCATACTAAGAAGTGTGTGAATGTGTTATACCAAATGTTTAAACTATGATGTAGGGACACACATGTATGAATTGTGTGTGTGTGCGTGCGCTAACGCCTTGCAAGAGGATAGAAGTCAAGATATACATTTGACGCTTTCACCTCTTGAAGACGACATTTGCACTAGACATTGCTCTTCACCTTTTAAGCTTCTTTTCTTCCAAGAACATCTTAAGCAATAACTAATACAAATATAGAGCATTTTGCAATAGAATCAAGCCAATACAAATCATGAACCTTACAATCTCCCCCTTTGGTTATTAAATGGCAAAACCTCAACCTCACCATACAATGTTTCACTCCAATAAACTCAAGTTGATAGCATACTCTCATCCTCACATTACAAAGAGATTCCTAGACTAAAAAGTCTTCAAGTCTTCTAGAATTTCTCTTTTGGTCTTCAAAGTACCTACGAGAGAAAATAGCAAAATAAACAAGAGATCTTCTCTAAAGAAGAATGGTGAGTTATTAACCAAAAACAAATATAGAAGACATCCCTTATCTCATACAAAAATGCATTATCTCAAGTGAATAAAATGTTTTCATATTAAAGCATTCCCTTAGTTTCCTAATTCCCAAGGATCAACCATCCTTAACATTATCAAGAAATAATTCTTTCTCCCCCTTAAGACAAAGTCACAATTAAGCACAAAGAGGAATATAATTCACACAATTGGAACATTTTTCCACACAAGGTGTGAAGTATACAAAATCTCCCCAATATCAAACATGGTGAGGTATACATTTTCTCCCCCTTTTTGTCAAGGAATAGACAAGGGACACAAGAGATAAAGAACGAGATACAAAGCAAACAAATCGTATAGAGAGTAAAGTTGAATAAGCTAAAGCTTTCCCTTAACATATGCTCCACATATTATCATCAAGTAGATTTGTTCACAAGGGACATCACACAACCACACAATCAAGCAATAAGAGAAAATATTTCATAACTTGTCAAAGTCTAAGAGAGAATCATATATTTTCATTAATCTCTCAAAAATATTCTCACATTGCTAATGAATCAAGCACATAAGCAAAATGTGTGTGTGTGAATGCTTCTCAAATATATAGAAGGAGTAATTGTGATATCAACATGCAAACTCTATCCACACCTATCCATCTAAAGCCTTTCCAAAAATTGGTCAAACCGATATTTATCCGGATTTTTGCTTTTAAAATGAATAGATATCAATATATGAGCGTGTGTGTGCATGTGGCTCGTTTTCCCGTTTCTATTTGTCAACCCGAGCTTTTTCACAATTCTCAACTATACAACATAAGCCTTTTTGTTTTGTTTTAGGGTTGAATCAAAGAATTTTTTTTTTTATGATTCATTTCAACACTTATTTGATTTTACTAACAAAAACATATACTCCTCATGGCGGCTTTCACTCATTACAATGGCGTAGCCCTTTCCTACATTGGGTGGCTTCACAACCAAGGTGTGTAGCCCTTTCCATGAGGGTGCTTGTTGATTACTATGTAGTGCCAAAGCAACATGGATACATACCATAGGTCATCTATCATGTACTTAGCAATAAACTTCTAGATGCATCCATTATCTACACATATTCAACCACAAAAACTCAAAACTAAAACATATAACTGAAGCATTAGTGCACTTTTCAAAAATAAGATTTTCAAGCTCAAGTGCATGATCTAGAAACAATAAAAGATATTTGTTTAAGATCATTACTTCTCAAGTGAGTAGCTCTCAAAGATAATGATATTCAATAAAAGTTTTGCTCAACAAGCCACTCACAATCACACAAAGACATCAATCAACACAAATCATGTCAATGGACATTCTAAGAGTTTTAAACCTCTCTTTGTCCAAGGGCTTAGTGAACAAGTCCACAAGTTGATTTTTAGTAGGCAAATGCTCTAGAGTAACAATAGAATGTTCAACTAGGTCTCTAATGAAATGATGCCTAATGTCTATGTGTTTTGTGTGGGAGTGTTGAACCGGATTTTTAGAGATGTTAATGGCACTTAAATTATCACAATAAAGTGTCATTTTTCCTTGTTCTATCACATAATCCTTAAGGATTTGTTTCATCCAAAGTAATTGTGTGCAAACACTTCCGGCCACAATGTATTTGGCTTCGGAAGAGGAAAGGGAAACCGAATTTTGTTTCTTACTTGACCAAGAAACCAAGTTATTACCAACGTAAAAGCAACCGCCCGATGTGCTTTTACGGTCATCTATGTTTCCCGCCCAATCCGTATCACAATAGCCTACAAGGATATCATTGGTATCAAATGAATAGAATAGACCAAGACTATGAGTTCCTTTGATGTACCTAATGATCCTCTTGACGGCTTTTAAGTGAGATTCCTTGGGATTTGCTTGGAATCTAGCACACAAGCCTACACTAAAGCAAATGTCGGGTCTATAAGCCGTTAGGTAAAGTAGACTACCTATCATGCTTCTATAAAAGCTTTGGTCAACACTTTTCCCTTTTTCATCTTTGTCAAGTTTTAAAGTGGTGCTCATGGGAGTTTCAAAATCTTTTCCATTTTCTAGGCCAAATCTCTTAACTAGATTTTTAGCATATTTAGATTGATTCAACATTATGCCCATGCTAGTTTGCTTTACTTGCATTCCTAGAAAATAATTCAACTCACCCACCATGCTCATTTCAAATTCACTTGACATAACACTTACAAATTCATCAACCTTGGTTTTATTAGTAGACCCAAAAACAATGTCATCAACATATATTTGTGAAACAAAAATATCATGATCATGATGTTTAATAAATAAAGTTCTATCAGTGCCACCTCTCCTATATTGGTTGTCAATAAGATATTGAGTCAACCTATCATACCAAGCTCTTGGAGCTTATTTAAGGCTATAGAAAGCCTTTTTCAATTTAAACACATGATTAGGAGAGTGTGGATCTACAAAACCCTTAGGTTGTTCAACATACACTTCTTCTTGAAGGTATCCATTGAGGAAAGCACTTTTGACATCCATTTGAAATAATTTAAACTTTTTAATGCATACAATGGACAACAAAAGTCTAATGGACTCGAGACGAGCAACCGGGGCAAACGTCTCATCAAAGTCAACACCCTCCACTTGAGTGTAACCTTGAGCCACTAATCTAGCTTTATTCCTCACAATCTTGCCACTTTCATCGGTCTTATTCCTAAACACCCATTTAGTACCAATTACATTTATATCTTTAGGTCTAGGAACTAAGGACCACACTTCATTCCTCTCAAATTGATTAAGTTCATCTTGCATAGCCCCAACCCAATATTCATCAACAATTGCTTCATTAATATTTTTGGGTTCAATTTGAGAAGTGTAACAAACATAAGAAATTTGGTTAGCAATTTGATTTCTTGTTCTTACCTCTTCATTTAAATCACCTATGATGTCTTCTTGATAGTGTAAGTTTCTAAGTCTTAGGTGAGAATGTTCAACAACTTGGTCATTTTGTTGATTATCATTTAAAGTATTTTCCACCCCTTGACTTTCAACTTCAACTTCAACATGACTATCATTTTCATCATCTTGACTAGAAACACTACTAGCCACATCAATAGGTGTTTTAATGTCATTCAACATATTTTCTTTAAGTTCATTAACACCAATATCATCACACAAATTAAGCATGCTAAGATCATCTATCTTCACATTGATAGACTCCATGATAGTCTTAGTAGTCAAGTTAAGGACTCTATATGTATGACTATTAATAGCATACCCAAGAAAGAAACCAACATCACTTTTAGCATCAAACTTTCCTAAGTGATCTCCATCATTCAAAATATAACATTTACTCCCAAAAGTGTGGAAGTAACTCACATTGGGCTTCTTGCCCTTCCATAGCTCATAGGACGTTTGTTTTGTGCCGGGCCTCTTAAAAACGCGATTAGACACATAACAAGCGGTATTGACCGCCTCGGCCCATAGGTTTCTAGTGACTTTCTTGCTATTGAGCATGACCCTAGCCATCTCTTGCAAGACACGGTTTTTCCTCCCAACAACACCATTTTATTGAGGAGTTCTAGGTGCGGAGAACTCATGAGAAATCCCTAAACCATCACAAAACTCACTAAATTTTGCATTTTCAAATTCCGTCCCATGATCACTCCTAATGCGACATATTTTCTTGATACTAAGACCTTTTTCATTTTGAACTTGATTACAAAACTTTTTAAAGTAATCAAAAGCCTCGGTCTTGTTTCTAAGAAAATAAACGCAAGTTGTGAGGTTTATGATTTGTATTGGCTTAATTCCATTGCAAAACACTCTATGATTATATTAGTTGTTGCTTAGGACATTATTTGAAGAAAGGAAGCTTAAAGAGTGAAGAGCAACGTCTAGTGCAAAAGTCGTCTTCAAGAGGTGAAAAACGTCAAAGGTAAATCTTGACTTCCACCCTCTTGCAAGGCGTTAGCGCACACACACACAATTCATACATGTGTGTACCTGCATCGTGGTTCAAACATTTGGTATAACACATTCACACACTTCATAGCATGCTCATGCATTGATCTTGTATTGACAAACATTGTGAAATTGCATGCTTTGTGACTATCTCTTTGATATGGCATGCTTGTGTGAATATGTGTTTATTTGTTTCCGTATTTTGTGTTTAGGACTTGAACATGTTCTTATTTAATGCCTTATCGAGTTTCGGTCATTTCGGTTACTCATTCATAAGGTTTCGAGTCCAAACAAGTTGACTATGCTACTTTTCGTTCTCATTTGTTGTGTTGACTTCATCGTCGGATTCCGAGATGATTTCTCAACCATTTTTCAAAGTTGAGTAGTCGTAGTCGTGCGTGAGGGAGTCATGGTTCGTAATCCAAAAATAGATTCAAAATCGGAGGTCGGATGCTCAAGATATGGGCCGACGAACCGAGGGAGCACGCGAGAGGACAGCCCAGGCCGTGGGCCACAAGGGCTGGCCGTGGTTGAGGCCGTGGGCCCCACGGCCTGGAGCAGCCTCTGCTCCCGTGTGGGCCACGCACCCCCAAAGCCAGGGGGTGATGTGGCACCACGTGGTTGGCCGAAACCCTCCTTCTCTCTCCTCCTATTTCTTCCCTCTCTCTCTCCATTTTGAAAATTCAAGAAGAAGATTTCAGTTTTCCCGTCTAGAATTCTCTCCAATTTGTCCAAACTTCAAAACACCATATCTTCCTCATCCGGAGTCGGATTTGAGTGATTCAAGTTGGAGAGTGTTCGTATTTGAGTCCTCTAACATCTCCAAGTGGTTTGGTGGCTGTTTGATCGTGATTTCAAGTGGTTGGACACTGAATTTTGCACCAGCTGCAGAATCCGAGGTTTGAGTCTCATCTTTGGGATTTCTTGTTATTTGACCTTCCATTTGCTTGGGGTTTCTTCTTCTATATCTATGTTATTGTTTTATAAAAGCTATTTGGAAAGGTAGCTTGATTTTCATTCTAATTGAAACTCAATTTGTGGACTTATGTTGACTAGATTTTATGATTCTAGGTTTTACATTTGTTTGTGAGTTGTATTGTGATTAGAATGGCATCTTAGGTTGTTTGATACTTAATTGAATTAATTTTGTGTTAAAATGACTTTGAGATTTGATTTGGTCCTTTGATTATTAAAATCTAGGATTTGTGTATTTGTATGTGATTTAGAGAATATAGGTTTTGATTGATGTAAATCTATATTTTTGTCTAGTATATTGATTGATTTTAATCTCATATATCTAGCTTTTAATTGTATATTGATAGCATCTTGAATTTATACTTAATGAACATTTTGTGATTCAAGTGTTATGTGTGTGAATGAGACTTTGAGTATATGTGTTAGGTGTTTCACATGCTTAGGTTTCTATTCATGTATTTTTGCATCTAGACTTGATTAATTGTGATATCACATGTTTAGGCCTATTTGTGCCATAGAATGTATTGATCACATGTTCTATGTTGTATTGAATGTTTGCATCATTTGCATTCACATGATCACATTAGGAAGTCCTTGTAAAAGGCATGAAGTCTTGGTTAGAGTCGGGGTGACTCGGATAGCCAAGCAAGAAGTCTTGCCTAGAGTCGGGATGACTCGGATAGGTAAGCAAGGAGTCATGGCTAGAGTCGGGAGGACTCGGATAGTCATGCATGGGAGGCTCCCTAGAGGCAAGAGTGCCTTGGATAGGGAGTTAGCTATTGTATTGGTAGGCCTAGGTGTATGGTTAGACATAGAGTCCGATAGAGCGGGGTACATGGGAGGTGTATGCACTCTTGAGGAATTTCTAATCTACCATCGATGTTGGTTGAGTGTGTTGTCCAATATATGGTGGTTCTGCATCATTGAGGGATTTCACACTTTCCAATAGGGTTGGGTAGGCTTAGACTTCACTAGGTTGGGTGAGCTAAAGATTGGTCACTTTGTGAATGTTCTATGTTTGCTTTCCAATAATATAGTACCCAATGGTTGTAGTTCAACCCGTGGATGTTTCCTCCTTGGAGGTTTTACCACGTTAAAAAATCCCTTGTGTTAATTCTTTCTATCTTTTCTCTTATATTTTAATTGTATATTTTATTGTCTTGATTCATAATATCCACATGTGATATATTGTGAAGCAAGTCTTTGTATAGTGTGATTAGTATATTCATTCTATAGATCAATTTGTATCTTTGATTCTTTTATATATTGTAATTTTTGTTTAGTGACATTTTGATCACTCTTGTAACACATTGAACATCTTATGAAATACAAGCTTATTTTGTTGTTATGTTTATTTGCTATTTTACCTCACATGACTTGTTGATATACTTAGACATTTTTCTTATGATTGTAACATCGTATTTTCTATGTATGTCTTCCTTGGCTTATTGTGTTGTGTGTAAGGCTACCTTGAGGGACAAACGAATGTTTGTTCAAGGGTTTGAAAAAAGGTGTAAAAACCTATTCACCCCCCCTCTAGGTATGCTTTAAGCAATTTAACTTCGTTTGTGTACATTTAATTGGTATCAGAGCGGGTCGTCGGACGGGACTCGACGAGATCCGGTTCACACTTACGAGTGGATTGCTTAGGTATTTGCTAGAATGGTTTTCCAAGATGATGTGATGACCGAAGGGGCTTTGAATTCTAGGCCTCCTCTTCTCAAGGGTCACAACTACGGGTTTTGGAAATTGAGGATGAAGGCTTACATCCGATCTATTGATGAGAGAGCTTGGATGACCGTTGAAGTAGGTTACCTTGCTCCTAACAAGATTGAGGATGGAGTGACCGTTTCCAAGCTTACATCCGATCTATTGATGAGAGAGCTTGGATGACCGTTGAAGAAGGTTACCTTTCTCCTAACAAGATTGAGGATGGAGTGACCGTTTCCAAGCCTAGGAGTGAGTGGTCTACTAATGAGTTTGAGTTAGCAAAATGGCATCATCGGGCGGTGAACGCTATTTTTGGAGGTGTTGATAGTAGGCAATTCTCCTACATTCAAAATCTAGAAACCGCTAAGGAGGCATGGGAGGCTCTCCAAGTCACCAATGAGGGGACTAAAGTGGTGAAGAAGTCTCGTCTTCAATTGCTCACTTTCCAATTTGAGGTTTTGCAAATGGGTGAGGAAGACAAGTTTTTTGACTTCCAAGATAAGCTTCTAGACATCGCCAACCAATGCCAAGCACTTGGTACTCCTATCTCCGGTGAGAGGCTAAATTGGAAGATTCTTAGATCACTTCCAAAGAGGTTCAAAGCCAAGGTTACCGCCATTGAAGAGAGCAAGGACGTTGACGTCATGAGCATAGATGAGTTGCTAGGATCTCTTCAAACTTTTGAGGCGTGCATGAAACCAAAAGCTAAGAACAAGGGTTTAGCTCTCAAGGTTGTCAAGGAAGCTAGTAGTAGCGATGATGATGAGGAGATGGCGTTATTGGTTAGGAAGTTTAGGAAGTTCATGAGGAAAGGTGCCAAGTCAAGTGGCAAATACTCAAGGGACAAGGAAGTCAAGAAGTCCTTTACTCCACCTCATGAGAGGAGTGGCCATGCTAAGAGCAATAGGAAGGTTTAATGCTTCAAGTGCAAGAAGCTTGGACATTATGCTTCGGATTGTCCTAGTTGTGATTCTAAGAGGGACAAGAAGGGAAAGGCTATGGCGGCTACATGGAGTGAAGATGATGCCTCTAGTGATGAGGAGAGCTCAAGTGATGAGTCTTCTAGTGAAGAAGAGCTAGTAAGCAACTTTGTTGCATTCATGGCTTCTCACTCTACTCTAGAGGATGTTAATCAAGATTTGTTGGATAAGGAGATTGATCAAAGTCATCAAGAGTGTTTAAGTGATAATCCATCCTACATTGATCTTTTGGCTAAGGTGAAGTTTCTTGAGGAGAAGTTGAAATTAGACTTGAGTGAGATTGATGAGAAGGAGGACTTGATCAAGATTCAAGTGGATGAGTTTGTTGCTACAACTCGTAGGCTCTTGCGTGAAAAGAATGCTATTGAAAAGAAGCTTTGCGAAGTTGAGGGTATTTTGCTTGAAAAGGATAGGATCATGTCAAATATGAACTTAGAGAGCTCAAGTGTAGCGGTGGTTGAAGAGAAGCTCATAGAAGCATCACTTCCTACTAGTGAAGCTATCATTGAAGAGAAAGCTCCTAAGAAGAGACGTTCCAAGAAGAAGAACAAATTGAAGAATAAGGTACCCCTTGAAACTCCCATTTGTCCTCCACCACCACCGGAAGGTAAAATCTCTCATTTTGTTCCCATATGTCATTTTTGCAATACCTTAGGCCATATCAAGCCCAAGTGCTATAAATTCATTGAATATTGCAACTTAGAAAATGCATCTAGGAATAGAGAGATTGGACCTAATTCTATGCATGCTAAAGCTTTTGAATATGGAAAGCATGATAATTTGTCAAAGCATGTTAAGAATGTCCGGAAGGTGAAGAATGCATATCCTACAAAGTTTGACCATGCATGTGTTGCTAACAATGTTGAGAAGAAGAGTATTAATGATATTATTGTGAATCAAGTTGTGGAAGAACTTTACTCTAGGTTCAACATTGTGGTCAAAGAGAATCTTGATGATGTTCGTGTATGTCCACCCAAGACAAAATTTGTCAAGGGTGAGTGCTCTTACCATTAGTGTAAGTTGCACATGTGAGTTAGCTTTAAGACTAGTGTCGTTGATAAGAAGCTTAGCTTTTTGCTTTGTATCTTTACAACTTGATATGAACTTAGCTATCTCACTTTGTTTGTTTTGATAGTCAAAATTTGTTGATTAACTTTTGAGAAGTTTTTTTTTGGAATCTATATGATAACATTATTGTTATGACTTTTAGAGACAGTCATTTTTTTTTTTGTTTGAGTTGGATTACATTGTCTTTAGTCTCTTGGAATCGACACACCTATAACTTGTAGTCATGAGGACTTACAAGCCAAAAGGACTCATAAAAAGGGCGAGGGCTTTGTATTTGGTGAAAATAGCTTGCGAAGGTATCTCTATATCATATTGCTTGCTTACTTGATTTTTCATCTATCAACTCATTGTTTGTATCACTTTCATGAAGCATGTCATATTAGAGAAATAATATAGTGTTCTTATGGTTCTCATTGACATTTGCTCATTTAAGATCTTTTGATGATAATTGTTCACATTGATCTTAATCATGATATGTGTTATTGTATGTATGATTGCGGTCGGAAGTGTATGCACATAATTACTTTGGATGAAACAAATCCTTAAGGATTATGAGATAGAACAAGGAAAAATGACACTTTATTGTGATAACTTAAGTGCCATTAACATCTCTAAAAAATCCGGTTCAACACTCCCGTACTAAACACATAGACATTAGGCATCATTTCATTAGAGATCTAGTTGAACATTCTATTGTTACTCTAGAGCATTTGCCTACTAAAAATCAACTTGCGGACTTGTTTACTAAGCCCTTGGACAAAGAGAGGTTTAAAACTCTTAGAATGTCTATTGGCATGATTTGTGTTGATTGATGTCTTTGTGTGATTGTGAGTGGCTTGATGAGCAAAACTTTAGTGCATATCATTGTCTTTAAGAGCTACTCACTTGAGAAGTAATGATCTTTAACAAGTATCTTTTATTGTTTTTAGATCATGCACTTGAGCTTGAAAATCTTATTTTTGAAAAGTGCACTAATGCTTCTCTTGTATGTTTTAGTTTTTGAGTTTTTGTGGTTGAATATGTGTAGATAATGGATGCATCTAGAAGTTTATTGTTAAGTACATGATAGATGACCTATGGTATGTATCCATTTTACTTCGGCACTACATAGTAATCAATGAGCACCCTCATGGAAAGGGCTACACACCTTGGTTGTGAAGCCACCCAATGTAGGAAAGGGCTACGCCATTGTGATGA
This sequence comes from Acer saccharum, assembly GCA_030490815.1. Classification (NCBI taxonomy): domain Eukaryota; kingdom Viridiplantae; phylum Streptophyta; class Magnoliopsida; order Sapindales; family Sapindaceae; genus Acer; species Acer saccharum. The sequence goes on from CM059866.1 coordinate 43,360,443, forward strand.
GTGAAAGCCGCCATGAGGAGTATATGTTTTTGTTAGTAAAATCAAAGAAGTGTTGAAAATGAATCATAAAAAAAAAAAAAAAAATCTTTGATTCTAAGCCTAAAAGAAATGAAAAATTAAAAGGCTTATTGGTGTATAGTTGAGAATTGTGAATAGCTCGCGTTGACAAATAGAAACGGAAAAATGAGCCACATGCACACACACGCTCATATGTTGATATCTATTCATTTTAAAAGCAAAAACCGGATGAATATCGATTTGACTTATTTTTGGAAAGACTTTAGATGGATAGGTGTGGATAGAGTTTGCATGTTGATATCACAATTACTCCTATTATATATGTGAGAAGCATTCATACACACACACTTTGCTTATGTGCTTGATTCATTAGCAATGTGAGAATATTTTTGAGAGATTAATGAAAATCTATGATTCTCTCTTGGACTTTGACAAGTTATGAAATATTTTCTCTTATTGCTTGATTGTGTGATTGTGTGATGTCCCTTGTGAACAAATCTACTTGTTGATAATATGTGGAGCATATGTTAAGGGGGAGCTTTAGTTTATTCAACTTTCGTTTTCTATACGATTTGTTTGCTTAATATCTCGTTCTTTATCTCTTGTGTCCCTTGTCTATTCCTTGACAAAAAGGGAGAGAAAATGTATACCTCACCATGTTTGACATTGGGGAGTTTTTGTATACTTCACACCTTGTGTTCCAATTGTTCCAATTGTGTGAATCTTATTCCTCTTAGTGCTTAATTGTGACTTTGTCTTAAGGGGGAGAATTCTTGTCTTAAGGGGGAGAAAGAATTCTTTCTTGACAATGTTAAGGATAGTTGGTTCTTGGAAATTGGGAAACTAAGGGAATGCTTTAATATGAACATATTTTATTCACTTAAGATAATGCATTTGTGTATGAGATAAGGGATATCTTCTATGTTTGTTGTTTGGTTAAATAACTCACCATTCTTCTTTAGAGAAGATCTCTTTTTGGTTGCTATTTTCTCTCATAGGTACTTTGAAGACCGAAAGAGGAATTCTTGAAAACTTGAAGACTTTTTAGTCTAGGAATTTCTTTGTAAATGTGAGATTGAGAGTATGCTATCATTTTGAGTTTATTTGAGTGAAACCTTGTATGGTGAGGTTGAGTGTTTTTGCCATGGAATAGCCAAAGGGGGAGATTGTAAGGTTTTTGATTTGTATTGGCTTAATTCCATTGCAAAACACTCTATGATTGTATTAGTTGTTGCTTAGGACATTATTTGAAGAAAGGAAGTTTAAAGAGTGAAGAGCAACGTCTAGTGCAAAAGTCGTCTTCAAGAGGTGAAAAACGTCAAAGGTAAATCTTGACTTCCACCCTCTTGCAAGGCGTTAGCGCACACACACACAATTCATACATGTGTGTCCCTGTATCGTGGTTCAAACATTTGGTATAACACATTCACACACTTTATAGCATGCTCATGCATTGATCTTGTATTGACAAACATTGTGAAATTGCATGCTTTGTGACTATCTCTTTGATATGGCATGCTTGTATGAATATGTGTTTATTTGTTTCCGTATTTTGTGTTTAGGACTTGAACATGTTCTTATTTAATGCCTTATCGAGTTCCGGTCGTTTCGGTTACTCATTCATAAGGTTTCGAGTCCAAACAAGTTGACTATGCTACTTTTCGTTCTCATTTGTTGTGTTGATTTCATCGTCGGATTCCAAGATGATTTCTCAACCATTTTTCAAATTTGTAGTCGTAGTCGTAGTCGTGCGTGAGGGAGTCACGGTTCGTAATCCGAAAACAGATTCGAAATCGAAGGTCGGATGCTCAAGATATGGGCCGACGAACCGAGGGAGCGCACGAGAGGACAGCCCAGGCCGTGGGCCACAAGGGCTGGCCGTGGTTGAGGCCGTTGGACCCACGGCCTGGAGCAGCCTCTGCTCCCGTGTGGGCCACGCGCCCCCCACGGCCAGGGGGTGATGTGGCACCACGTGGTTGGCCGAAACCCTCCTTCTCTCTCCTCCTATTTCTTCCCTCTCTCTCTCCATTTTGAAAATTCAAGAAGAAGATTTCAGTTTTCCCGTCTAGAATTCTCTCCAATTTTTGCCAAACTTCAAAACACCATATCTTCCTCATCCGGAGTCGGATTTGAGTGATTCAAGTTGGAGAGTGTTCATATTTGAGTCCTCTAACATCTTCAAGTGGTTTCGTGGCTGTTTGATCGTGATTTCAAGTGGTTGGACACTGAATTTCGCACCAGCTGCAGAATCCGAGGTTTGAGTCTCATCTTTGGGATTTCTTGTTATTTGACCTTCCATTTGCTTGGGGTTTCTTCTTCTATATCTATGTTATTGTTTTATAAAAGCTATTTGGAAAGGTAGCTTGATTTTCATTCTAATTGAAACTCAATTTGTGGACTTATGTTGACTAGATTTTATGATTCTAGGTTTTACATTTGTTTGTGAGTTGTATTGTGATTAGAATGGCATCTTAGGTTGTTTGATACTTAATTGAATTAATTTTGTGTTAAAATGACTTTGAGATTTGATTTGGTCCTTTGATTATTAAAATCTAGGATTTGTGTATTTGTATGTGATTTAGAGAATATAGGTTTTGATTGATGTAAATCTATATTTTTGTCTAGTATATTGATTGATTTTAATCTCATATATCTAGCTTTTAATTGTATATTGATAGCATCTTGAATTTGTACTTAATGAACATTTTGTGATTCAAGTGTTATGTGTGTGAATGAGACTTTGAGTATGTAAGGTTGATAATTAGTGTTGGCATTAATTCCATATCAAAACGTGTTTTACTTGTAATGTTTAGTGGTTAGTAAATGAAGGATTTCGAAGACGAAGGACGTCTCAACCATTATTCGTTCAAGTTGCCGGCTTTTAAGAGTTTCGGACATTATCGGTCTACAAAGGTATACATGACCTCTTATCTCTTACAAGGCTAGGCACACACCCACACATATCATTTTTGTGTGTCCCTTCATGATTTTATTTCATTTACATTTCACTTTCACACACTTGGCAAAATATGCTCATGCATTCACATTTAGTTAATAAACTTTGTGTTTTGCATTTTCTAGGACTATGTCCGGAAACTAGCATATGTGTGTGTATTTGTGTTTGTATGTTTCCGTATTTTGTGTTTAGGACTTGAACATGTTCTTATTCAATGCCTTATTGAGTTCCGGTCGTTTCGGTTACTCATTCATAAGGTTTCGAGTCCAAACGTGTTGACTATGCCACTTTACGTTCTCTTACGTTGTGTTGACTTCATCGATGATTTCCGAGATGATTTCTCAACCGTTTTTCAAAGTTGTATAGTCGTTTTTGTGTGTGAGAGAGTCACAGTTCGTAATCCGAAAACGGATTTGAATTTGGAGTTCAGACGCTCGAGATACGGGCCGACGAACCGAGAGTGCGCGGGAGAGGACAGCCTAGGCCGTGGGCCACATGGGCTGGCCGTGGTTGAGGCCGTGGGCCCCACGGCCTGGAGCCCCTTCTGCTCCCGTGTGGGCCACGCGCCCCCCACGGCCTGGGGGTGACGTGGCACCACATGATTGGTCGAAATGTTCTCTCTCTCTCCTCCTATTTCTTCCCTCTCTCTCTCATTTTGAATTTCCAAGCAAAAAATTTCAGAATTCCCGTCTACACTTCTCTCCAATTTTTCCAAACTTCAAAACACCATATCTTCCTCATCCGGAGTCGGATTTGAGTGATTCAAGTTGGAGAGTGTTCGTATTTGAGTCCTCTAACATCTCCAAGTGATTTGGTGGCTGATTGATCGTGATTTCAAGTGGTTGGACACTGAAATTCGTACCAGCTGCAGAATTTGAGGTTTGAGTCTCAACTTTGGGATTTCTTGTTATTTCACCTTCCATTTGCTTGGGATTTCTTCTTCTATATATATGTTATTGTTTTATGAAAGCTATTTGAAAAGGTAGCTTGATTATCATTCCAATTGAAACTCAATTTGTGGACTTATGTTGACTAGATTTTATGATTCTAGGTTTTACATTTGTTTGTGAGTTGTATTGTGATTAGTGTATTCATTCTATAGATCAATTTGTATCTTTGATTCTTTTGTATATTGTAATATTTGTTTAGTGACATTTTGCTCACTCTTGTAACACATTGAACATCTTATGAAATACAAGTTTATTTTGTTGTTATGATTATTTGATATTTTACCTCACATGACTTGTTGATATACTTAGACATTTCAATTATGATTGTGTCATCATATTGTCTATGTATGTCTATCTTGGATTATAGTGTTGTGTGTAAGGCTACCTTGAGGGACAAACGGATGTTTGTTCAAGGGTTTGAAAAAAGGTGTAAAAACCTATTCACCCCCCCCCCCCCCTCTAGGTATGCTTTAAGCAATTTAACTTCGTTTGTGTACATTCAATTGGTATCAGAGCGGGTCGTCGGACGGCACTCGACGAGATCCGGTTTATACTTACGTGTAAATTGCTTAGGTTTTTGTGTCATGATTGTCCTCCTTTATTTGTTGTGGAAAAGGTTCTTCTTATTTTTCATTGCATTTGTCTACTAACAAATTTGTTGATAAGCTTGAAAGATTGTTAGTTACAAAAGCAAAGAAGAAGATGTTCTTGTGTTCCAAAGGATGATCAATTTAGACTTGATCACTTACTCAAGCAACATAATGAAGAAATCCACATGGAGTGATGATAACTCTAGTGATGGGGAAAGCTCAAGTGGTGAGTCTTCTATTAAAGAAGAGTTGGTGAGCAACTTTGTTGCTTTCATGGCCTCTCAATCTATCCTAGATTATGTTAGTCAAGATTCGTTGGATGAGGAGGTTGATCCAAATCATTAAGAGTGCTTAAGATGATTTGATCAAGCTACAAGTGGTTGAGTTGGTCTCAACAACTCGGAGGCTCTTGGGTGAAAAGAATGCTCTTGCCAAGAAGCTTAGAGAAGTTGAAGGGTTCGTTCTTGAAAGGGATATGGTCATCTCTAAGTTTGACTCTAGGAGGCTCAAGCAACTTGGTAGTTGAGGAGAAGCTCTTAGTAGCATCACTTCCTACAAGTAAGGTAGTTGTTGATAAGAAAGCTTCCAAGAAGAGACGTTCCAAGTTGAAGAATAAGGTACCCCTTGAAACTCCCATTTGTCCTCCACCACCACCGGAAGGTAAAATCTCTCATTTTGTTCCCATATGTCATTTTTGCAATACCTTAGGCCATATCAAGCCCAAGTGCTATAAATTCATTGAATATTGCAACTTAGAAAATGCATCTAGGAATAGAGCGATTGGACCTAATTCTATGCATGCTAAAGCTTTTGAATATGGAAAGCATGATAATTTGTCAAAGCATGCTAAGAATATCCGGAAGGTGAAGAATGCATATCCTACAAAGTTTGACCATGCATGTGTTGCTAACAATGTTGAGAAGAAGAGTTTTAATGATATTATTGTGAATCAAGTTGTGGAAGAACTTTACTCTAGGTTCAACATTGTGGTCAAAGAGAATCTTGATGATGTTCATGTTTGTCCACCCAAGACAAAATTTGTCAAGGGTGAGTGCTCTTACCATTAGTGTAAGTTGCACATGTGAGTTAGCTTTAAGATTAGTGTCGTTGATAAGAGGCTTAGCTTTTTGCTTTGTATCTTTACAACTTGACATGAACTTAGCTATCTCACTTTGTTTGTTTTGATAGTCAAAATTTGTTGGTTAACTTTTGAGAAGTTTTTTTTTGGAATCTATATGATAACATTATTTTTATGGTTTTTAGAGAAAGTCATTTTTTTGTTTGTTTGAGTTGGATTACATTGCCTTTAGTCTCTTGGAATCGACACACCTATAACTTGTAGTCATGAGGACTCACAAGCCAAGAGGACTCATAAAAAGGGTGAAGGCTTTGTATTTGGTGAAAATAGCTTGCGAAGGTATCTCTATATCATATTGCTTGCTTACTTGATTTTTCATCTATCAACTCATTGTTTGTATCACTTTCATGAAGCATGTCATAATTGAGAACTAATATAGTGTTTATATGGTACTCTTTGACATTTGCTAGTTTAAGATCTTTTGGTGATAAGTGTTCACATTGATCTTATTTCATGAAGCGTGTTGTTATTTGTATGATTGTTGAGTGGCTAATTTTTGAATAATGTGAGCTTCATATTCTTTGATAGCTACTCTCTTGAGAAGTAGAGATCTTAAGTAAGTCTCTTTACTTGCTTTTAGATCATGTGCTTTTAAGCCTTGAAATTGGTTTCAAAAATGCACTTTGCTTCTCTTGTATGTTTTGTTAAGTATGTTGAGCTTGATTGATGTTCGCTTTGGATACACCTTGAAGTCCTAAGGACTAGTACATTTAAAAATGACCAATGGTTGGTATCCATTTGCTTCGGCAACATAGAACTCAACGAGCACCCTCATGGAAAGGGCTACACACCTTGGTTGTGAAGCCACCCAATGTTGGAAAGGGCTACGTCATTGTGATGAGTGAAAGCCGCCATGAGGTGTATATGTTTATGTTAGAAAAATCAAAGAAGTGTTGAATTGAATCATAAAAAAAAAAAATCTTTGATTCAAGCCTTTAAAAAAAAAAATAAAAAAAAAATAAATAAATAAAAGGCTTTTGGAGTATAGTTGAATAATCAAATGAGCTCGGGTTGACAAATAGAAATGGGTTGACGAGCCACATGCACACACACGCTCACATGTTGAAATCTATTCTCTTTATAAGCAAAATTTCGGATGATAACCGGTTTGACCTTTTTATGGAAAGGCCTAAGATGAATAGATGTTGAAATTGTATGCATGCTTGATTATCAAACTACTTCTTTTCATATACTTGAAGCAAAATCTTCACACACTCACTTTTGCTTAAATTGTATTTGTGATACTTTAGCAATTTTTGATGACATATGAGAGTGATTGAAAATCTTGATGTAACTCTCTTAGATATGTGAAGCTTATTTGCAAATCTAATAAAAATTGCTTGTGATGTGATTGTGTGGTGATTTTTGTGAACATTTGTCTATCTTGATTTTAGATGAGGCACTTGTCAAGGGGGAGCATAATATGCTAAATTCTTGTTCTCTTTTATGACATGTTCACATGTTCTTCAAGGTTGTAAATTGTTGGCATTACTCTTATTTTTGATAAATCATGAAGATGCTATGATAAATTCTTACTTGCATGGTGATTTATTAAATATAGTGTTTTGCCTTTGTATATGTTTATTGGTTTCTTATTTGTTTCTTTGTTTCCTCTCACTTTGTTTTTAGTTTGTTTTGTGTTGCAAGATCATGGGTAAAGCAAAGAAGGTTGGTGAAAATACTTCTTCATCTCCCATTGCCAAGTCGAAACCTACAATTTCGTCCAAAATTTCCAAAGGTAACAAAGTTGATGAATTGGGAATTTTTGGGTGCAAAAAGATAATTCAAGAAAGAGGTATTGACTTGGACTCTTGTATTGGATCATATGTCTATGATGTGCTTAAGAGTAGGAATTGGATTTCATGGGTCAACATGTTAGGAGTATCTAATGAGACCATTGTTAGAGAATTTTATAATGCTTACAAATCCGGTTCTACTGTGACTAGTGCTACTCTTAGCATAAGGAAAGTTGTCTTTAGAGTTTGCCCTAGGAAGGTTAATGAATTTCTTAACTTGTCCGATGACATTGAATCGGATTTCCTTGATGTTGATGTCTTGGAAAACCTTGATTTAATGGGTAAGACTCTTTGTGATGATGATGATTTTGTGTGGGGGAAACGTGCTTTTATTAGGCAAGGTGAGCTAACAAAAATTAGTGCATTTTGGCATTTATTTGTATGCTCCAATCTTATTGTTTCTACTAATGCTTCGGAGCTCAATAGAGACAAGATTAAGATTGTGTATGCCTTGGTTACTAACCAACCTATAAACCTTGGTGAATTGCTTGTGGAGCAAATTCAAAGTGCGGCTTGTACTAGTCGATTGGACAAGAAATTGGCTTTTCCGGGGTTTATAACTCAATTGTGCTTAGCTAAAGGTGTGAGGAATCTTGATGGTGATGTTATGCTTCCTCCCTTAGAGAAGTTGAGTGAGAAACTGAATGTACACAAACGAAGTTAAATTGCTTAAAGCATACCTAGAGGGGGGGGGGGGGGGTGAATAGGTTTTTACACCTTTTTTCAAACCCTTGAACAAACATCCGTTTGTCCCTCAAGGTAGCCTTACACACAACACTATAATCCAAGATAGACATACATAGACAATATGATGACACAATCATAATTGAAATGTCTAAGTATATCAACAAGTCATGTGAGGTAAAATATCAAATAATCATAACAACAAAATAAACTTGTATTTCATAAGATGTTCAATGAGTTACAAGAGTGAGCAAAATGTCACTAAACAAATATTACAATATACAAAAGAATCAAAGATACAAATTGATCTATAGAATGAATACACTAATCACACTATACAAAGACTTGATTCAAATACATTTCAAGTCAATATTATGAATCAAGACAATAAAATATACAATTAAAATATAAGAGAAGAGATAGAAAGAATTAACACAAGGGATTTTTTAACGTGGTAAAACCTCCGAGGAGGAAACATCCACGGGTTGAATTACAACCATTGGGTACTATATTATTGGAAAGTAAACATAGAACATTCACAAAGTGACCAATCTTTAGCTCACCCAACCTAGTGAAGTCTAAGCCTACCCAACCCTATTGGAAAGTATGAAATCCCTCAATGATGCGGAACCACCATATATTGGACAACACACTCAACCAACATCGATGGTAGATTAGAAATTCCTCAAGAGTGCATACACATCCCGTGTACCCCGCTCTATCGGAGTCTATGTCTAACCATACGCCTAGGCCTACCAATATGTTAGCCAACTCCCTATCCAAGGCACTCTTGCCTCTAGGGAGCCTCCCATGCATGACTATCCGAGTCCTCCCGACTCTAGCCATGACTTCTTGCTTACCTATCCGAGTCATCCCGACTCTAGGCAAGACTTCTTGCTTGGCTATCCGAGTCATCCCGACTCTAACCAAGACTTCATGCCTTTTACAAGGACTTCCTAGTGTGATCATGTGAATGCAAATGATGCAAACATTCATTTCAACATAGAACATGTGATCAATCCATTCTATGGCACAAATAGACCTAAACATGTGAAAACACAATTAATCAAGTCTAGATGCAAAAATACATGAATAGAAACCTAAGCATGTGAAACACCTAACACATATACTCAAAGTCTCATTCAAACACATAACACTTGAATCACAAAATGTTCATTAAGTCCTAATTCAAGATGTTATCAATATACAATCAAAGTCTAGATATATGAGATTAAAATCAATCAATATACTAGACAAAAATATAGAGCAAGGTTTTGAGATTTACATCAATCAAAACCTATATTCTCTAAATCACAAACAAATACACAAATCCTTGATTTCTTCAATCAAAGGACCAAATCAAATCTCGAAGTCATTTTAACACAAAATTAATTCAATTAAGTATCAAACAACCTAAGATGCCATTCTAATCACAATACAACTCACAAACAAATGTAAAACCTAGAATCATAAAATCTAGTCAACATAAGTCCACAAATTGAGTTTCAATTGGAATGATAATCAAGCTACCTTTTCAAATATCTTTCATAAAACAATAACATATATATAGAAGAAGAAACCCCAAGCAAATGGAAGGTGAAATAACAAGAAATCCCAAAGTTGAGACTCAAACCTCGAATTCTGCAGCTGGTACGAATTTCAGTGTCCAACCACTTGAAATCACGATCAATCAGCCACCAAATCACTTGGAGATGTTAGAGGACTCAAATACGAACACTCTCCAACTTGAATCACTCAAATCCGACTCCGGATGAGGAAGATATGGTGTTTTGAAGTTTGGAAAAATTGGAGAGAAGTGTAGACGGGAATTCTGAAATTTTTTGCTTAGAAATTCAAAATGAGAGAGAGAGGGAAGAAATAGGAGGAGAGAGAGAGAACATTTCGACCAATCATGTGGTGCCACGTCACCCCCAGGCCGTGGGGGGCGCGTGGCCCACACGGGAGCAGAAGGGGCTCCAGGCCGTGGGGCCCATGGCCTCAACCACGGCCAGCCCATGTGGCCCACGGCCTGGGCTGTCCTCTCCCGCGCACTCTCGGTTCGTCGGCCCGTATCTCGAGCGTCCGAACTCCGAATTCGAATCCGTTTTCGGATTACGAACCGTGACTCTCTCACACACAAAAACAACTATACAACTTTGAAAAACGGTTGAGAAATCATCTCGGAAATCATCGATGAAGTCAACACAACGTAAGAGAACGTAAAGTGGCATAGTCAACACGTTTGGACTCGAAACCTTATGAATGAGTAACCGAAACGACCGGAACTCAATAAGGCATTGAATAAGAACATGTTCAAGTCCTAAACACAAAATACGGAAACATACAAACACAAATACACACACATATGCTAGTTTCCGGACATAGTCCTAGAAAATGCAAAACACAAAGTTTATTAACTAAATGTGAATGCATGAGCATATTTTGCCAAGTGTGTGAAAGTGAAATGTAAATGAAATAAAATCATGAAGGGACACACAAAAATGATATGTGTGGGTGTGTGCCTAGCCTTGTAAGAGATAAGAGGTCATGTATACCTTTGTAGACCGATAATGTCCGAAACTCTTAAAAGCCGGCAACTTGAACGAATAATGGTTGAGACCTCCTTCGTCTTCGAAATCCTTCATTTACTAACCACTAAACATTACAAGTAAAACACGTTTTGATATGGAATTAATGCCAACACTAATTATCAACCTTACAGAAACGTATGGCAACCATGTCATACAAGGACAAGGGAAAGTCTAATGATGTACTTAGGCTTTTTGGTGATTCTCTTGATTCTAACCATGTCCCTAACTCACCCGCTCTTCCTAGTTGGGCTTTAAAATTGAGGAAAGAGGTTGAAGAATCTCATAGGTTGATTGATGCGTCACAAAGGAAGATTGAAGACCTTAGTGCAAAGCTTGTTGCTCAAGATGAGAGGATCAAAGAGTTGGAAGGAAAATCAACTCCAACAAGGCAATATGTGAGATCCGCACACCGTTCTTCTTTCCTTGGTGGCACAAGTGGCTAGAAAGCTTCATGAGGTATAATTTCTTACTCTTTCCCTTTGGCTTCATATCATGTCAAAAAGGGGGAGAAATATGAGAAACACATGGGAGATATCTAGCTTACTTAGCCTTATGTTAGTTGTTTTTGTATATTTGGTATCTAGCTTGAACTATATGGCATGTAATATTTTTTGTTGAATCTTGGCTTAGAATATATTGATGGATAGTATGTATTAAGGGGGAGCATACTTGATCCATTTGAACTTATATGCTATTATTTTCTTGCCTATGATTGGATACTTGGATATTGCCATACTTGGTGTCTCTTGGATATTCTTGTGCTTTCAAGTTTTTTTTAGGTGATATCAAGAGAAGACCAAGATGAAGTTCAAGACTTGATTTATAATTTGTGTCTATATGTGTAACTCATTGTACTCATTGTGACCAAATTTTTCTTTGTAATTGTTTTAGTGTTTGTTTAGGGGTTTTGACATGGAATTTGCCAAAGGGGGAGATTGTAAGGTTGATAATTAGTGTTGGCATTAATTCCATATCAAAACGTGTTTTACTTGTAATGTTTAGTGGTTAGTAAATGAAGGATTTCGAAGACGAAGGAGGTCTCAACCATTATTCGTTCAAGTTGCCGGCTTTTAAGAGTTTCGGACATTATCGGTCTACAAAGGTATACATGACCTCTTATCTCTTACAAGGCTAGGCACACACCCACACATATCATTTTTGTGTGTCCCTTCATGATTTTATTTCATTTACATTTCACTTTCACACACTTGGCAAAATATGCTCATGCATTCACATTTAGTTAATAAACTTTGTGTTTTGCATTTTCTAGGACTATGTCCGGAAACTAGCATATGTGTGTGTATTTGTGTTTGTATGTTTCCGTATTTTGTGTTTAGGACTTGAACATGTTCTTATTCAATGCCTTATTGAGTTCCGGTCGTTTCGGTTACTCATTCATAAGGTTTCGAGTCCAAACGTGTTGACTATGCCACTTTACGTTCTCTTACGTTGTGTTGACTTCATCGATGATTTCCGAGATGATTTCTCAACCGTTTTTCAAAGTTCTATAGTCGTTTTTGTGTGTGAGAGAGTCACGGTTTGTAATCCAAAAACGGATTCGAATTCGGAGTTCGGACGCTCGAGATACGGGCAGACGAACCGAGAGTGCACGGGAGAGGACAGCCCAGGCCGTGGGCCACATGGGCTGGCCGTGGTTGAGGCCGTGGGCCCCACGGCCTGGAGCCCCTTCTGCTCCCGTGTGGGCCACGCGCCCCCCACGGCCTGGGGGTGACGTGGCACCACATGATTGGTCGAAATGTTCTCTCTCTCTCCTCCTATTTCTTCCCTCTCTCTCTCATTTTGAATTTCCAAGCAAAAAATTTCAGAATTCCCGTCTACACTTCTCTCCAATTTTTCCAAACTTCAAAACACCATATCTTCCTCATCCGGAGTCGGATTTGAGTGATTCAAGTTGGAGAGTGTTCGTATTTGAGTCCTCTAACATCTCCAAGTGATTTGGTGGCTGATTGATCGTGATTTCAAGTGGTTGGACACTGAAATTCGTACCAGCTGCAGAATTTGAGGTTTGAGTCTCAACTTTGGGATTTCTTGTTATTTCACCTTCCATTTGCTTGGGATTTCTTCTTCTATATATATGTTATTGTTTTATGAAAGCTATTTGAAAAGGTAGCTTGATTATCATTCCAATTGAAACTCAATTTGTGGACTTATGTTGACTAGATTTTATGATTCTAGGTTTTACATTTGTTTGTGAGTTGTATTGTGATTAGTGTATTCATTCTATAGATCAATTTGTATCTTTGATTCTTTTGTATATTGTAATATTTGTTTAGTGACATTTTGCTCACTCTTGTAACACATTGAACATCTTATGAAATACAAGTTTATTTTGTTGTTATGATTATTTGATATTTTACCTCACATGACTTGTTGATATACTTAGACATTTCAATTATGATTGTGTCATCATATTGTCTATGTATGTCTATCTTGGATTATAGTGTTGTGTGTAAGGCTACCTTGAGGGACAAACGGATGTTTGTTCAAGGGTTTGAAAAAAGGTGTAAAAACCTATTCACCCCCCCCCCCCCCCCCTCTAGGTATGCTTTAAGCAATTTAACTTCGTTTGTGTACATTCAGAGTATATGTGTTAGGTGTTTCACATGCTTAGGTTTCTATTCATGTATTTTTGCATCTAGACTTGATTAATTGTGATATCACATGTTTAGGTCTATTTGTGCCACAGAATGTATTGATCACATGTTCTATGTTGTATTGAATGTTTGCATCATTTGCATTCACATGATCACACTAGGAAGTCCTTGTAAAAGGCATGAAGTCTTGGTTAGAGTCGGGGTGACTCGGATAGCCAAGCAAGAAGTCTTGCCTAGAGTCGGGATGACTCGGATAGGTAAGCAAGGAGTCATGGCTAGAGTCGGGAGGACTCGGATAGTCATGCATGGGAGGCTCCCTAGAGGCAAGAGTGCCTTGGATAGGGAGTTGGCTATTGTATTGGTAGGCCTAGGTGTATGGTTAGACATAGAGTCCGATAGAGCGGGGTACACGGGAGGTGTATGCACTCTTGAGGAATTTCTAATCTACCATCGATGTTGGTTGAGTGTGTTGTCCAATATATGGTGGTTCCGCATCATTAAGGGATTTCACACTTTCCAATAGGGTTGGGTAGGCTTAGACTTCACTAGGTTGGGTGAGCTAAAGATTGGTCACTTTGTGAATGTTCTATGTTTGCTTTCCAATAATATAGTACCCAATGGTTGTAGTTCAACCCGTGGATGTTTCCTCCTTTGAGGTTTTACCACGTTAAAAAATCCTTTGTGTTAATTCTTTCTATCTTTTTCTCTTATATTTTAATTGTATATTTTATTGTCTTGATTCATAATATCCACATGTGATATATTGTGAAGCAAGTCTTTGTATAGTGTGATTAGTATATTCATTCTATAGATCAATTTGTATCTCTGATTCTTTTATATATTGTAATTTTTGTTTAGTGACATTTTGATCACTCTTGTAACACATTGAACATCTTATGAAATACAAGCTTATTTTGTTGTTATGTTTATTTGCTATTTTACCTCACATGACTTGTTGATATACTTAGACATTTTTCTTATGATTGTAACATCGTATTGTCTATGTATGTCTTCCTTGGCTTATTGTGTTGTGTGTAAGGCTACCTTGAGGGACAAACGAATGTTTGTTCAAGGGTTTGAAAAAAGGTGTAAAAACCTATTCACCCCCCCCCCCCCCCCCCCCCCCCTTAGGTATGCTTTAAGCAATTTAACTTCGTTTGTGTACATTCACAAGTAAACCTAGAGAAGTCATCAACGCATAAAAAAAAAATGTACTTTTTGCCATTGATGCTCTCGGTTTGAATTGGCCCCATTAGGTCCATGTGCACAAGTTCTAAAGGTCTCTTGGTAGCTATGTAAGAATTTTTCTTATGAGACACTTTGGTTTGCTTACCTAATTGGCAAGGTTCACAAACCACCTCAAGCTTTTTACCAAGATTAGAAAGACCTCTAGCAATGCCATGTTTTTCAAGCTTTTTCAAATCTTTAAAATTCATGTGACCCAAACTTGATGCCACAAATCAAGCTTGTTGCACTCATGTGCCATGTTGCAAGTTAGAGGACCTATCTCAAGACAATAGCAATTGTCTATAGACCTTTTGACTCTTAGGACAACATTGCCCCTTTTATCAATTGTTAGGATTCCCGTTGTTTTTAATTGGCTTATTTCGTGATCAAACCACATGTGGGGATGCTTTGTAAGGGTAGCTTAGATGTTGTTGTTATTGCTTAGGCCCTTTTGAAGATCTCACTATTGACAAGCACCAAAGGTAATATTCTAAGTGCTTACTTGTCTTGAAGAGATAGATGCACACACTCACAACTCATGCATATGTTTAATCCTTATATGTTGTGTGTCTTTTATGTGTGCCTTAATGCTTATGAACATCTCTTCTTGCATGTTAGTTTGATTGCATCTTGCATATCCAATTGCCTTGTCATGCTTAGACTTAGGATTGCATTTTTGCACTGGGCGCCCCCAAAAGCGCTCTACAGAAGCGCTGTACGAACAGCGCCCATTGAGCGCTGTTCAGACCTGATCGATTTAATCGGTCGCTGTTGGGTCGCTGTTGGGGCGCTGTACATAGCGCTGTACAGAGCGCTGTACGTACAGCGCCACTCTGTTTCCTCGTGAAAACAGAGCAAGGGGCTGTACAGGCGCTGTACAATGGCGCCCTACGTACAACGCCCAAGGCAAATAGTGGGCAAACTTATCAAAACGACCACACTTTGTTTTGGCCCCCTATATATATGCCACTTTGACTTTAGGTCAATAACAAGAGTTCATATTCAGATTCCATACTTAGGAGATTTTTCAAAGAGAAGAAAAATTCCAAAGAACTCATTTTTAATCACTCAAACACTTGTTCCATGATCATCAATCATCATCTAGCATCATCATAGATCATCTAGATGTCATCTTGCATGGAAACTTCATCATACTTTGCTTGGTAAGCTTTTCACTAATATCTTACATATTTTGTGTTTCTCTTATCTAGAAATCTCAATTTAATTACTTGTATGTGATTTTATATACTTTGAATACAAGATTGAGATTAGTATGATGTATGTTTGAGAAGTTGTATTGTGCTAGCATATTAGGTTTTTGTGCTTGATATTGATTAGCTAAACTAATTGACATGTCATTTAGTTTTGATATCTAGGATTGTTCTTAATTGCATATTAATCATCTTAGATAAGCATATAGGGTTTCCCTTGCTCTATGTTACATTTTGGATATTTTCACATATTCACTTAGGGTTGTATTCTCTTCAAGAGAAGCTAAGTCTTGTGTGTAGCAATCGGGATTAGGTTGCTTAGATCGCAAGCAAAATCGGACTAGGTTCACTCATACCGGGATTAGGTAGGTGTGTGATTACTTCCGGGATTAGGTTGTAATCGTTTGCACATTTAGTGGATTCGAGGTTCGAGTGTGGCTTACTTACGTAGCCCGTGGTTTTTCCCGTGAGGGTTTCCACGTAAAAATCAAGTGTCAATTTAATTTCCGCACCATATTACACTTGCTTGTTTATTTTATCTTGAGGGTAATTTCGTAATTTTGACTAACACGAAAAATTGGGTAAAAAGCGTAAAATCTATTCACCCCCCCTCTAGATAGTTTTATACACACCGTGCTTTAATTAGTTTCCATTGGTATCAGAGCGGGTTCCTAGACATACATAGGTGATCCTTGCTTACTTTGGTGTGTTTTGCATTTTGTGTGATTTTTGATCATTCATACATTTGCATTCATTTCATTCATTCATAAACACTATGAGTGGAAACGGTGGAAATGGTGGTGGCCACGAAGGAGCTTCTAGCACAAGGCCTCCACTTCTTACCGGATTGAACTATTCCCAATGGAAAGGGAAGATGGAATCCTACATATGCCAAATTCATGACCGTGCATGGATGGCGGTGGAAGACGGATATGATCTCCCTATGATGACTCCCGCGGGTGGAGGAGAAGATGTTTTGAAGCCTAAGGCGCAATGGAACGCGCAAGAGTTTGATGCTTCAAAGTGGAATAGGAAGGCGTTGCATGCCATCTTGTGTGCCATGGACGAAAATCAATATAAGTTGATTCAAAATACTAGGATAGCTAAGGAGGCTTGGGACATCCTAGAGATTGCACATGAGGGAACCGAAGTGGTGAAGGACTCCAAGCTTCAAGTCCTCCAAACTCAATTCGAGACGCTTAAGATGGAGGAGAATGAGTGCTTCAACGACTTCGAGATCAAGTTGATGGATATAGTCAACCAAAGCCATCAACTTGGTGATCCATATTCAGATAGGAGAATCAAGCAAAAGATTATGAGATCTCTACCCGATAGGTTTGAATCGAAGGTGACGGCTTTAGAAGAAAACAGTGGTTATAAGGATATGAAGCCGAGTGAGGTGATTGGGAGACTTCTAGCTTATGAGTCTAGGAAGGGGCCTATCTCCACACCCACTAAAAAGCAAAAAGGAATTGCTTTAAAAACCTCCAAGGATGAAAAGGAGGAAAAGAAGGTTGACTCGGATGAAGACCTTGCCTTGTTTGTAAAAAGGTTCAACAAGGTTATGAAGTTTAGAAGAAAGAACTTTGGATCAAAAGGACAAGATTTGAAGAAAAAAGGTTCTTTCAAGAAGTTTGAACCTAGGCAAGAGAGGACCAAAAGGAAAGGGGTCCGATGTTTCGAGTGTGGTGGCATAGGTCATTTTGCCCCCGATTGTGCAAATCATGTTGAGAAGAAAAAGGGGAAAGTGATGGCCGCCACTTGGAGTGGAAGTAGTGATGACTCCTATGAGGGAGATGAGTCTTCGGATGATGAAGAGCTCATGGCTAATCTCCTAGCTTTTGCCTCCTCCCATAAAAGCAAAAGTGCTAGTGAGAGAGAGGAAATGAGTCAAGAGGAAAATGACTCAAGTGAAGTTGAAAGTGATTCCTCTTCTAACTCCATGAATGGATTTATGGAGAAAAAGGAGTTTGCTAAATATCATGCCGAGTTTAATGATTTAGCAATCAAGAGCACAAGAAAGATCAAGATGTTGAGAGAAGAAAATCTTGAGCTTGCATCTCAAAATGACCACTTAAGTGAACAAGTGGAAAAATTCAAGAAGATGGAAGATAAGCTAAAAGAGGAGTTAGTCTTATCTAGGAGGAATGAGGATAGTCTAAAGAAGGAGCTTGAAGAAGTTAGAGAATCTATGACTAGGATGGATTCTAGCACCAAGAAGCTTGACCATATGCTTGGTGTTGGAAAGAGTCCATGTGACAAGAGGGGTCTTGGGTATGAAGATGGCAAGAAGATCTGAACCTCTAACAAGACCGTATTTGTCAAGAGCTTGAAGAAAGTAGAAACTTCATTTGTGCAACTTCCTAGGAAGAAGTTAGAAATAGGACAAAGCTTAAATGCTCAAGTGAAGATGGGGCCAAGAAGGCAACCTCAAGCTAAACTCCCTAGAGTTCCTCAAGCCAACATTCCTCCTCAATTGGCTCACAAAGGAAAGAGGCCTATCATGCAACCTCAAGCTTGGAAGCAACCTAGACCGGTTCAACAACGAAGATGCATTGAACCCATTCATCCACAAAGACAAGGACAAGGTATGATTCCTTATTTTACTCCTATTTGTCACTTTTGTGGATTTGTTGGTCATATTAGACCACAATGCTTTCGCTATATAAAAATGTGCAAAACTAGAAGCATGATAGAGAAGAAAAAGAAAAGAGCCATGATGCATGTTCCTAGGAATAATAATATTGATTTGCATGATCCTAGGAATAATAGAGCACATGTACCAAAGACCACTAAGAAAGCTAAAATTGTTGCTAAGTGGATTAGAAAGAATGAAAAATGTTTGCCATGTTGCACAAATAGCCTTGAAGGCAAATTCTTCTAATTTTTGGTATTTGGATAGTGGGTGCTCTAGGCACATGACGGGAAACAAGAGTTTCTTCGAGACTCTTGTTATGGAGGAAGGTGGATATGTCACTTTTGGTGATGGATCCAAAAAGAAGGTTGTAGGGAAAGGATCCATTTCCGTTCCCGGTTTACCCTCCTTATCCGATGCTTTATTTGTTGATGGCTTGAAAGCCAATTTAATAAGCATTTCACATCTAAGTGATGAAGGATATTCCGTCTTGTTTAGTAAAAATGATTGCTCAATCCTAAAGCCCGATGGACAAACCTTATTGAAAGGTATGAGATCTAGCGACAATTGTTATTGTCTTGAAGCTAGAATAGTCTCAAACAATGTGTCCATGGATGAGCAAGTTGAGTTGTGGCATGAAAGACTTGGCCACATGAACTTTAGGGATTTAAGAACCCTTGGAAAGTTCGAGTGTGTGCGTGGCCTCCCTAAGCTTGGGAAGAAAGCCAATGGTATTTGTGGACCTTGCCAACAAGGAAAACAAACCAAAAGCATGCACAAAAAGGGCAAGTATCTCTCCACCAAGGAGCCCCTAGAGCTTCTCCACATGGATCTCATGGGTCCTATGCAAACCGAGAGCTTAGGTGGAAAGAGATACATTTTTGTTTGTGTTGATGATTTCTCTAGATTTACATGGACATATTTTCTTAGAGAAAAATCCTGAAACTTTTGATAAGTTTAAAATGCTTTGTACTAAATTGCAAAATGAAATGAATTCTAATATTAGAAGCATTAAACGGATTAGAAGTGACCATGGGAGGGAGTTTGAGAATGCCTCTTTTGAAAGCTATTGTGATAGCCTAGGCATCTCCCATGAGTTTTCCGCTCCTAGGACACCTCAACAAAATGGAGTTGTTGAGAGGAAGAATAGGGTCCTCCAAGAGATGGCCCGTGTGATGTTGCTTAGCAACAATGTCCCTAGGAACCTATGGGCCGAAGCCATCAACACGGCTTGCTATATAGGAAATAGAGTGTTCCTAAGGCCCGGTACTAGAAACACCTCCTATGAATTATGGAAAGGCAAGAGGCCAAATGTTAGCTACTTCCACACATTTGGGAGCAAATGCTACATTTTAAATGACCGTGATCAACTTGGCAAGTTTGATGCTAAGAGTGATGAGGGTATCTTTATTGGCTATGCCTTGAATAGTAGAGCCTATAGAGTTTTCAATTTGAAGACTCGAACCGTCATGGAATCATCAAATGTTGTCATTGATGATACAAGGCTCAAGTCCAAAAATGATGAGGAGGAGGATGTTTTAGAGGATGACTCTCCTTTGGAGAGGGTTGTGGTGACTCCCAATGTTGGGACATCTAATGAAGTCACACAACCTAGTACTAGAGTTCCTAACTTGGACTCTAATGAACCCGCTCCATGGGTTAGAAGACTCCATAACAAAGAGGATGTTATTGGAGATGTTAATGAGGGTGTTAGAACTAGGCGTCAAATAGCTAATCTAATTAGCTTGACATGCTACACCTCTCAAATAGAACCCAAAAAGGTTGAAGAAGCCTTAAATGATGAATTTTGGGTTCTTGCCATGCAAGAAGAGCTAAACCAATTCGAAAGGAATGAGGTTTGGACTCTAGTTCCTAGGCCTAAGACCACTAATGTCATAGGCACAAAATGGATATTTAGGAACAAATCCGATGAGGATGGCAACATAGTGCGGAACAAGGCTAGACTTGTAGCACAAGGGTACTCTCAAATTGAGGGTATCGACTTTGAGGAGACTTTTGCTCCCGTTGCCCGCTTAGAGTCCATTAGGCTTCTCTTGTCCATCTCTTGTGTGCACAAGTTCAAATTGCACCAAATGGACGTCAATAGTGCCTTCCTCAATGGCTTCTTGCAAGAGGAAGTGTTTGTTGAACAACCTAAGGGGTTTGTGGATGCACACCACCCCAATCATGTCTATCGCCTCAAGAAGGCACTTTATGGGTTGAAACAAGCACCGAGGGCTTGGTATGAGCGCCTCACTCAATTTCTTGTTGACAACAACTACACAAGAGGTAGTGTTGACAAGACACTATTCATCAAGAGAGACAATGATGAGCTTTTCATAGCTCAAATATATGTTGATGATATAGTTTTTGGCTCCACCAACAACACCAAAGTCCAACAATTGTTGATGTCATGTCTCTTGAATTTGAGATGAGTCTTGTTGGTGAGCTTAGTTACTTCCTAGGTTTGCAAATTAGGCAAATGAATGATGGGATTTTCATAACCCAAGCCAAATATGCTAAGAACCTAGTGAAGAAGTTTGGTTTAGAGAATGCCAAACGTTGTGATACACCCATGAGTACCACTTTGAAGCTAAGCAAGGATGCTAGTGGTAAAAGTGTGGAACAAACTCTATATCGTGGCATGATAGGTAGCTTGCTTTATTTGACCGCAAGTAGGCCCGATATATCTTTTAGTGTGGGTGTGTGTGCTAGGTACCAAGCGGATCCTAAGGAGTCCCACCTCTCTTCCGTAAAAAGGATCATTCGCTATGTGAATGGGACATCCAACTATGGGATTTGGTACTCTTTTGACACTAATGCTAGTCTAGTTGGCTTTAGTGATGCGGATTGGGCAGGAAATTGTGATGATAGGAAGAGCACATCGGGCGGTTGCTTCTTTCTAGGCAACAACTTGGTGTCTTGGTTTTGCAAGAAGCAAAACTCAATTTCCTTGTCCACGGCCGAGGCCGAGTACATAGCCGCGGGGAGTGGATGCACACAACTCCTATGGATGAAGCAAATGCTAGTAGACTACGGATTCAGCCAAGGTACTCTCACTCTCTTTTGTGATAATATGAGTGCAATTAATATTTCCAAGAATCCGGTTCAACATTCTAGAACTAAGCATATTGACATCCACCATCACTTCATTAGAGAGCTTGTTGAAAATAAATGCATAGTACTTGAACATGTAGGTACTAATGATCAACTTGCGGACTTATTTACTAAACCCTTAGATGCTACTCGATTTAAAACTCTTAGTAGATCTATTGGGATATATCTTGTGGAGTGATGTTCTATGATTGACCCCATATGGGGAACTCAAGCAAAGAGAGCTATTTTGCATTCTTGTAACTTGCAAAAAATTTGAAATAACTTATGCCTCTTCTTTTAATTGCTTGAGTAAGCTTGGTTGTACATGTAAGGATTCCCTTTTATTGATTGGCTTATTTCGTGGTCAAACCACAAGTTGGGGTTTGGTTGTAAGGGTAGTCTAGGTGATTTGTTGAAGATCAAAGACCCTTTCCAAGACCTCAAGAGGACAAGCACCAAAGGTATATCTAGTGCTTGATTTTGCTTTGAAGAGATTAGTTGCACACACACACAACATGCATAACTCTTATTCTTGAATGTTGTGTTTATATTTTGTGTGCATTGTGCTTATATTGTGTATTCAATATCTCTTCTTGCATTTATTTGATTGCATCTTGTTCTATGAAATGCCATGTCATGATAGGCATTAGGATGCATTCATGTTTTACCTTTTTACCCTTGCATGTGCTTTTGGGTTCAAAGGAGTGGGCTCTGCTTTGCGCTGGATGTCAAGCGCCAGACCAGCGCAGCCCACCAGCGCAGATCGCCCAGTGGTCTGTCGCTGGTCGTAGCGCTGGTCCACCAGCGCAGCCCACCAGCGCACCATGAAAATGGTCTATGCGCTGGTGGTGCGCTGGACGTCCAGCGCAAGTTGACCAGCGCACATCGACCAATCAGGTGCGATTTTTTCAAAACGACCTCACTCTACTAGAGTTGCCTATATAAAGTCTTCTATGATTTTAGGTCGTCTAAGAGAGTTCATTTTTCATTCTTCACACTTAGAATATTTTTCAAGAGAAGAAAAATAAAAAGACTCACCTTTAACCACTCAAATCAAACCCTTTTTGCTTCAAATTTCATATTGCATCTCCTATGTCTATATAGAGTGCATCCATGTATGGGTTTGCATCATCACAACTTGCTTGGTAAGATTTTGATTAATTTCATCTTATTTTAGTATTTTAAATACCAAGCCATCTCTTTTAAATTACTTGTATGTTTTAGATCATATGCTAAATACAAGAAAAGAGATTATTTGTGATGTATTGATTGAGTGATGTTTTTGATAGATATCTAGGTTTTATAATCTATGATTATCTATGCTATTTGACATGTCATTTAGCCATTTATATTAGGATTGTTTTAATTGCAAAATCATTATCCTAGATAAGCATATAGAGTAACCTAGCTCTAATTTGCATTTTGAATATTCATACATATTCACTTAGGTTGTTTCTCTTCATTGAGAAGTAAGTCTTGGGGCTAAGAGTGCTTAGGCCTCAAGCAAATTGGAATAGGGTTGCTAATAAAGGCCCGCTGGGTAGAAGTGAGGGGTTACAGACCGGAGTGTTAGACGAGGTCTACATAGGTTGTAAACTTCATTTCAATTAGTGATTTCGAGTTCCGAGTGTGGCGCACTAAACAGCCCGTGGTTTTTCCCAGTGGTTGGGTTTCCACGTAAACATCAAGTGTCATTTATTATTTCCGCATCTTATTACACTTGTATGTATATTTGACTTGCTAGGGGTATTTTCGTAAAATTGACATGCACGCGAAAATTGGGTAATAATTAGCTAAAATCTATTCACCCCCCCTCTAGCTTTATATTAAACACGCCTCCAGGACTTTTCAATTGGTATCAGAGCGGGTTCCTAGATATACTTAGGAGATCCAAGCTCATTTTTGGTGTGTTTTGCATTTTGTATGTATTTGATTGATTTCATACATTTTGCATTCTTCTCATTTGCATTCATTCAACGCAAACACTATGAGTGATTTTGTGAGAGAAGAAATTCACTCCTTTGAGGAGATGCCTCTCTTACTAGAGAGATTTAGGAGATTTGTGAAATTAACCACCTCACCTCCTAAGAAGAAGTTGACCACCTCACCTTCTAAGAAGAAGAAGACAATTGCTTTGGAGACTTCGAAGCATGACAAGAAGAAGGTTATCTCAATTGAAGACATGGGACTCAATGACAAGCCAAACCAAGGAGTGTCTTCAAGAGAGGGGATTCAGTGCTACGAATGTGGAGGATTCGGGCATTTCTCCCCGGAGTGTGGAAACTTGAAGGATAGAAGAAAAGGGAAGGCGTTGGCCACCTTATGGGATAAATATGAAGATGACGAAAATCCTTCAAGTGATGAAGAACTTGCCATCATCTACACGGAATTTGGAGCCAAGAGTGTAGAAGTTGAAGAAGATGGCAAAGTTGCTTTTCCTTGTAATCCCCAAGAAGAACTAGGTATAGAAGTAGTTGGTGTAGCTACTCATCGGGATTTGGCTCATTCCTCATCAAGAGAAAAATTTGATGATCTTGATGAAGGAGATGACTCCATTGGTGAAATGGAGAATAGAGGAGATGACACTAGTGTTGAATATTTGTCATCTAACTCCACAAATGGATATGTGGAGGGTATGGATCCTAATGACTACAAAGTCAAAGTTGAGAGCTCGATGATGAGGAACAAAGAAGAAATTAGAAGATTAAAAGAAGAGAATCTAGAGCTTTCAACACTAGTAGACCACTTGTGTGAAGAAGTGGTAAGATCCATGGCGGATGAAGATAAGCTAAAAGAAGACTTAGCCTTATCTAAGAGGAGAGAAGAAGAGCTAGAAAGAGAGCTTGAAGAAGTTAAGGTCTTAATGGCTAAAATGACTTCAAGCACCAAGAAGCTTGACCACATGTTGGGAGTAGGAAGAAAGCCAAATGACAAGAGAGGTCTTGGCTACATTGATGACAAGGATGCCTCCTCCACAAGCAAGACATCCTTGGTCATGATGGACTTCAATATGTCCGCTCCTCCTCAACACCCTAGGAAGAAGATGGACCTAGGAGAGTGTTCAAGAAGTGCCCAAGTGGTTGTGGCACCAAAAGGTCAAGCTCAAGCTCACACCCAAAGGGCTCCTCACATTATCTTCCCTCAAACTCAAAAACAACATGGGAAGAGTTCAAACATGCAAGCTCAGACAAGCAAGCAACCTCGTCTTGGTTATCAACAAAGGAGGAGAGATCCTATCCAACAACCAAGACAACCACAACGACAAGGGAAAGCACCCATCCATGCTCAAGGGAATGGTATGATTCCTAACCTTTTTCCCACTTGTCATTTTTGTGGTATTATTGGTCATATTAGACCAAATTGCTTGCATTACATTGAAATGTGTAGAGCTAAAAACATGTTTGACAAGAAAAAGGCTAGAGCTAAGATGCTTCATAAAAAGGAAGAAAATCATGTGCATAATCCTTTTTCATCTTGTACTCTAGAACCTTTGTCCACTAGGATTGACTTAGTGTCACCTAAGTGGATTAATAAGAATGAACCCGCTTGCTACGAGACTAACAAGTCTCAAATAGGTTCAACTAAGTCCAAAGGACTTGGTAGGTCCATAGGACCTCATACCCTTCTTTGAAGAGGTATGGAAAATTGACCCCATATGGGGAACTTAAGCAAAGAGAGCTATTTTGCATTCTTGTCACTTGCAAAAATTTGAAATATCTTATGCTTCTCTTTTTGTTGCTTGAGTAAGCTTGGTTACACTATGTATATATATTTTCTATTCAATAAGTGTGATCAATGCTTGTATTGCAATCCATGTCATATTTATGTTCAAACATGCATTTTTGGACTAGGAGATATATACATAGGATAAAATTTGAATGACCTATAATGATCTCCATGACATGATGATTGTTAAATGACATGCTAAATGCTAATCTTAAAAAGCATGTTTTTGATGATTGCATTTCTTAACTGCAAAAAATGTGTGAAAAAGCTTATGAGACTCAAATGAAAAAGGATCTTGTATCCATTCAAGGATTTTACAATCCAAATGTCTCTCTTTCTTTATTGGTTGAACATGTCTACTATCATACGGATATCTTATCCGGAAAAATCAAGTAGGGTGCAAAGTCGCTCATGACATGTTTGGCTTATAAAGTTGGATATAGTTGTTCTTATATTGAAATCAATGAAAACCTATATCCTTGCTTCTCTCATGACATTGGTGAAATTGGTTTGAATTCATATTGAAAACCTTTGTCATTTGCTTTGCCAAATACCATGGTATTTTGGACTTAAATGCTACATGTCTTGTATGCAAAGCAATTATTTGATTCACACATTTTCCTTAGTTAAATCTCCTTGTTTCTCTCCAATTAATTGAGATTGCATAAAGTGACATATATTGATTATGCAAATACTAGAATGCTACTATCTCTCTTTGCCTTGAGTAACCCGGTTGGGGACTACTCCTTTGCCTATATCATGACAAAAAGGGGGAGTAGGTTGTGGTAAGGGGAGATGCAAATTGTAGTAGCAATTGTGTATGTTGGGGAGAATACTTATTGAGGGGGAGTAACCCTTTGAGGGGGAGCATTTGCACATACATACATTGCATGATGTTGTACTTAAATTCTTAAATGCAAATGCTTGTTTTATCTCACTTGATTCATCTCACATTTTCTTGTATTGGAAAGTATAGAAACTGTGCTTTCAGGGATTGATTGTTCTACTTGAGATTGAAGACTTCAAGACTATTTATCTTATCTCTTTGTAAAGTAGAAAATCATAGTAGACCAATAGTTTCTATTATGTTGTGAGGAATCAATGTGAGTGGTGGTTTTGTCACGAAATAGCCAAAGGGGGAGATTGTAAGGATTCCCTTTTATTGATTGGCTTATTTCGTGGTCAAACCACAAGTTGGGGTTTGGTTGTAAGGGTAGTCTAGGTGATTTGTTGAAGATCAAAGACCCTTTCCAAGACCTCAAGAGGACAAGCACCAAAGGTATATCTAGTGCTTGATTTTGCTTTGAAGAGATTAGTTGCGCACACACACAACATGCATAACTCTTATTCTTGAATGTTGTGTTTATATTTTGTGTGCATTGTGCTTATATTGTGTATTCAATATCTCTTCTTGCATTTATTTGATTGCATCTTGTTCTATGAAATGCCATGTCATGATAGGCATTAGGATGCATTCATGTTTTACCTTTTTACCCTTGCATGTGCTTTTGGGTTCAAAGGAGTGGGCTCTGCTTTGCGCTGGATGTCAAGCGCCAGACCAGCGCAGCCCACCAGCGCAGATCGCCCAGTGGTCTGTCGCTGGTCGTGCGCTGGTCCACCAGCGCAGCCCACCAGCGCACCATGAAAATGGTCTATGCGCTGGTGGTGCGCTGGACGTCCAGCGCAAGTTGACCAGCGCACATCGACCAATCAGGTGCAATTTTTTCAAAACGACCTCACTCTACTAGAGTTGCCTATATAAAGTCTTCTATGATTTTAGGTCGTCTAAGAGAGTTCATTTTTCATTCTTCACACTTAGAATATTTTTCAAGAGAAGAAAAATAAAAAGAACTCACCTTTAACCACTCAAATCAAACCCTTTTTGCTTCAAATTTCATATTGCATCTCCTATGTCTATATAGAGTGCATCCATGTATGGGTTTGCATCATCACAACTTGCTTGGTAAGATTTTGATTAATTTCATCTTATTTTAGTATTTTAAATACCAAGCCATCTCTTTTAAATTACTTGTATGTTTTAGATCATATGCTAAATACAAGAAAAGAGATTATTTGTGATGTATTGATTGAGTGATGTTTTTGATAGATATCTAGGTTTTTATAATCTATGATTATCTATGCTATTTGACATGTCATTTAGCCATTTATATTTAGGATTGTTTTAATTGCAAAATCATTATCCTAGATAAGCATATAGAGTAACCTAGCTCTAATTTGCATTTTGAATATTCATACATATTCACTTAGGTTGTTTCTCTTCATTGAGAAGTAAGTCTTGGGGCTAAGAGTGCTTAGGCCTCAAGCAAATTGGAATAGGGTTGCTAATAAAGGCCCACTGGGTAGAAGTGAGGGGTTACAGACCAGAGTGTTAGACGAGGTCTACATAGGTTGTAAACTTCATTTCAATTAGTGATTTCGAGTTCCGAGTGTGGCGCACTAAACAGCCCGTGGTTTTTCCCAGTGGTTGGGTTTCCACGTAAACATCAAGTGTCATTTATTATTTCCGCATCTTATTACACTTGTATGTATATTTGACTTGTTAGGGGTATTTTCGTAAAATTGACATGCACGCGAAAATTGGGTAATAATTAGCTAAAATCTATTCACCCCCCCTCTAGCTTTATATTAAACACGCCTCCAGGACTTTTCAGTACATATGTATATATGTTTTCAATTTCTATAAGTGTGAACCTTGCTTGTCTACAATCCATGTCATATTTAAGTTCAAACATGCATTTTTGGACTAGGAGATTTACATAGGAAGTATGATGTGAATGACCTATAATAATCTCCATGACATGATGATTCTTATAACATGCTAATGATAAATGAAAAAGCATGAAATTCATACAACATGCTCACATGAAAAGCATGAATTGGTGATTGCATATTCTTAAAATGCAAAAAGTGTGTGAAAGCTAATGAGACTCAAAATGAATAAAGGATCTTGTATCCGTTCAAAGGAATTTACATTCCAAATGTCTCTCTTTCTTTATTAGTTGAACATGGTTACTATCATACGGATATCTTATCCGGAAAAATCTAATAGGGTGCAAAGTCGCTCATGCCATGTTTCGCTTATAAAGTTGGATATAGTTACTCTTAAATTGAAATCAATAATCTCTATATCCTTGCTTTTCCCATGACATTGGTGAAATTGGTTTGAATTCTTATTTGAAACCTTTGTCATTTGCTTTGCCAAATACCATTGTATTTTGGACTTGAATGCTATATGTCTTGTATGCAAAGCATGTTGGATTCACACATTTTCTCTCAAATAAATCTCCTTGTTTCTCTCAAATTAATTGAAGTGCATAAAGTGACTTATATGTATATGCATATCTTGCATGCTTCTATCTCTCGTTGCTTTGAGTGACCCGGTTGGGGACTACTCATTTGCCTATATCATGACAAAAAGGGGGAGTAGGATATTGTAAGGGGAGTTGCAAAATAGAGAAGCTATTGCGCACTTTGGGGAGATAAAACATTGAGGGGGAGTAACCCGTTGAGGGGGAGCATTGCATACACATACATTTTCATAATGTTGAGCCTAAACTTTAAATGCAAATGCTTGTTATTGTTCTCACATGATTAATCTCACACTTTACTTGTATTGGAAATGCTAGAAACTTTATTTTCAGGGCTTGATTGTTCTACAAGAGATTGAAGACTTGAAGTTTTTACTTTCTTATCTCTTTGTAATGTAGATAATCATTGTAGTCCCGTAGTTTCTAATTCTATGTGAGGAATCAATGTGAGTGGTGGTTTTGTCACGAAATAGCCAAAGGGGGAGATTGTTAGGATTCCCGTTGTTTTTAATTGGCTTATTTCGTGATCAAACCACATGTGGGGATGCTTTGTAAGGGTAGCTTAGATGTTGTTGTTATTGCTTAGGCCCTTTTGAAGATCTCACTATTGACAAGCACCAAAGGTAATATTCTAAGTGCTTACTTGTCTTGAAGAGATAGATGCACACACTCACAACTCATGCATATGTTTAATCCTTATATGTTGTGTGTCTTTTATGTGTGCCTTAATGCTCATGAACATCTCTTCTTGCATGTTAGTTTGATTGCATCTTGCATATCCAATTGCCTTGTCATGCTTAGACTTAGGATTGCATTTTTGCACTGGGCGCCCCCAAAAGCGCTCTACAGAAGCGCTGTACGAACAGTGCCCATTGAGCGCTGTTCAGACCTGATCGATTTAATCGGTCGCTGTTGGGTCGCTGTTGGGGCGCTGTACATAGCGCTGTACAGAGCGCTGTACGTACAGCGCCACTCTGTTTCCTCGTGAAAACAGAGCAAGGGCGCTGTACAGGCGCTGTACAATGGCGCCCTACGTACAGCGCCCAAGGCAAATAGTGGGCAAACTTATCAAAACGACCACACTTTGTTTTGGCCCCCTATATATATGCCACTTTGACTTTAGGTCAATAACAAGAGTTCATATTCAGATTCCATACTTAGGAGATTTTTCAAAGAGAAGAAAAATTCCAAAGAACTCATTTTTAATCACTCAAACACTTGTTCCATGATCATCAATCATCATCTAGCATCATCATAGATCATCTAGATGTCATCTTGCATGGAAACTTCATCATACTTTGCTTGGTAAGCTTTTCACTAATATCTTACATATTTTGTGTTTCTCTTATCTAGAAATCTCAATTTAATTACTTGTATGTGATTTTATATACTTTGAATACAAGATTGAGATTAGTATGATGTATGTTTGAGAAGTTGTATTGTGCTAGCATATTAGGTTTTTGTGCTTGATATTGATTAGCTAAACTAATTGACATGTCATTTAGTTTTGATATCTAGGATTGTTCTTAATTGCATATTAATCATCTTAGATAAGCATATAGGGTTTCCCTTGCTCTATGTTGCATTTTGGATATTTTCACATATTCACTTAGGGTTGTATTCTCTTCAAGAGAAGCTAAGTCTTGTGTGTAGCAATCGGGATTAGGTTGCTTAGATCGCAAGCAAAATCGGACTAGGTTCACTCATACCGGGATTAGGTAGGTGTGTGATTACTTCCGGGATTAGGTTGTAATCGTTTGCACATTTAGTGGATTCGAGGTTCGAGTGTGGCTTACTTACATAGCCCGTGGTTTTTCCCGTGAGGGTTTCCACGTAAAAATCAAGTGTCAATTTAATTTCCGCACCATATTACACTTGCTTGTTTATTTTATCTTGAGGGTAATTTCGTAATTTTGACTAACACGAAAAATTGGGTAAAAAGCGTAAAATCTATTCACCCCCCCTCTAGATAGTTTTATACACACCGTGCTTTAATTAGTTTCATCAATTATAGTGCACACATGTTTTCTAAAGCTAACTTCTTTAAAAATTTCACACAAGTGAGTAATGCTTATCAAGTTAGCTTGTAACCCATCAACATACAAAGTATTGCGAAGTTTAGGCAATCCGGGGATACAAATTGTTCCCTTGCCAAGAACTTGTGAAATTCCGTTAAGCAATATAGTGTAAAATATACCTAGAGGGAGGGGTGAATAGGTATTTACTCAAATTCTTCCAATCTTAAAAATGATGCGGAATATAATAAAGAAAATGCACACTTGATTAGATGTAGCAACTGAATTAATTCCACTAATACAAGAGTTAATCAATTTACAAGATATGCACTCAATGTAAGATATGGAAGATAAACAAAAGTAAAAACAAATATGAACACAAGTATTTTTTACGTGGTAAAACCTCAAAGAGGAAACATCCACGGGTTGATACCAAAACCACCGGCAAAGCAATTCACTATATGAAAAGGACTTACACACTCAAGCTATCAACACATGATATCCGCTCAAGCTATCACCTCCTAATCTACCCTCGGGCAAGTGAACTACCAAGCCTACTTCCTATCCGAGATGTATCCTACACCTCTAGAAAGCAACTTCCTATCCAAGACGCTCACGTCTCTAGGAAGATTTCTTGCTTGACTATCCGAGTCCTCCTGACTCTAATCAAGGCTTCTTGCTTGGCTATCCAGAACACTTTCCTAGCCAAGACTTCTTGCTCAAGACAAAGCTTCACTCACTTTGCAAGAGACTTCAACCTTTCACAAGGCAATGATCTAAGTGATGCAAATGATGCAAACACAAGCAAATAGAGCAAGTAGATCAAACACACTCAATGAAGAATTAGATTTGCACAAATCAAAATCACAAGCAAATTTAGCTAATTCTTATGAACATGTGATTAGAAGTCTAGATTAGACATTCAAAGTCATTCACAAAAATATCTAGAAACCTAAACATGTCAATCAAAGCTAGAGTAACAAGTTTTCAATAAAAATCACAAAACTAGCTTTGAAATCAAGTGAACAAGTTAACACTTAAAATCCACAACATATTCAATCCAAACAAGAACTAGATTTAAATGATAGATAGCACAATCAAAAATCCTAGTTCATGAACATGTGACAAAAACCTAGAAATCAACAATCAAGTTCAAGAACAAAAAGTATTTCTAGAATCAATATCAAGATAGGTCAAGTTTAGCAATATATGTTCAATTGAAATCAAATGGCTAAAACTCAACAATCAATAGATCAACCACCCCTAGAATATGATCTAACAACATTCTAAACACATATCATCTATCAATTAGGAAGATTAAAAGAGATGATCAAAAGATGAAGTGAGAAGAAGAAGTTTCACATACAAAAGTTGAGTCTCGTACTGAAATCAGATCACTGGGAAAAATGACAAACTCAAATGGCTCTGAAAATGCTTGAGGTTTGTAGCTCTCTTCAAGACCAACAATTTTGGCTTTTGAATCACTCAATTCGGAGTTGAAATGAGAGAGATATGATCAAAATAAGAAATCAAAAATTGTAAAGAATTCTGCTCGGGATTTCGAATATAAATGGAGGGAAAAGAGATGGAGAAGAGAGAGGATGACGGGAGCCAATCAGAGGCTGCCATGTCAACACCCCGTGGGGAGTGCGTGGGCCACATGGGACCAGAGGGGTGCTCTGGCCGTGGGTCCCACGGGCTCCACACATGGTGGCCAATGCATGGCCTTTGGCCATGCTTGCCTCTCGCGCGCTCCCTCATGTTCTTCAGCCGTATCTTGGGCATCCGAACTCCGATTTCGAATCCATTTTCGGATTACAAACTGTGACTCCCTCACGCATGACTACGACTACAAAACTTTGAAAAATGGTTGATAAATCATCTCAAAAAATGACGATGAAGTCAACTCAACGAATGAGAACGCAAAGTAGCATAGCTAAGTCGTTTGGACTCGAAACCTTATGAATGAGTAACCGAAACGACCAGAACTCAATAAGGCATCAAATAAGAACATGTTCAAGTCCAAAATACAAAATACACAAACAAATAAACACATATTCACACAAGCATGACATATCAAAGAGATAGTCACAAAGCATGCAATTCTACAATGTTTGTCAATACAAGATCAATGCATGAGCATACTAAGAAGTGTGTGAATGTGTTATACCAAATGTTTGAACCATGATGCAGGGACACACATGTATGAATTGTGTGTGTGTGCGTTTATGCCTTGCAAGAGGATAGGAGTCAAGATATACCTTTGACGCTTTTCACCTCTTGAAGACGACTTTTGCACTAGACGTTGCTCTTCACTTTTTAAGCTTCCTTTTTTCAAAGAATATCCTAAGCAACAACTAATACAAATATGGAGTGTTTTGCAATGGAATCAAGCCAATACAAATCATGAACCTTACAACTTGCTTTTTGGTACCATCACCAAAAGTAACCTAACCTCCATCCTTTAAAACAAGATTCTTAAAGAACTCTTTGTTCCCGGTCATATTCCTAGAGCAACCGCTATCTAGGTACCAAGAATATGAGGAGTTGGCACATAAAGCATATTGTGCAACATGACATTTAGATGTGTATTTTCTAATCCATACATTTTTCACAACATGCCTCTCATTCTTACTTCTAATATGCTTTGACTCAATATTAGGCTTTTTAACATGCACCTTGACCTCATTGGTCACATTTTCAAAAATATCAAACAAAGCATTATCAACTTTCTTATGCATAGTAGAGTGAGGCACAACACAAGATTTAGCAAGCAAGTCATCGACAACTTTTTCCACAACATGCTTTTCCAAGGTCTTCCTAGGTCTATTTCTATATCCATACATGGATGATTGCCTAGGTCCATTCAAAGACATATCATGAAAAGTATTATCAAGTTTGCATTTCCGAATATACTCAAAGCATCTAGGTCGAATATGTCCTATCATATTACAATGATGACAAATAGGAATAAATTTGAGAAATTTACCATTTGCATTTGCTTCCAACTCCTTTGGACTTCTCATAATTTTTCCTCTTTGATGTACAACCCTTGATGCTCCACCTCTTGCATTTGAGGTTGTTGTTCCTTGATGTTTATGTTGTTGTGTTCTTCCATTGAACATCCTTGTTGATGAAGAGGCACCTCCGGTAGCTTTCATAGCTTTACCTTGAGTAAGTGTACCTACATTTGTTTCACTTTGACAAAAGTATATTTGTTAGATGAAGGAGTCTCCTTCTCATTAATATAACCCAAACCTCTTTTGTCACATGGATGCTTTCCACTTTTAATGAGGGTTTCAACTTTGTTAGAGCTAGATGACATCTTGCTAATCATATTATTAGCCTCATCAAGTTTCTCGCAAAGCATCCTAATTTTAATGGCATATTTTTCTGCTATGTCAACACTAAACATAACATCTTT
The DNA here is from genome assembly GCA_030490815.1 of Acer saccharum. Lineage (NCBI taxonomy): Eukaryota > Viridiplantae > Streptophyta > Magnoliopsida > Sapindales > Sapindaceae > Acer > Acer saccharum. Next base: position 43,394,444 of record CM059866.1, read on the forward strand.
ACGTGATTTATCTAGCCATTGTTCATACTTTTTCTCTTGAGTTAAGTACTCACAAATTTTGGCTTTAAGCATATTTTCTAGCCTTTTAGCACTAACAAGAGAAATATCCCTTTGCTCAATTTCTTGCTTCAAGATGCTAAGTCTATCATTGCTGGGGTGAATAGGTATATACTCAAATTCTTCCAATATTAAAAATGATGCGGAATATAACAAAGAAAATGTACACTTGATAAGATTTAGCAAATGAATTGATTTCACTAATACAAGAGTTAATCAATTTACAAGATATGCAATCAATGTAAGATATGGAAGACAAAGAAAAATAAAACAAAAATGAACACAAGTATTTTTGACGTAGTAAAACCTCAAAGAGGAAACATCCATAGGTTGATACCACAACCACCGGCAAAGCAATCCACTATGTGAAAAAGGACTTACACACTCTAGCTACCAACTCATGATATCCGCTCAAGCTATCAACTCCTAATCTACCCTCGGGCTAGTGAATCACCAAGCCTACTTCCTATCCGAGATGTATCCTACACCTCTAGAAAGCAACTTTCTATCCAAGACGCTCACGTCTCTAGGAAGATTTCTTACTTGCCTATCCGGATCCTCCCGACCCTAGACAAGTCTCCCTTGCTTGATTATCCGAGTCCTCCCGACTCTAATCAAGACTTCCTTGCTCTATCCACAAAGCTTCACTTACTTTGCTAGAGACTTCAACCTAATTCAAGGCTATGATCTAAGTGATGCAAATGATGCAAACACAATCAAATTAAGCTAGATGATCAATCAAGCTAAATGTACATGTTCAATGATAACCTGGAATATGCTTTCAACAAGCAATCACAAAAGTATCTAGAAATCAAGACATGCAAATCAATAAGAACAAGGTATGGATATTCAATATATCACACTAAAAACCTAGTTCTTAGATCATGAAATTAAACCTTGAAAATAACATGAAGCACATCGTATATACTTTTTCTAGAATCAATTTCAAACAAAATCAAGTTTAACACAAATATGTTCAAGAGAAATCACAAAGCTAAAAACTCAATTGACAAATGATCAAACACCCCTAGCATATGATCTAACATCCTTCTCAACATATTTCATCAATCAAATAGTAAGAATCAAAGAGATGATCAAAGATGAAATGAAAAAGAAGAAGTTGAACAAAACAACCTTGACCACGTACTGAAGATCAGGCTACTGGGAAGAATGGCGAAGTCAGTTGCCTCCAGAAATGCTTGGGGTTTGTAGCTCTCATCAAGACCAACAATTTTGGCATTTGGATCAATCGATTTCGAGTTTGTATGAGAAAGTTATTATCAAAATACTAAAACTAAAACTTGAAGAATTTCTGCAGAATTTTTGAAAGTGTTCTTAGAAATCTTCAAATGTTTGGAGGGAAGGAGAGAGGATTAAATGGAGGAGAGAGAAGGCAAAAATGAGCCAATCAAGCATGGCCACATCACCTAGCCCATGGGGGCGTGGGCCACACAGGGGCAGAGAGCCCCTCTGGCCGTGGGGCCCACGGCTTGGGCCACACGTTGCCTCTTGGCCACCTTCGCTTCTCGCGTGCTCCCTCACGTTCTTCAGCCGTATCTTGGGCATCCGAACTCCGATTTCAAATCCGTTTTTGGATTATGAACCGTGACTCCCTCATGCATGACAAAAACTACACAACTTTGAAAAATAGTTGAGAAATCATCTTGAAAAACGACGATGAAGTCAACTCAACGAATGAGAATGAAAAGTAGCGTAGCTACATCGTTTGGACTCAAAACCTTATGAATGAGTAACCGAAACGACCAGAACTCAATAAGGAATCATAATAGAGCATATTTAAGTCCAAATACAAAAATTCAGAAACATACAAACACTAATTCACACAAGCATGCAATTTTACAATATTTATCTATTAGAGATCAATGCATGTGCATACTAAGAAATGTGTGAATGTGTTATACCAAATATCTGAAGTATGATGCAGGGACACACATGTATGAATTGTGTGTATGTGCGCTTATGCTTTGCAAGAGGAAAAAGTATCTCAATACCTTAGCATCCAAATAAGCACATTTCCTCTTGAAGACGAACTTTGCATGCGACGTTGCTTTCCTTCTTTGAAGCTTGATCTAATCACGAAACACCTAAGCAACTAAGCAATACAAACAAAAAGTGTTTTGCAATGGAATAAAGCCAACACAAATCTAAGATCTTACAGAAAGAGATGAAGAAGTAGCTCTAGAGGAGATAGGTGTAGCTACTCATTGGGATATGGCTCTCATTAACTCAAGAGACCAAGGTGAAGGTCTTAATGAGGGAAATGACTCCATAGGTAAGATGGAGAGTGTAGGAGATAACTCAAGTGAAGATGACTCCTCATCTAACTCTACAAATGGAAATGTAGAGAAAATGGATGTCCATGACTTTATAGTCAAGTGTGAAAGTTCATTGAAGAAGAACAATAGAAAATTGAAAATGTTAGAGGATGAAAATCTAGAACTTTCAACACACAATGACCACTTAAGTAAACAAGTGGAAAGATCCAAGATGATTGAAGACAAGCTAAGAGATGAGCTAGTGTTGTCTAAGAGGAATGAAGAAAGGTTAAAGAGGGAGCTTGATGAAGCTAAAGAGTCTTTGACTAGGATAACTTCAAGCACCAAGAAGCTTAGCCACATACTTGGTGTTGGAAAGAACCCTTGTGACAAGAGAGGTATTGGGTATGAAGATAGCAAGGAGATCTCTACTCCAACCAAGACCGTCTTTGTCAAGAGTTTGGGCAAGATAGAAGCCTCGTCGGTGCACACTCCTAGGAAGAAAATTAATCTATGACAATGTTCAAGAAGTGCACAAGTGAAGGTAGCTCTAAGGAGACAACCCCAAGCTCAACGTATTAAAGTCTCTCAAGCTAACATTCCTCATCAAATGACTCTAAATGGAAAGAGGCCAATCATGCAAAATGAACCAAGGAAGCAAGCTAGACTGGTTCAACAACAAAGAATGTTTGAACCCACTCAACCACAAAGTCATGGGAAGGCTCCTATGCATACACAAGGACATGGTATGATTTCTAAATTTATCCCTACATGTCACTTTTGTGGTATTGATGGTCACATTAGACCAAATTGCTTTCATTACATTAAATTATGTAGAGTCAAAAGCATGATTGAAAAGAGAATGACAAGAGCTAGAATGCATGTTAATAGGAAGTAAAATATTCATATTCATGATCCTATTATTTCTAGAACTCTTGAACCATTAACCACTAGGAAGAAAAAAATTATTTCTATGTGGATAAGGAAAGATGAACCCGCTTGCTACGAGACTAACAAGTCTCGAATAGGTTCAACTAAGTCCAATGGACTTGGTAGGTCCATAGGACCTCATAACCTTTCATTGATGAAGGATGGTGATGACCCCATATGGGGAACTCAAGCAAAGAGAGCTATTTTGCATTCTTGTAACTTGCAAAAAATTTGAAATAACTTATGCCTCTTCTTTTAATTGCTTGAGCAAGCTTGGTTGCACATATGTATATATGTTTTCAATTCAATAAGTGTGAACCTTGCTTGTTTACAATCCATGTCATATTTATGTTCAAACATGCATTTTTGAACTAGGAGATGTACATAGGAAGTATACTTTGAATGACCTATAATTATCTCCATGACATGATGATTCTTTTATAACATGCTAATGTCAAATGAAAAAGCATGAAATTCATATAGCATGCCTAAATGAAAAAGCATGAATTGATGATTGTGTTCTTAAATGCAAAACTTGTGTGAAAAAGACTTATGAGACTCAAAATGAATAAATGATCTTGTATCCGTTCAAAGGATCTAAACAATCCAAATGTCTCTCTTTCTTTATTGGTTGAACATGGCTACTATCATACGAATATCTTATCCGAAAAAATCAAATAGGGTGCAAAGTCGCTCATGCCATGTTTCGCTTATAAAGTTGGATATAGTTGCTCTTAAATTAAAATCAATGAAATTTCTATATCCTTGCTTTTCTCATGACAATGGTGAAATTGGTTTGAATTCTTATTAGAAACCTTTGTCTTTTGCTTTGCCAAATACCATTGTATTTTGGACTTGAATGCTACATGTCTTGTATGCAAATCATGTTTGATTCACACATTTTCTTCAAATAAATCTCCTTGTTTCTCTTCAATTAATTGGGATGCATAAAGTGACTTATATTATTATGCAAATATCTTGCATGCTACTATCTCTCTTTGCTAAGTAACCCGGTTGGGGACTACTCCTTTGCCTATATCATGACAAAAAGGGGGAGTAGAATGGTGGTAAGGGGAGTTGCAAATTGTGGTAGCAATTGTGCATGTTGGGGAGACAATACATTGAGGGGGAGTAACCCATTGAGGGGGAGCATTTCATTCACATAAATTGCATGATGTTGTACTTAAATTCTTAGAATGTAAATGTTTGTTTATGCTCTCACTTGATTAATCTCACATTTTACTTGTATTGGAAAGTATAGAAACTTTGCTTTCAGGGATTGATTGTTCTACAAGAGATTAAAGACTTCAAGATTTTTTTAAATATCTCTTTGTAAAGTAGAAAATCATTGTTGACCCGTAGTTTCTATTATGTGGTGAGGAATCAATGTGAGTGGCGGTTTTGTCATGAAATAGCCTAAAGGGGGAGATTGTAAGGATTCCCATTTGTTGATTGGCTTATTTCGTGAACAAACCACATTTTGGGGTTTGATGTGTAAGGGTAGTTTAGGTGATTGAGGAACAAGCTCAAAGTCCCTTTCAAGACCTCAAGGTATCAAGCACTCCAAAGGTATATCTTTAGTGCTTATTTTTCTTTAAAGAGATTTAGATTGCACACACTCACTTAGCATACTTGCATTTGTGTGCATACTCTTCACATGTCACATTTCACACTTGCACTTCCTTATTATATTTTTTTATGTGTGGATTTGTCCATAGATGAGTTCCGAGCGATTCGGAGACTTGTCTATATGTTTCAAATGATTTCCGAGACATTTGGGACATTCCGTGTTTTTATCGGAAACCGAAATTCAATTTCGAGCTTAAATTGGAAAGTTATGTAATTTTCTATATTTATAATTGAGTTCGTGTTAATTTTTCGAAGACGGAATTGAATTTCGAGGTTCGAGGTTAACTGGACTAAAGAATGCTCGGGTCTGAAGTCAGCTTAGTGTGGCATGATAGCCACACCTAGCATGGGGTGGCGTGTGAGCCACGGGCTCCCCACGCCCAAACCCCTTCTCTGCCCGCGTTGGAGCAACGGCACTCACACGGCTTCCCCTGTTTCATTTTGCTTTTGATTTTTCAAAGGCATTTTATTGTGTGTTGTAATTTTATGTGAGCTCATGTTCTTTGTGATTGCTTTGACTTTAATATGGCACTTCATTGCATCCTTGTTTTTCTCTCATGTGAGCTCACCTCACTTGATTAGCATCATTTAAATTTTTTTTGAAAAAAGTCAATCGGTACGTTTTTTTTGTTTGTTAAAGTATATATATGTGTGCATTTTGTTTTGTTAATATATATATATATATATATATATAAACGTGTAGACCTAATTTTGAAAAACCCAAATATATATATATATATATTTTTCTTTTTCATTCTTTTTAGGGTAAGCCACACACTTTTGAGAGACAAATTTCTTCAAGAGAGAAACTCCCAAGAACTTGTCTTTAACTCTCAAAACCCATTTTCATATGCATCAAAATATCATCTAAGCATTTTCTAGCATAGTTAGGATGTTTACTTGCATGGGTCTTGGTCAACACACTTCCCTTGGTATGTTCTTCACTATTATCATTTATAATTAGTGTTTTATTTATCAAGGCATCTCTTTTATTATTTGCTTGTTCTTAGATTAAAATCCAATATTCAAAATAGAGATTGTTGTGTTTGACATGATTGAGTGTTGTATTGTGATAGCTTTCTAGGTTTATTTAATCTATGTTTAGCTAAGCTTTATGACATGTCATTTAGCTCTTGATATCTAGGATTATTTTTATTGACATATTATTATCCTAGATAAGCATATAGGGTTCCCTAGCTCTACTTTGCATTTTGGATATTTTACATATTCACATAGGTTGCATAATGTCTTCATTGAGAATTAAGACTTGAGGCTAAGATTGCTTAGGCCTCAAGCAATTAGAACTAGAGCCACTTTTAAAGGCCCGCGTGGTAGAAGTGGGGGGTTATTGACCGGAGTGTTAGACGAAGTCTACATAGATTGTAAACTCCATTTCAATTAGTGGATTTCAAGGTTCGAGTGTGGCGCACTAAACAGCCCGTGGTTTTTTCCCAGTGGTTGGGTTTCCATGTATATATCAAGTGTTATTTAATTTCCACACCATATTACACTTGCTATATTATATTATCTATTAGGGGTATTTTCGTAATCTTGACTATACACGAAAATTAGGTAAAATTAGTTAAAATCTATTCACCCCCCCTCTATATATATATCATACACACCGCGTATTTGTTTCACTAGCAAAACTTGTCATCTTGCTACATCATTGGATTTTTTTTTTCAATGTTTAACACCACGAAATCAGTCGGGATAACTATTCCATCCACTAGAATAGGTATATCTTTTATCTCTCCATGTGGTGCTCGAGAAGTTCGATCCGCCAACATAAGCTTCTTCCTAGTTGGTTCTAGACCTACCAATCCTAACTTCTCATACAATGCCAAGGGCATCATATTGATGCTTGCTCCCAAGTCAAGCATTCCCTTTAGTATTTCACTTCCTCCAACCAATATGGGGATCACAAAACTCCCCGAATCATCTACTTTTGCTTGGAAAGCTTCTTCAAACATCATTGCTTCATTCTAGCTCCATCCATATTGATAAAATTTCCCTCCTTAGCTTGCTCAGTGTGACTTGGAAACTTCTCCTTTTCTTGCTTTTGGAGAGCTTCGGCAATTTGCCCCATTTGAGCCTCCAATTTTCTGAATGAAGCTTCTAAGTTGCCAAATCTTTGTCCACTAGCTTGCATGAAGTTTGTCAATGTGCTCTTGGCTCTTTGGAAACCTTGCATCATTCCTATCATTTCTTCATCAACACTATGGCGAGGTTGATAGTTACTAGATTGAGCATTATTGTTGTTGTTCCATTGATTACTTCCCCATTGATTTCCTCCTTGGGGGTATCCTCCTTGTTGATATCCACCTTGTTGCTCTTTCTGATGGTATCCACCTTGATTGTTGCCGCCTTGTTGGTATCCTTGTTGGTTCCTAAGTTGTTGGTTCCTAAGTTGTGGGTTCAATATGTAATTGTTGGACCAAGAGAGATTTGGATGGTTTCTCAATCCTGGGTTGTAAATGTTTGAGTAGGGGTTGTTCACTTGACCTTGGAAACCCATAGCTTGGACCTTTTCTTGCTTTTGCCCTTGATTCATGTTATTGAATCCTTTATCATTACTAAATTGATCACCAGAGCTACCCTCTTATCTTCCTAGCATCTTCACCCTGGCCTTGGGAAATCCCATGCTCTCAATGTAAGATGTCAAAGACACCATCTTCTTGTTCATCCTAGAGATCTCAATAGCGGTTTCCATGTTTGCATTTACATCAAATTTTCCTCCTCGAACACTGTTTGCATTCCTTTGTTGAGAGTTTTGTGCTAACATCTCATAGATCTCAATTGCGGTCTTTGTATCAAAAGAACCTCTGCAAGCATTATCCACCAATACTTGAGAGAAACGTGTGAGGCCACCTTGGAAACAAGACACTTTGTATTCTTCCGTGAACATGTGAGGTGGTGTAAGATCTTAGATTTGTGTTGGCTTGATTCCATTGCAAAACACTTTTTGTTTGTATTGCTTAGTTGCTTAGGTGTTTCGTGATTAGATCAAACTTCAAAGAAGGAAAGCAACGTCGCATGCAAAGTTCGTCTTCAAGAGGAAATATGCTTATTTGGATGCTAAGGTATCGAGATACTTCTTCCTCTTGCAAGGCATAAGTGCACACACACACAATTCATAGATTTGTGTCCTAGCATTGTAGTTCAAACATTTGGTATAACATTTTCACACACTTCTTAGTATGCACATGCATTGATCTCTAATAGATAAACATTGTAGAATTGCATGCTTTGTGACTATCTCTTTGATATGGCATGCTTGTGTGAATTAGTGTCTTTATGCTTTCGTATTTTTGTATTTGGAATTGAATATGCTCTATTATGATTCCTTATTGAGTTCCGATCGTTTTGGTTACTCATTCATAAGGTTTCGAGTCCAAACGATGTAGCTACGCTACTTTTCATTCTCATTCGTTGAGTTGACTTCATCGTCATTTTCCGAGATGATTTCTCAACCATTTCTCAAAGTTGTGTAGTCATCGTCGTGCATAAGGGAGTTACGGTTCGTAATCCAAAAATGGATTCAAAATCGGAGTTCGGATGCTCAAGATACGGCTGAAGAATGTGAGGGAGCGCGCGAGAGGCGAAGGTGGCCAAGAGGCCACGTGTGGCCCAAGCCGTGGTAAGCCGTGGCCCCACGGCTAGAGGGGCTCTCTGCCCCCGTGTGGCCCACGCGCCCCCCATGGGCTGGGTGATATGGCCATGCTCGATTGGCTCGTTTTTGCCTTCTCTCTCCTCCATTTAATCCTCTCTCCTTCCCTCCAAACATTTTGAAGATTTTTCAAGAACACTTTCAAAATTCTGCAGAATTTCTTCAAGTTTTAGTTTTAGTATTTTGATCATAACTTTCTCATACGAACTCAAAATTGATTGATTCAAAAGCCAAAATTGTTGGTCTTGATGAGAGCTACAAACCTCAAGCATTTCCAGAGGCAGCTGACTTCGCCATTCTTCCCAGTAGACTGATCTTCAATACGTGGTCAAGGTTGTTATGTTCAACTTCTTCTTTTTCATTTCATCTTTGATCATCTCTTTGATTCTTACTATTTGATTGATGAAATATGTTGAGAAGGATGTTAGATCATATGCTAGGGGTGTTTGATCATTTGTCAATTGAGTTTTAGCTTTGTGATTTCTCTTGAACATATATATGCTAAACTTGATTTTGTTTGAAATTGATTCTAGAAAAAGTATATATGAAGTGCCTCATGTTATTTTCTAGGTTTAATTTCATGATCTAAGAACTAGGATTTTAGTGTGATATATTGAATATTCATACCTTGTTATTGTTGATTTGCATGTTTTGATTTCTAGATAGTTGTGTGTTTTGGTTGATAAAAGCATATTCTAGATTATCATTGAACATGTACATTTAGCTTGATTGATCATCTAGCTTAATTTGATTGTGTTTGCATCACTTGCATCATGTAGATCATAGCCTTGCATTAGGTTGAAGTCTCTAGCAAAGTGAGTGAAGCTTTGTGGATAGAGCAAGGAAGTTTTGATTAGAGTCGGGAGGACTCGGATAATCAAGCAAGGAGACTTGTCTAGGGTCGGGAAGATCCAGATAGGCAAGCAAGAAATCTTCCTAGAGACGTGAGCGTCTTGGATAGGAAGTTGCTTTCTAGAGGTGTAGGACACATCTCAGATAGGAAGTAGGCTTGGTGATTCACTAGCCCGAGGGTAGATTAGGAGTTGATAGCTTGAGCGGATATCATGAGTTGATAGCTTGAGTGTGTAAGTCCTTTTTCACATAGTGGATTGCTTTGCCGGTGGTTGTGGTATCAACCCGTGGATGTTTCCTCTTTGAGGTTTTACCACGTAAAAAATACTTGTGTTCATTTTTGTTTTACTTTTCTTTATCTTCCATATCTTACATTGATTTCATATCTTGTAAATTGATTAACTCTTGTATTAGTGAAATCAATTCATTTGCTAAATCTAATCAAGTGTGCATTTTCTTTGTTATATTCCGTATCATTTTTAATATTGGAAGAATTTGAGTATATACATATTCACCCCCCCCCCCCCCCCTTTAGGTATATTTTGCACTACTACTTAAGGGAAATTTCATTTGGTATCAGAGCGGGTGTCTAGACGCACTTAGATAGATCCTTTCTTTGTAGTATTTTGTGTTTTTGTTTGTGATAATCATGATTAAGGAAATGTGTTCCTATGTGGCTTCTTTTGTTGAACATATTGACTTAGATGAGAAAAAGATCGATGATCTTACTTTTGAAAATGAACGTTTATCCAAAGTCAATATGTCCCTCAATAAGAAGCCAGAGAATCATGCTCTTGGCTCAAAAGAATTCAATGAACTTAAAGGCAAGATCTTAAGTCTAGAATTGAATCTAAAAGATAGAAATGATAGACTTAGCATCTTGAAGCAAGAAATTGAGCAAAAGGATATTTCTCTTGTTAGTGCTAAAAGGCTAGAAAATATGCTTAAAGCCAAAATTAGTGAGCACTTAACTCAAGAGAAAAAGTATGAACAATGGCTAGATAAATCACGAAAAGATGTTATGTTTAGTGATGACATAACGGAAAAATATGCCATTAAAATTAGGATGCTTTGTGAGAAACTTGATGAGGCTAATAATATGATTGGCAAGATGTCATCTAGCTCTAACAAAGTTGAACCCTCATTAAAAGTGGAAAGCATCCATGTGACAAAAGAGGTTTGGGTTATATCAATGAGAAGGAGACTCCTTCATCTAACAAATCTACTTTTGTCAAAGCAAGCATTGAAACAAATGTAGGTACACTCACTCAAGGTAAAGCTATGAAAGCTACCGGAGGATGCCTCTTCATCAACAAGGATGTTCAATGGAAGAACACAACAACATAAACATCAAGGAGCATTGTAAGGTTCCCATTTGTTGATTGGCTCATTTCATGGACAAACCACAGTGTTGGGGATTCTTGTAAGGGTAGCTTAAGTGTAGGTGTTATTGCTAAGGCCCTTTGAAGACCTCATTCTTGATAAGCATCGAAGGTAAATCTCTATGTGCTTACTTGTCTTGAAGAGATAGTTGCACACACTCACAACTCATGCATATGTTTAATCCTTATATGTTGTGTGTCTTATTTGTGTGCTTTAATGTTCATTAACATCTCTTCTTGCATGTTAGTTTGATTGCATCTTGTATATCAAATTGCCTTGTCATGCTTAGACTTAGGATTGCATTTTTGCTTTGGGCGCTCCCAAAAGCGCTCTACAGAAGCGCTGTACGAACAGCCCCCGTTGAGCGCTGTACAGACCTGATCGATTTAATTCGGTCGCTGTACGAGCGCTGTACAGGCGCTGTACAAAGCGCTGTACAGGGCGCTCTACGTAGAGCGCCCCTCTGTTTTCTCGTGAGAACAGAGCAGGGGCGCTGTATAGGCGCTGTACAGAAGCGCCCTACGTACAGCGCCCAAGGCAAAATAGTGGTGTCACTTATCAAAACGACCACACTTCATCTTGGCACCCTATATATATGCCACTTTGACTTTAGGTCAATTACAAGAGTTCATATTCAGATTTCATACTTAGGATATTTTTCATAGAGAAGAAAAATTCCAAGAACTCATTTTTATTATCTCAAACACTTTTTCATGATCATCAATCATCATGTTGATCATCTAGATGTCTTCTTGCATGGATTCTTCATCATACTTTGCTTGGTAAGCTTTTCACTAATATCTTACATATTTTGTGTTTCTCTTAACAAGCAATCTCAATTAATTACTTGTATGTTATTTTATATACTTTGAATACAAGTTTGAGATTAGTATGATGTATGTTTGAGAAGTTGTATTGTGATAGCTAATTAGGTTTTGTGCTTAATCTTGATTAGCTAAACTATTTGACATGTCATTTAGTTTGTGATATCTAGGATTGTTCTAATTGCATATTGATCATCTTAGATAAGCATATAGGGTTTCCCTTGCTCTATGTTGCATTTGGATATTCATATATGAAATTTCCCTTAATGTAGTAGCGAAATATACCTAGAGGGGGGGTGAATAGGTATAGGCTCCAAATTCTTCCAATTAAAAATAATGCGGAAAATTACAAGGCAAATGCACACTTGATAAGATTTAGCAAATGAATTGATTTAACTAAGACAAGAGTTAATCAATTTACAAGATGTGCAAACAATGTAATATATGGAAGATAAAAGAAAGTAAAGCAAAATTGAACACAATGATTTTAACGTGGTAAAACCTCAATGAGGAAACATCCACGGGTTGATACCACAACCACCGGCGAAGCAATCCACTATGTGAAAAAGGACTTACACACTCAAGCTATCACTCATGATATCCGCTCAAGCTATCAACTCCTAATCTACCCTCGGGCTAGTGAATCACCAAGCCTACTTCCTATCCGAGATGTGTCCTACACCTCTAGAAAGCAACTTCCTATCCAAGACGCTCACGTCTCTAGGAAGATTTCTTGCTTGCCTATCCGGATCCTCCCGACCCTAGACAAGACTTCCTTGCTTGATTATCCGAGTCCTCCCGACTCTAATCAAGGCTCCCTTGCTCTATCCACAAAGCTTCACTCACTTTGCTAGAGACTTCAACCTAATGCAAGGCTATGATCTAAAGTGATGCAAATGATGCAAGCACAATCAAATTAAGCTAGATGATCAATCAAGCAAAATGTACATGTTCAAAGATAGTCTAGAATATGATTTCAACACACAATCATAAAAGTTATCTAGAAATCAAGACATGCAAATCAATAAGAACAAAGGTATCAATATTCAATTTAGCACACTAAAAACCTAGTTCTTAGATCATGAAATAAAACATAGAAAATAACATGAAGCACATCACTCATACATTTTCTAGAATCAATTTCATGATAGTTCAAGTTTAGCACATAAATGTTCAAGACTAATTACAAAGCTAAAACTCAATTAACAAATGATCAAATAACCCTAGCATGTGATCTAACATACTTCTTAACAAATTTCATCAATCAAATGGAAAGAATCAATAGTTGATCAAAAATGAAATTGAAAAAGAAGAAGTTGAAAATCAAATACTGACCACGGACTGGAAATGGACCAGCTGAGAAAAATGCCGAAGTCAACTACCTCTAGAAATGCTTGGGGTTTGTAGCTCTCTTCGAGACCAACAATTTTGGTTTTTGAATCGAATGATTTCGAGTTCGTATGAGAGAGATATGATCAAAACAAGTAAATGAAAATTGTTGAAAAACTGATGCGGGAATTCAAGTGTTCTTCAAAAAATTGCATTAAGTGTGGAGGGAAGGAGGTTTGATAAAAAGGAGGGAAAAGGAGAGAATTTCCTGAGCAAATCACGTGCTGCCATGTCAGCACCCCGTGGGGGGCGCGTGGGGCCCACGGGAGCAGAAGTCTCCCTTGCCCGTGGGGTCCACGGCCTCCCACACGGGCTGGCCAAGTGGCCACACGTGATTTGCACACCTCTCGCGCTGATCCCTCGGTTCGTTGCCCCATAACTTGAGCATCCGACCTCCGATTTCGAATCTGTTTTCGGATTACGAACCGTGACTCCCTCACGCACGACTACGACTACTCAAATTTGAAAAATGGTTAAGAGATCATCTCGGAATCCGATGATGAAGTCAACACAACAAATGAGAACGAAAAGTAGCATAGTCAACTTGTTTGGACTCAAAACCTTATGAATGAGTAACCAAAACGAGCCGAACTCAATAAGGCATTAAATAAGAACATGTTCAAGTCCTAAACACAAAATACGAAAACAAATAAACACATATTCACACAAACATGCCATATCAAAGAGATAGTCACAAAGCATGCAATTTCACAATGTTTGTCAATACAAGATCAATGCATGAGCATGCTATGAAGTGTGTGAATGTGTTATACCAAATGTTTGAACCACGATGCAGGGACACACATGTATGAATTGTGTGTGTGTGCGCTAACGCCTTGCAAGAGGGTGGAAGTCAAGTTTTACCTTTGACGATTTTCACCTCTTGAAGACGACTTTTGCACTAGATGTTGCTCTTCACTCTTTGAGCTTCCTTTCTTCAAATAATGTCCTAAGCAACAACTAATACAATCATAGAGTGTTTTGCAATGGAATCAAGCCAATACAAATAGTGAACCTTACAATCTCCCCCTTTGGCTATTCCATTGGCAAAAACACTCAACCTCACCATACAATGTTTCACTCAAATAAACTCAAGATGATAGCATACTCTCAATCTCACATTACAAAGAAATTCCTAGACTAAAAATCTTCAAGTCTTCAAGAATTCCTCTTTCGGTCTTCAAGGTACCTATGAGAGAAAATTGTTAGGATTATGCTCAATAGCAAGAGTGTAATAGTGTTTTTGACAATCTATTCATATTAATAATGTGATTTCTAGTTTAACAAATCTTATAGCATTTATAGTTTAATTATTATAATTGTCAAAAGTAAATAATCATAAGGTCTAAAGACTATGAGAAAAGAAGAATTGTTCGTACATCTGGATATGTATGTGGTAGACACAATTCTTTAGTTAGTCTTGAATATTGTTCACAACTTAAGTTAAAGGTTGGGCACCTTTATCTTGTTAAAGTTGTAGAATTCTTTTGCTAGCATTTGAGTGGGATCAAATAAGATATGATGAGTCTAAAATCATCGGAGTGTCTTCGAGCAAAAGAATCTAGTGCACTGGGTGCATTGAACTGGATCACAATGAAATACTTTATCTATAATCGTCAGTAGATAAAAGTCTTTTCATTATCAAGACAATCGGAGAGTCTATCTTAATCCTGAGATAAGTGATGGACTTATGGTTGCAAGTGATATCATTTGAGTTATCAATGAGTACGATTATATCGCATAGTCTATCCTCGATAGTTTGGTGATATTCATTTGTTAATCGATAGAGGACTTCATTTATAGATATGGACATCGTGGCTCCATTTATTAAATGAGAGTATAATATCATCATATGGATGTTTTGAGGTAATTGGATATTAAATCTCAACGTTGAGTTTTCGATAGTGTCTATTGAAAACATGGCTTCTGGACAAGTCAAAATATCCAAGTTCAAAACGTGGTCATATGAGTAAATATGGTAACTTGGAGAGTTATAGGCGGTCTATGAACTCTTGGCGATTACTGATATTAATCACGAGGATACACTATCTCCAATATGATTGTCTAGGGTATGAATGAGGAACATCTTCCTTTTCTATCTTTATTTAAGAGTTCAGTTTTAGCTCTTTAGTGGAATGAGTTAAAATTAATGGATCGGACCTAAGTGAATCATTTGTTGATTGTGATTAGGTTATGTCTATTGAAGCTTAAATTTAGATGGCCCGCCAAGATCCACAATCCACACGGACTTGCATGGATCACTTGATATATTCTACCGGACCAATTTAAGGGTCCATCTAGAATTGCATTTAATATATTAAGAATATAATTTGCACATTATTTATGTAATGGGCTGCTCAATTATATTAATATATTAATGAATGACATGTGGGCTTGTTTCTTTTAGTAAGAATGGGTCTGGTTCACATGTGGGCTTTTTATTTAAAGTCCAATGGATTAAATAAAATAAGAAAATAATATTGAGCCCATATATATGATGTGGGCGGCAAGGCTAATTTATTAGTCTAATATATTATTTTATTTTATTGTTTGATTAAATGAGAATTAATTAATTTATTAATTAGTTATTTAATTAAGAAACAAAATCTTTTTCTGATCAGGAAATATGTTTCCTAGAGTTATACTATTGGTAGTAGTATACTAAAAGTAAAAGACTTATTTGGTAAGAAAATAAATAATAAGGTTTATTTATTTAATCAAATAAGGAAGTCTTTGAGATAGTCACAAATACACTAAAGAGTTGGATTAGAGTTTGGAATTCTAAGGAAATCTACCTAGGGTTAGGATTTAAGTCAAAAGACAAATCCTACATGGTAGATGATTTTGGCCACAATATATATATTATATATATTAAATATATAAGAACAAAAAATGTGGGTGCCGCAATGTATATATTGTTTTAGGCGTGCAAAGATATATTAATTGTTAGGTGAGTGGTGCAGAGTTATATACATTATATATGCATGTTAAAGTTATGCGGCAATATATAATATATATATACATAATATATTCGGCAACCCTAATTGAATAGGTTGAATTCGGCTAAACCTATTTGCAAGGCTTGAGAGTTTTTTTTTGCTTAAAAAAATAGAATCCAACTCTAGTGATTAGTGTGTGTTGATTTCAACTAAAACATAAAAGAGTGAATAGATTATTCTTTGATGGTACACTAGTTGCTTGTTCATCAATAAGCTTGTGTGTACAACATCGATTTAGGTTCACGCGAGTTTCGATCATTAGATTGAGAACTCAAAAGTGACCGGAATAATCTTAGTCTTCTTTTGATTGTTTTGTGACTAACAAAAGAAAAAGAAAAGTTTGTTTGTCCATTCTCAGGTTTGCAATTCAAAGAAAAGGGAGACCACGCTCCTAGGTGATTCACGTTCGTGCTAGGATTGAAGATCTTGCGGATTACCATCGACGTAAGTCAATCGGATCACGCGACAAAAGGTATTCTTCTTTTGTTGGTTTATATGTATGCTTAATTAATTAAAGGGTTTAAGGTTCATAAAAGGAAAATTTTTTAAAAGTCACTAAATCTATTTTTAGTCTCGCTTCCGCTGCGTGTACTACGGTATTTTTCCCTACAATTGGTATGAGAGCCTAGGTTGAACCCTTTTAATTAATTAATGTATATATATGTGGATCTATTTCTTTTTATTGTGATTATGCATGTTTAGAAAGAGATGGCACTCTAGGTATTCGCATATATAATTACATGTGATGTATGGATTTATATATGTTTTATGTGGATTGTTATTGCTCGATTTTGGTCCTAGATTTTCAATGTATTTTTGTTATGAAATTGTAACAAGAAGGGTGGTCTATCATCGCCATAATTCCTTCTTGGTAGTTGCTAGGTTTTATTTTTTTTATTTTTTAATATAGGTGCAGTATTTTTTTAATACTACTGCAGTTTTTTTATTTTAATTTTTTAGTGTGCAGTTTTTATTTTGTAAATATACTGCAGTGAATAAAAAAAAAAATTAATACTGCAGTATTTATTATTTTATACTGCCGTAATATATTTAGGTGTTGAAGATTCGAAGACACGAAGAAAAAGGAAACAACCGGAACCAAGAACGAGCACCATGCACACCCTAGGAGTGGATTGGGCTGCGCATGGCAAGCCCAAACTTCGTGGGCTGCGCACGGTAGCCCTGGGAGTCTTCATGGGCTGCGCACAGCAGCCCCTTTGTGGGGTTGTGGGTTGTGCACGCCCATGTGGTTGGGCCGAAGGAGGAGCGTATGGTTGATGGGCCACTTGAAGATCTTGTATTCCTAAACAATTGTAATTTACTTGTTTTTCTAGGATGGGCCAAAATTGTTGCTATTTAATTTATGTTTAAATATTACAATATTTGTTATTGTATGATAACATGACATATAGAATAGGAGTGCCATTCATATATCTCTTTGGTATGAACATGCATTGAATGATTTAGGTATCTAAATTGGCATCTAGATAACTTGGTAAATCATTCTATGGGATTTAATCACACGCCTTAAATAATTGAGTGGGAGAAGGTGTTTTTGTAACACCTATGGCCTCCAAGGTTAGTTGAGCTTAATTATTTATTGGTAATCCCCCCAAGGGGCGTCCATGAATGGAATTTAGCAACATACTTCCTTACAAGGATAGACTAGACAATGGACTCAAACGAGATCTACTCCCCAAGGAGGGATTTTCGTGAGAGAAAATTGAGGGTCGATATCTTGGTAACACACTCAATGTAATTTTATTGATATCCTCCCAAGAGTTCTTGTCAGTAAAATTGCAAGGCTAAAATTGAAAACGCTGGTTGTTATGTTAACAATTAGGTGGGACCTAGTCTAACTAGTAAATGGTGCGAACTCCCAAAGGAGGTGTAACATTTATGGGTGTTGGATCACCGTTGAATTTTTATGATTGAGTTATTTATTTAATTCAAGATAAATATTTAAAAGTGCTTTATCATGATTATTTACTCATATTTATTTTTTTATATTTAGAAATCATGACCCCATCCCTAATGAACATCTTAAAAGATAATATTTTAACCGGAGATAATTATATCACATGGAAAAGGAAAATTGGGTTGTTGCTGCAAGCTGAAAAACATAAGTTTATTCTGTCTACTCCTAAACCACTTGCTCCTACTTATGAATCTCGGATTCATTTGGTTGGTAAAGTTGCTACTGTTAAGGCCCGTCAAAAGGTCAAGGAACAACAGAAGAAAAAGCAACTTGGGCCTACCAAGAAGGAGACCAAGAAAGTAACCAAGATCAAAGGGAAGTGCTTCCTTTGTGGTGAAAAGGGACATTGGAAAAGAAATTGCCCAAAGTCCCAGAACAAGAAGGAACAAGGTAATATTAATTATCTTGAAACATGTTTTTTGGCAGATTCTACAGATTCTTGGATCATAGACTCTAGAGCCACAAATCATGTTTGCTATTCCTTATAGGGGTTCCAAGAAAGGAGAAAGTTGAATAAGAATGAAATCAACTTGCGTTTGGGCAACGGAACGTTAGTGTCTGCAAGTGCAGTGGGAGATATTAGAGTTAATCTAGATTCTTTTAGGCATTTAGATTTGATAGACGTTTATTATGTACCTCAATTCAAGAGAAATTTAATTTTAGTTTCTTGTTTGAATAAATTTGGGGATTCGGTTACTTTTAATAAAGATTTTATTATTAGTAAGAATAACAAATTTATTTGCAAAGGTACATTGGAAAACGGCTTATTCTTTTTGCATAAAAATATCTCTCACTCGTTAGACACAGAAATAACGGAACCTAATCATAAAAGAGTAAAATTATCAACAGATGAAACCTACCTTTGGCATTTACGCTTAGGTCATATTAACCTTAATAGGATTAAAAGATTGGTATGTGACGGACCTTTGAGTGACTTAAAGGTTGATGATCTACCAACTTGTGAATCTTGTTTGGAAGGTAAAATGACCAAAAGGACGTTCTCTACCAAAGGTGCAAGAGCCACTGAATGTTTAGGATTGATACACACTGATATATGTGGACCTATGAGCATTCAAGCTAGAGGTGGATATGAGTACTTCATCACCTTCACAGATGATTACTCGAGATTTGGTTATGTGTATCTCATGCGACATAAGTCGGATGCTTTCGACATGTTCAAAGCATTCAAAGCTGAATTGGAAAATCAGCTTGAGAAACACATAAAAAACTTGAGATCTGATCGTGGTGGAGAATATCTATCTGGTGAGTTTCAGCAATATCTTATTGATAATGGGATAGTTTTCTCAGTTTTCTGCACCAGGTACACCTCAACATAATGGGGGTAGCAGAAAGGAGAAATAGAACTCTTTTGGGTATGGTTAGGTCTATGTTGAGTTATTCAACACTTCCTATTTCTTTTTGGGGATATGCTTTACAAACTGCTATATACATTCTAAACGATGTACCATCTAAGTCTGTTCCTAAAACACCGCATGAGTTGTGGACTGGGCGCAAGCCTAGTTTACAACACTTAAGGATATTTTGTTGTCCTGCGCATGTGTTAAAAGGAAAGACAGAAAAGATGGAGTCCCGTTCAGAAACATGTATATTTGTAGGGTATCCAAAAGAAACTAAAGGACTATATGAATGATTTTGCGTCTAAAAGTAGAATTGTCCTGAATGAGATGTTAGGAGATACAATTCCACGAGAGGTTACACAACCAAACCCAATTGTAAGTTCCGATCCAACACAAGATCAACAACCTACCATTCCTCATCGTAGTGGGAGGGTTAGAACACAACCCGAAAGATACATCGGTCTGGGAGAATCAGTGGAGAATCTCCCGGACGACGATGATCCCTATACGTACAAGGAAGCTATGGAGTATGTTGATAGTCGCCATTGGCAAAAGGCAATGCAATCTGAGATTGAATCTATGTTCGATAACAAAGTCTGGTCCCTTGTAGACTTGCCTAAAGGGATAAACCCATTGGGTGCAAGTGGGTATACAAGAGGAAAAGAGGTATGGATGGAAAGGTGGAAACCTTTAAAGCTAGATTGGTAGCTAAAGGGTATACACAGAAAGAAGGTATCGATTACGAGGAAACCTTCTCTCCTGTGGCCATGCTTAAATCCATTAGGATACTCTTATCCATTACAGCATCTTTAGATCTAGAGATTTGGCAAATGGACGTCAAGACAGCTTTCCTTAATGGAAGTCTTGACGAAAGCATCTACATGATGCAACCAGAGGGATTCATTGAAAAAGGCCAAATGGAAAAGGTATGCAAGTTGCAGAAATCCATATATGGATTAAAGCAAGCATCCAGATCCTGGAACATAAGGTTCGATCAAGCTGTTAAAGGTTTTGGATTATTCAGAATCTTGACGAACCTTGTGTATACAAAGGATTAAAGGCAACAAGTTGGTTTTCCTGATTCTTTATGTTGATGATATACTACTCATTGGAAACGATGTAGGTGTATTGGCATCAGTAAAAGAATGGTTAGCAAAACAATTTGATATGAAGGACTTAGGAGAAGCAAGTTTTATTCTAGGTATCCAAGTAATAAGGGATAGAAAGAATTTAACGATTGCATTATCCCAAGCTTCATACATAGACAAGATCTTGTCTAGGTTTTCCATGCAGGATTCCAAGAAAGGTATGTTACCTTTCAGACATGGAATCAAGCTTTCTAAGGAACAAGTTCCTAAGAATGAGCATGAAGAGCAATTCATGAGTAGAGTTCCATATGCCTCGGCAGTTGGAAGTCTCATGTATGCAATGCTCTGTACTAGACCAGATATTTGTTTTGATGTTGGCATAGTTAGCAGGTTACAATCGAAACCTGGTCTTAATCACTGGACGGCAGTCAAGCATATTTTCAAGTATCTTAAGAGAACGAGAGATAATATGCTTGTATACTCTAGAGGGGATTTAATTCCCGTTGGGTATACAGATTCTGATTTCCAATCAGATTCTGACTCTAGAAAATCCACATCAGGGGCTGTGTTTACTATTGGAGGAGGAGCAGTTATATGGAGGAGTATCAAGCAATCTTGTATTGCTGATTCCACCATGGAAGCTGAGTATGTTGCTGCATGCGAGGCTGCCAAAGAGGCTATTTGGCTCCGCCAATTCTTGATTGACTTGGAAGTGGTTCCTAGTGCGAATAAGCAGATCACTATCTACTGTGACAACAGTGGAGCAGTGGCTAATTCGAAAGAACCAAGAAGTCATAAGAGAGGGAAAACACATTGAAAGGAAGTATCACCTTTTAAGGGAAATTTTATATATGGGTGAGAACATGGGAATGAGAGATATGACACATTTGCTATAGCGCAAGTGGGAGATTGTTAGGATTATGCTCAATAGCAAGAGTGTAATAGTGTTTTTGACAATCTATTCATATTAATAATGTGATTTCTAGTTTAACAAATCTTATAGCATTTATAGTTTAATTATTATAATTGTCAAAAGTAAATAATCATAAGGTCTAAAGACTATGAGAAAAGAAGAATTGTTCGTACATCTGGATATGTATGTGGTAGACACAATTCTTTAGTTAGTCTTGAATATTGTTCACAACTTAAGTTAAAGGTTGGGCACCTTTATCTTGTTAAAGTTGTAGAATTCTTTTGCTAGCATTTGAGTGAGATCAAATAAGATATGATGAGTCTAAAATCATCGGAGTGTCTTCGAGCAAAAGAATCTAGTGCACTGGGTGCATTGAACTGGATCACAATGAAATACTTTATCTATAATCGTCAGTAGATAAAAGTCTTTTCATTATCAAGACAATCGGAGAGTCTATCTTAATCCTGAGATAAGTGATGGACTTATGGTTGCAAGTGATATCATTTGAGTTATCAATGAGTACGATTATATCGCATAGTCTATCCTCGATAGTTTGGTGATATTCATTTGTTAATCGATAGAGGACTTCATTTATAGATATGGACATCGTGGCTCCATTTATTAAATGAGAGTATAATATCATCATATGGATGTTTTGAGGTAATTGGATATTAAATCTCAACGTTGAGTTTTCGATAGTGTCTATTGAAAACATGGCTTCTGGACAAGTCAAAATATCCAAGTTCAAAACGTGGTCATATGAGTAAATATGGTAACTTGGAGAGTTATAGGCGGTCTATGAACTCTTGGCGATTACTGATATTAATCACGAGGATACACTATCTCCAATATGATTGTCTAGGGTATGAATGAGGAACATCTTCCTTTTCTATCTTTATTTAAGAGTTCAGTTTTAGCTCTTTAGTGGAATGAGTTAAAATTAATGGATCGGACCTAAGTGAATCATTTGTTGATTGTGATTAGGTTATGTCTATTGAAGCTTAAATTTAGATGGCCCGCCAAGATCCACAATCCACACGGACTTGCATGGATCACTTGATATATTCTACCGGACCAATTTAAGGGTCCATCTAGAATTGCATTTAATATATTAAGAATATAATTTGCACATTATTTATGTAATGGGCTGCTCAATTATATTAATATATTAATGAATGACATGTGGGCTTGTTTCTTTTAGTAAGAATGGGTCTGGTTCACATGTGGGCTTTTATTTAAAGTCCAATGGATTAAATAAAATAAGAAAATAATATTGAGCCCATATATATATGATGTGGGCGGCAAGGCTAATTTATTAGTCTAATATATTATTTTATTTTATTGTTTGATTAAATGAGAATTAATTAATTTATTAATTAGTTATTTAATTAAGAAACAAAATCTTTTTCTGATCAGGAAATATGTTTCCTAGAGTTATACTATTGGTAGTAGTATACTAAAAGTAAAAGACTTATTTGGTAAGAAAATAAATAATAAGGTTTATTTATTTAATCAAATAAGGAAGTCTTTGAGATAGTCACAAATACACTAAAGAGTTGGATTAGAGTTTGGAATTCTAAGGAAATCTACCTAGGGTTAGGATTTAAGTCAAAAGACAAATCCTACATGGTAGATGATTTTGGCCACAATATATATTATATATATTAAATATATAAGAACAAAAAATGTGGGTGCCGCAATGTATATATTGTTTTAGGCGTGCAAAGATATATTAATTGTTAGGTGAGTGGTGCAGAGTTATATACATTATATATGCATGTTAAAGTTATGCAGAAATATATAATATATATATATACATAATATATTCGGCAACCCTAATTGAATAGGTTGAATTCGGCTAAACCTATTTGCAAGGCTTGAGAGTTTTTTTTTGCTTAAAAAAATAGAATCCAACTCTAGTGATTAGTGTGTGTTGATTTCAACTAAAACATAAAAGAGTGAATAGATTATTCTTTGATGGTACACTAGTTGCTTGTTCATCAATAAGCTTGTGTGTACAACATCGATTTAGGTTCACGCGAGTTTCGATCATTAGATTGAGAACTCAAAAGTGACCGGAATAATCTTAGTCTTCTTTTGATTGTTTTGTGACTAACAAAAGAAAAAGAAAAGTTTGTTTGTCCATTCTCAGGTTTGCAATTCAAAGAAAAGGGAGACCACGCTCCTAGGTGATTCACGTTCGTGCTAGGATTGAAGATCTTGCGGATTACCATCGACGTAAGTCAATCGGATCACGCGACAAAAGGTATTCTTCTTTTGTTGGTTTATATGTATGCTTAATTAATTAAAGGGTTTAAGGTTCATAAAAGGAAAATTTTTTAAAAGTCACTAAATCTATTTTTAGTCTCGCTTCCGCTGCGTGTACTACGGTATTTTTCCCTACAAAAATAGCAACCAAACAAGAGATCTTCTCTAAAGAAGAATGGTGAGTTATTTAACCAAACAACAAACAAAGAAGATATCCCTTATCTCATACACAAATGCATTATCTCAAGTGAATAAAATATGTTCAAGTTAAAGCATTCCCTTAGTTTCCCAATTTCTAAGAACCAACTATCCTTAACATTGTCAAGAAAGAATTCTTTCTCCCCCTTAAGACAAGAATTCTCCCCCTTAAGACAAAGTCACAATTAAGCACAAAGAGGAATAAGATTCACACAATTGGAACAATTTCCACACAAGGTGTGAAGTATACAAAAACTCCCCAATATCAAACATGGTGAGGTATACATTTTCTCCCCCTTTTTGTCAAGGAATAGACAAGGGACACAAGAGATAAAGAACGAGATATTAAGCAAACAAATCGTATAGAAAGCGAAAGTTGAATAAACTAAAGCTCCCCCTTAACATATGCTCCATATATTATCAACAAGTAGATTTGTTCACAAGGGACTTCACACAATCACACAATCAAGCAATAAGAGAAAATATTTCATAACTTGTCAAAGTTCAAGAGAGAATCATAGATTTTCATTAATCTCTCAAAAATATTCTCACATTGCTAATGAATCAAGCACATAAGCAAAGTGTGTGTGTGTGAATGCTTCTCAAATATATAGTAGGAGTAATTGTGATATCAACATGCAAACTCTATCCACACCTATCCATCTAAAGCCTTTCCAAAAATAGGTCAAACCGATATTCATCCGGATTTTTGCTTTTAAAATGAATAGATATCAACATATGAGCGTGTGTGTGCATGTGGCTCGTTTTCCCTGTTTCTATTTGTCAACCCGAGCTATTTCACAATTCTCAACTATACACCAATAAGCCTTTTATTTTTCATTTCTTTTAGGCTTAGAATCAAAGAATTTTTTTTTTTAATGATTCATTTCAACACTTCTTTGATTTTACTAACAAAAACATATACTCCTCATGGTGGCTTTCACTCATCACAATGGCGTAGCCCTTTCCTACATTGGGTGGCTTCATAACCAAGGTGTGTAGCCCTTTCCATGAGGGTGCTCGTTGATTACTATGTAGTGCCGAAGCAAAATGGATACATACCATAGGTCATCTATAATGTACTTAACAATAAACTTCTAGATGCATCCATTATCTACACATATTCAACCACATAAACTCAAAAACTAAAACATACAAGAGAAGCATTAGTGCACTTTTCAAAAATAAGATTTTCAAGCTCAAGTGCATGATCTAAAAACAATAAAAGATACTTGTTAAAGATCATTACTTCTCAAGTGAGTAGCTCTCAAAGACAATGATATACAATTAAAGTTTTGCTCATCAAGCCACTCACAATCTGTAAGGTTCATGATGTGTATTGGCTTGATTCCATTGCAAAACACTCCATATTTGTATTAGTTGTTGCTTATGACATTATTTGAAGAAAGGAAGCTTAAAAAGTGAAGAGCAACGTCTAGTGCAAAAGTCGTCTTCAAGAGGTGAAAAACGTCAAAGGTAAATCTTGACTTCCATCCTCTTGCAAGGCGTTAGCGCACACACACACAATTCATACATGTGTGTCCCTGCATCGTGGTTCAAACATTTGGTATAACACATTCACACACTTCATAGCATGCTCATGCATTGATCTTGTATTGTCAAACATTGTGAAATTGCATGCTTTGTGACTATCTCTTTGATATGGCATGTTTGTGTGAATATGTGTTTATTTGTTTCCGTATTTTGTGTTTAGGACTTGAACATGTTCTTATTTAATGCCTTATTGCAGTTCCGGTCAGTTTCGGTTACTCATTCATAAGGTTTTGAGTCCAAACAAGTTGACTATGCTACTTTTCGTTCTCATTTGTTGTGTTGACTTCATCATCGGATTCCGAGATGATTTCTCAACCATTTTTCAAATTTGAGTAGTCGTAGTCGTGCATGAGGGAGTCACAGGTTCAGTAATCTGAAAACGGATTCGAAATCGGAGTTCGGATGCCCAAGATACGGCTGAAGAACGTGAGAGTGCGCGAGAGAGGCTAGAGTGGCCATGAGACCACGTGTGCCCCTCCCCGTGGGGGAGGCCGTGGGGCCCACGGCCAGGGACCCTCTCTGGTCCCGTGTGGCCCACGCGCCCCCCACGGGAGGGTGACGTGGCTCATGGTGATTGGCCCTGAAAAAACCTTCTCTTTCCTCCTTTTAAACTCCTCTCCTTCCCTCCTCACTTGTTGAAGAACTTGAAGTGATTTTCACGAAATTCTGCAGTTTTCTTCAAATTTTCTTTTTCTTATTTTGATCATAACTTTCTCATACGAACTCGAAATCAATCGATTCAAAAACCAAAATTGTTGGTCTTGAAGAGAGCTACAAATCCCAAGCATTTTCAGAGGCATTTGACTTCTACATGTTTCCCAGCAGTCTCATTTTCAGTACGTGGTCAGGTTGTTTGTTTCAACTTCTTCTTTTTCAATTTCATCTTTGATCATCTCTTGATTCTTACTATTTGATTGGTGAAATTTGTTAAGAAGTATGTTAGATCATATGCTTGGGGTGTTTGATCATTTGTTAATTGAGTTTTAGCTTTGTGATTTGTTTTGAACATATATGTGCTAAACTTGATTTATCATGAAATTGATTCTAGAAAATGTATGTGTGATGTGCTTCATGTTATTTTCTATGTTTAATTTCATGATCTAAGAACTAGGTTTTTAGTGTGATATATTGAATATTCATACCTTGTTCTTATTGATTTACATGTCTTGATTTCTAGATAATCTTTGTGATTGTGTGTTGGAAGTATATTCTAGATTGTCATTGAACATGTACATTTTGCTTGATTGATCATCTAGCTTAATTTGTTTGTGTTTGCATCACTTGCATCACTTTAGATCATAGCCTTGCATTAGGTTGAAGTCTCTAGCAAAGTGAGTGAAGCTTTGTGGATAGAGCAAGGGAGCCTTGATTAGAGTCGGGAGGACTCGGATAATCAAGCAAGGAAGTCTTGTCTAGGGTCGGGAGGATCCGGATAGGCAAGCGAGAAATCTTCCTAGAGACGTGAGCGTCTTGGATAGGAAGTTGCTTTCTAGAGGTGTAGGACACATCTCGGATAGGAAGTAGGCTTGGTGATTCACTAGCCCGAGGGTAGATTAGGAGTTGATAGCTTGAGCGGATATCATGTGTTGATAGCTTGAGTGTGTAAGTCCTTTTCATATAGTGGATTGCTTTGCCGGTGGTTGTGGTATCAACCCGTGGATGTTTCCTCTTTGAGGTTTTACCACGTAAAAAATACTTGTGTTCATTTTTGTTTTTACTTTTCTTTATCTTCCATATCTTACATTGATTGCATATCTTGTAAATTGATTAACTCTTGTATTAGTGAAATCAATTCATTTGCTAAATCTAATCAAGTGTGCATTTTCTTTGTTGTATTCCGCATCATTTTTAATATTGGAAGAATTTGAGTAAATACCTATTCACCGCCCCCCCCCCCCCCCCCCCCCCCCCCCCCCTCTAGGTATATTTTACACTATATTGCTTAAGGGAATTTCACAATCACACAAAGACATCAATCAACACAAATCATGCCAATGGACATTCTAAGAGTTTTAAACCTCTCTTTGTCCAAGGGCTTAGTGAACAAGTCCGCAAGTTGATTTTTAGTAGGCAAATGCTCTAGAGTAACAATAGAATGTTCAACTAGATCTCTAATGAAATGATGCCTAATGTCTATGTGTTTAGTGCGGGAGTGTTGAACCGGATTTTTAGAGATGTTAATGGCACTTAAATTATCACAATAAAGTGTCATTTTTCCTTGTTCTATCTCATAATCCTTAAGGATTTGTTTCATCCAAAGTAATTGTGTGCAAGCACTTCCGGCCGCAATGTATTCGGCTTCGGAAGAGGAAAGGGAAACCGAATTTTGTTTCTTACTTGACCAAGAAACCAAGTTATTACCAACATAAAAGCAACCGCCCGATGTGCTTTTTCGGTCATCTATATTTCCCGCCCAATCCGCATCACAATAGCCTACAAGGATATCATTAGTATCAAATGAATAAAATAGACCAAGACTATGAGTTCCTTTGATGTACCTAATGATCCTCTTGACGGCTTTTAAGTGAGATTCCTTGGGATTTGCTTGGAATCTAGCACACAAGCCAACACTAAAGCAAATATCGGGTCTACTAGCCGTTAGGTAAAGTAGACTACCTATCATGCTTCTATAAAGGCTTTGGTCAACACTTTTCCCTTTTTCATCTTTGTCAAGTTTTAAAGTGGTGCTCATGGGAGTTTCAAAATCTTTTCCATTTTCTAGGCCAAATCTCTTAACTAGATTTTTAGCATATTTAGATTGATTCAACATTATGCCCATGCTAGTTTGCTTCACTTGCATTCCTAGAAAATAATTCAACTCACCCACCATACTCATTTCAAATTCACTTGACATAACACTAACAAATTCATCAACCTTGGTTTTATTAGTAGACCCAAAAACAATGTCATCAACATATATTTGTGCAACAAAAATATCATGATCATGATGTTTTATAAACAAAGTTCTATCAATGCCACCTCTCCTATATTGGTTGTCAACAAGATATTGAGTCAACCTATCATACCAAGCTCTTGGAGCTTGTTTAAGGCCATAGAGAACCTTTTTCAATTTAAACACATGATTAGGAGAGTGTGGGTCTACAAAACCCTTAGGTTGTTCAACATACACTTCTTCTTGAAGGTATCCATTGAGAAAAGCACTTTTGACATCCATTTGAAATAATTTGAACTTTTTAATGCATGCAATGGACAACAAAAGTCTAATGGACTCGAGACGAGCAACCGGGGCAAACGTCTCATCAAAGTCAACACCCTCCACTTGAGTGTAACCTTGAGCCACTAGTCTAGCTTTATTCCTCACAATCTTGCCACTTTCATCGGTCTTATTCCTAAACACCCATTTAGTGCCAATTACATTTATATCTTTGGGTCTAGGAACTAAAGACCACACTTCATTCCTCTCAAATTGATTAAGTTCATCTTGCATAGCTCCAACCCAATATTCATCAACAATTGCTTCATTAATGTTTTTGGGTTCAATTTGAGAAGTGTAGCAAGCATAGGATATTTGGTTAGCAATTTGATTTCTTGTTCTAACCCCTTCATTTAAATCACCTATGATGTCTCCTTGATAGTGTAAGTTTCTAAGTCTTGGGTGAGAATGTTCAACAACTTGGTCATTTTGTTGATTATCATTTAAAGCATTTTCCAACCCTTGACTTACAACTTCAACATGACTATCAATTTCATCATCTTGACTAGAAACACTACTAGCCACATCAATAGGTGTATTAGTGTCATTTAACATGTTTTCTTTAGATTCATTGACACCATTATCATCACACAAATTAAGCATGCTAAGATCATCTATCTTCACATTGATAGACTCCATGATAGTCTTAGTAGTCAAGTTAAAGACTCTATATGCACGACTATTAATAGCATACCCAAGAAAGAGACCAACATCACTTTTTGCATCAAACTTTCCTAAGTGATCTCTATCATTCAAAATATAACATTTACTCCCAAAAGTGTGGAAGTAACTCACATTAGGCTTCTTGCCTTTCCAAAGTTCATAGGACGTTTGTTTTGTGCCGGGCCTTTTGAAAACACGATTTGACACATAACAAGCGGTATTGACCGCCTCGGCCCATAGGTTTCTAGGGACTTTCTTGCTATTGAGCATGACCCTAGCCATCTCTTGCAAGACACGATTTTTCCTCTCAACAACACCATTTTGTTGAGGAGTTCTAGGTGCGGAGAACTCATGAGAAATCCCTAAACCATCACAAAACTCACTAAATTTTGCATTTTCAAATTCCGTCCCATGATCACTCCTAATGCGACATATTTTCTTGATATCAAGACCTTTTTCATTTTGAACTTGATTACAAAACTTTTTAAAGTAATCAAAAGCCTCGGTCTTGTTTCTAAGAAAATAAACCCAAGTAAACCTAGAGAAGTCATCAACGCATACAAAAATGTATTTTTTGCCATTAATGCTCTCGGTTTGAATTGGCCCCATTAGGTCCATATGCACAAGTTCTAAAGGTCTCTTGGTAGCTATGTAAGAATTTTTTTTATGAGGCACTTTGGTTTGCTTATCTAATTGGCAAGGTTCACAAACCACCTCAAGCTTTTTACCAAGATTAGGAAGACCTCTAACAATGCCATGTTTTTCAAGCTTTTTCAAATCTTTAAAATTCATGTGACCCAAACGTTGATGCCACAAATCAAGCTTATTGCACTCATGTGCCATGTTGCATGTGAGAGGATCTATCTCAAGACAATAGCAATTGTCTATAGACCTTTTGACTCTTAGGACGACATCGCCCTTTTTATCAATTATAGTGCATACATCTTTGTTAAAACTAACTTCTTGAAAAATTTCACACAAGTGAGTAATTCTTATCAAGTTAGCTTGTAACCCATCAACATACAAAGTATTGCGAAGTTTAGGCAATCCGGGGATACAAATTGTTCCCTTGCCAAGAACTTGCTTTTTGGTACCATCACCAAAAGTAACCCAACCTCCATCCTTTAAAACAAGATTCTTAAAGAACTCTTTGTTCCCGGTCATGTTCTTAGAGCAACCGCTATCTAGGTACCAAGAATAGGAGGAGTTGGCACGTAAGGCATATTGTGCAACATTACATTTAGATGTGTCTTTTCTAATCCACACATTTTTCACAACATGCTTCTCACTCTTACTTCTAACATGCTTTGACTCAATATTAGGCTTTTCAACATGCACCTTGACCTCATTGGTCACATCTTCAAAAATATCAAACAAAGCATTATCAATTTTCTTATGCATAGTAGAGTGAGGCACAACACAAGATTTAGCAAGCAAGTCATCAACAACTCTTTCAACAACATGCTTTTCCAAGGTCTTCCTAGGTCTATTTCTATATCCATACATGGATGATTGCCTAGGTCCATTCAAAGACATATCATGAAAAGCATTATCAAGTTTGCATTTCCGAATGTACTCAAAGCATCTAGGTCGAATATGTCCTATCATATTACAATGATGACAAATAGGAATAAATTTGAGAAGTTTACCATTTGCATTTGCTTCCATAGCATTTGGTCTTCTCACAATTTTACCTCTTTGAAGAGCAACCCTTGATGCTTCACCTCTTGCATTTGAGGTTGTTGCTTCTTGATGCTTAAGTTGTTGAGTTCTCCCATTGAACATCCTTGTTGATGAAGAGGCACCTCCGGTAGCTTTCATAGCTTTACCTTGAGAGAGTATACCTACAATTGATTCAATGCTTGCTTTGACAAAAGTAGATTTGTTAGATGAAGGAGTCTCCTTCTCATTGATATAACCCAAACCTCTTTTGTCACATGGATGCTTTCCACTTTTAATGAGGGTGTCAACTTTATTAGAACAAGATGACATCTTGCTAATCACCCTATTAGCCTCATCAAGTTTCTCACGAAGCATCCTAAGTTCAATGGCATATTTTTCCGCTTTGTTATCACTAAACAAAACATCTTTATGTGATTTATCAAACCATTGTTCATACTTTTTCTCTTGATTTAAATGCTCATTAAGTTTGGATTTAAGCACGTTTTCAAGTTTCTTAGCATTAACAAGAGAACAATCTCTTTGCTCAATTTCTTGCTTCAAGATACCAAGTCTATCATTGCTATCTTTAAGATTCAATTCTAGACTTAGAATCTTGTCTTTAAGTTCATCGAATTCTTTTGAGCCAAGAGCATGATCTTCTAGCTTCTTGTTGAGGGACATATTGACTTTGGATAAACATTCATTTTCAAAAGTAAGATCATTGATCTTTTTCTCATCTAAGTCAATATGTTCAACAAAAGAAGCCACATAGGAATATACTTCCTTAATCATGATTTTATCACAAACAAAAAAAAAAATCAAACACAAAAATACTACAAAGAAAGGATCAATCTAAGTGCGTCTAGACACCCGCTCTGATACCAAATGAAATTTCCCTTAATGTAGTAGCGAAATATACCTAGAGGGGGGGTGAATAGGTATAGGCTCCAAATTCTTCCAATTAAAAATAATGCGGAAAATTACAAGGCAAATGCACACTTGATAAGATTTAGCAAATGAATTGATTTCACTAAGACAAGAGTTAATCAATTTACAAGATGTGCAAACAATGTAATATATGGAAGATAAAAGAAAGTAAAGCAAAATTGAACACAATGATTTTAACGTGGTAAAACCTCAATGAGGAAACATCCACGGGTTGATACCACAACCATCGGCGAAGCAATCCACTATGTGAAAAAGGACTTACACACTCAAGCTATCACTCATGATATCCGCTCAAGCTATCAACTCCTAATCTACCCTCGGGCTAGTGAATCACCAAGCCTACTTCCTATCCGAGATGTGTCCTACACCTCTAGAAAGCAACTTCCTATCCAAGACGCTCACGTCTCTAGGAAGATTTCTTGCTTGCCTATCCGGATCCTCCCGACCCTAGACAAGACTTCCTTGCTTGATTATCCGAGTCCTCCCGACTCTAATCAAGGCTCCCTTGCTCTATCCACAAAGCTTCACTCACTTTGCTAGAGACTTCAACCTAATGCAAGGCTATGATCTAAAGTGATGCAAATGATGCAAGCACAATCAAATTAAGCTAGATGATCAATCAAGCAAAATGTACATGTTCAAAGATAGTCTAGAATATGATTTCAACACACAATCATAAAAGTTATCTAGAAATCAAGACATGCAAATCAATAAGAACAAATGTATCAATATTCAATTTAGCACACTAAAAACCTAGTTCTTAGATCATGAAATAAAACATAGAAAATAACATGAAGCACATCACTCATACATTTTCTAGAATCAATTTCATGATAGTTCAAGTTTAGCACATAAATGTTCAAGACTAATTACAAAGCTAAAACTCAATTAACAAATGATCAAATAACCCTAGCATGTGATCTAACATACTTCTTAACAAATTTCATCAATCAAATGGAAAGAATCAATAGTTGATCAAAAATGAAATTGAAAAAGAAGAAGTTGAAAATCAAATACTGACCACGGACTAGAAATGGACCAGCTGAGAAAAATGCCGAAGTCAACTGCCTCTGGAAATGCTTGGGATTTGTAGCTCTCTTCGAGACCAACAATTTTGGTTTTTGAATCGAATGATTTCGAGTTCGTATGAGAGAGATATGATCAAAACAAGTAAATGAAAATTGTTGAAAAACTGATGCGGGAATTCGAGTGTTCTTCAAAAAATTGCATTAAGTGTGGAGGGAAGGAGGTTTGATTAAAAGGAGGGAAAAGGAGAGAATTTCCGAGCAAATCACGTGCTGCCATGTCAGCACCCCGTGGGGGGCGCGTGGGGCCCACGGGAGCAGAAGGCTCCCTTGCCCGTGGGGCCCACGGCCTCCCACACGGGCTGGCCAAGTGGCCACACGTGATTTGCACACCTCTCGCGCGCTCCCTCGGTTCGTTGCCCCATAACTTGAGCATTCGACCTCCGATTTCGAATCTGTTTTCGGATTACGAACCATGACTCCCTCACGCACGACTACGACTACTCAACTTTGAAAAATGGTTGAGAGATCATCTCGGAATCCGACGATGAAGTCAACACAACAAATGAGAACGAAAAGTAGCATAGTCAACTTGTTTGGACTCGAAACCTTATGAATGAGTAACCAAAACGACCGGAACTCAATAAGGCATTAAATAAGAACATGTTCAAGTCCTAAACACAAAATACGAAAACAAATAAACACATATTCACACAAACATGCCATATCAAAGAGATAGTCACAAAGCATGCAATTTCACAATGTTTGTCAATACATGATCAATGCATGAGCATGCTATGAAGTGTGTGAATGTGTTATACCAAATGTTTGAACCACGATGCAGGGACACACATGTATGAATTGTGTGTGTGTGCGCTAACGCCTTGCAAGAGGGTGGAAGTCAAGTTTTACCTTTGACGATTTTCACCTCTTGAAGACGACTTTTGCACTAGATGTTGCTCTTCACTCTTTGAGCTTCCTTTCTTCAAATAATGTCCTAAGCAACAACTAATACAATCATAGAGTGTTTTGCAATGGAATCAAGCCAATACAAATAGTGAACCTTACAATATATTCACTTAGGGTGTTATTCTCTTCATAGAGAAAGTAAGTCTTGTGTGTAGCATCCAGGATTAAGTTGCTTAGATCGCAAGCAAATTGGACTAGGTTCACTCATACCGGGATTAGGTAGGTGTGTGATTGCTTCCGGGATTAGGTTGTAATCGTTTACACATTTAGTGGATTCGAGGTTCGAGTGTGGCTTACTTACTAGCCCGTGGTTATTCCCGTGAGGGTTTCCACGTAAAAATCAAGTCTTATTTAATTTCCGCATTTTATACTTGATTTGTTGCTTTATCTAGTTAGGGGTAAATTCGTAATTTTGACTTAATACGAAAAATTGGGTAATAAGCTTAAAATCTATTCACCCCCCCCCCCCCCCCCCCCCCTCTAGATAGTTTTATACACACCGTGCTATATTTTGTTTCAAGCATCAACCTCAAATGCAAGAAGTGGAGCATCAAGGGTTGCATATCAAAGAGGAAAAATTATGAGAAGTTCAAAGGAGTTGGAAGCAAATGCAAATGGTAAATTTCTCAAATTTATTCCTATTTGTCATCATTGTAATATGATAGGACATATTCGACCTAGATGTTTTGAGTATATTCAGAAATGCAAACTTGATAATGCTTTTCATGATATGTCTTTGAATGGACCTAGGCAATCATCCATGTATGGATATAAAAATAGACCTACGAAGACCTTGGAAAAGCATGTTGTGGAAAAAGTTGTTGATGACTTGCTTGCTAAATCTTGTGTTGTGCCTCACTTTACTATGCATAAGAAAGTTGATAATGCTTTGTTTGATATTTTTGAAAATGTGACCAATGAGGTCAAGGTGCATGTTAAAAAGCCTAACATTGAGTCAAAGCATGTTAGAAGTAAGAGTGAGAGGCATGTTGTGAAAAATGTGTGGATTAGAAAAGACACATATAAATGTCATGTTGCACAATATGTTTTACGTGCCAACTCCTCCTATTCTTGGTACCTAGATAGCGGTTGCTCTAGGAACATGACCGGGAACAAAGAGTTCTTTAAGAATCTTATTTTAAAGGATGGAGGTTGGGTTACTTTTAGTGATGGTACCAAAAAGCAAGTTCTTGGCAAGGGAACAATTTGTATCCCCGGATTGCCTAAACTTCGCAGTACTTTGTATGTTGATGGGTTACAAGCTCACTTGATAAGCATTACTCACTTGTGTGAAATTTTTAAAGAAGTTAGTTTTAACAAAGATGTGTGCACTATAATTGATAAAAAGGACAATGTTGTCCTAAGAGTCAAAAGGTCTATAGACAATTGCTATTTTCTTGAGATAGATCATCTAACTTGCAACATGGCACATGAGTGCAACAAGCTTGATTTGTGGCATCAACGTTTGGGTCACATGAATTTTAAAGATTTGAAAAAGCTTGAAAAACATGGCATTGTTAGAGGTTATCCTAATCTTGGTAAAAAGCTTGAGGTGGTTTGTGAACCTTGCCAATTAGGTAAGCAAACCAAAGTGTCTCATAAGAAAAATTCTTACATAGCTACCAAGAGACCTTTAGAACTTGTGCACATGGACCTAATGGGGCCAATTCAAACCGAGAGCATTAATGGCAAAAGGTACATTTTTGTATGCGTTGATGACTTCTCTAGGTTTACTTGGGTTTATTTTCTTATAAATAAGACCGAGGCTTTTGATTACTTTAAAAAGATTTGTAATTAAGTTCAAAATGAAAAAGGTCTTGATATCAAGAAAATATGTCGCATTAAGAGTGATCATGGGACGGAATTTGAAAATGCAAAATTTAGTGAGTTTTGTGATAGTTTAGGGATTTCTCATGAGTTCTCCGCACCTAGAACTCCTCAACAAAATGGTGTTGTTGAGAGGAAAAACCGTGTCTTGCAAGAGATGGCTAGGGTCATGCTCAATAGCAAGAAAGTCCCTAGAAACCTATGGGCCAAGGCGGTCAATACCGCTTGTTATGTGTCTAATTGTGTTTTTAAGATGCCCGGCACAAAACAAACGTCCTATGAGCTATGGATGGGCAAGAAGCCCAATGTGAGTTACTTCCACACTTTTGGGAGTAGATGTTATATTTTGAATGATAGAGATCACTTAGGAAAGTTTGATGCTAAAAGTGATGTTGGTCTCTTTCTTGGGTATGCTATTAATAGTCGTGCATATAGAGTCTTTAATTTGACTACTAAGACTATCATGGAGTCTATCAATGTGAAGATAGATGATCTTAGCATGCTTAATTTGTGTGATGATAATGGTGTCAATGAACCTAAAGAAAACATGTTGAATGACACTAAAACACCTATTGATATGGCTAGTAGTGTTTCTAGTTAAGATGATGAAAATGATAGTCATGTTGAAGTTGAAAGTCAAGGGTTGGAAAATGTTTTAAATGATAATCAACAAAATGACCAAGTTGTTGAACATTCTCACCCAAGACTTAGAAACTTACACTATCAAGAAGACATGATAGGTGATTTAAATGAAGGGGTTAGAACAAGAAATCAAATTGCTAACCAAATTTCTTATGCTTGCTACACTTCTCAAATTGAACCCAAAAATATTAATGAAGCAATTATTGATGAATATTGGGTTGGGGCTATGCAAGATGAACTTAATCAATTTGAGAGGAATGAAGTGTGGTCCTTGGTTCCTAGACCCAAAGATATAAATGTAATTGGCACTAAATGGGTGTTTAGGAATAAGACCGATGAAAGTGGCAAGATTGTGAGGAATAAAGCTAGACTAGTGGCTCAAGGTTATACTCAAGTGGAGGGTGTTGACTTTGATGAGACGTTTGCCCCGGTTGCTTGTCTTGAGTCCATTAGACTTTTGTTGTCCATTGCATGCATTAAAAAGTTAAAATTATTTCAAATGGATGTCAAAAGTGCTTTCCTTAATGGATACCTTTAAGAAGAAGTGTATATTGAACAACCTAAGGGTTTTGTAGACCCACACTCTCCTAATCATGTGTTTAAATTGAAAAAGGCTCTCTATGGCATTAAAAAAGCTCCAAGAGCTTGGTATGATCGGTTGACTCAATATCTTATTGACAATCAATATAGGAGAGGTGGCATTGATAGAACTTTGTTTATCAAACATCATGATCATGATCTTTTTGTTGCACAAATATATGTTGATGACATTGTTTTTGGGTCTACTAATAAAACCAAGGTTGATGAATTTGTAAGTGTTATGTCAAGTGAATTTGAAATGAGTATGGTGGGTGAGTTGAATTATTTTCTAGGAATGCAAGTAAAGCAAACTAGCATGGGCATAATGTTGAATCAATCTAAATGTGCTAAAAATCTAGTTAAGAGATTTGGCCTAGAAAATGGAAAAGATTTTGAAACTCCCATGAGCACCACTTTAAAACTTGACAAAGATGAAAAAGGGAAAAGTGTTGACCAAAGTCTTTATAGAAGCATGATATGTAATCTACTTTACCTAACGGCTAGTAGACCCAACATTTGCTTTAGTGTAGGCTTGTGTGCTAGATTCCAAGCAAATCCCAAGGAATCTCACTTAAAAGCCGTCAAGAGGATCATTAGGTACATCAAAGGAACTCATAGTCTTGGTCTATTCTATTCATTTGATACCAATGATATCCTCATAGGCTATTGTGATGCGGATTGGGCGGGAAACATAGATGACCGTAAAAGCACATCGGGCGGTTGCTTTTATGTTGGTAATAACTTGGTTTCTTGGTCAAGTAAGAAACAAAATTCGGTATCCCTTTCCTCTTCCGAAGCCGAATACATTGCGGCCGGAAGTGCTTGCACACAATTACTTTGGATGAAACAAATCCTTAAGGATTATGAGAAAGAACAAGGAAAAATGACACTTTATTGTGATGACTTAAATGCCATTAACATCTCTAAAATCCAGTTCAACACTCCCGCACAAAACACATAGACATTAGGCATCATTTCATTAGAGACCTAGTTGAACATTCTATTGTTACTCTAGAGCATTTGCCTACTAAAAATCAACTTGCGGACTTATTCACTAAGCCCTTGGACAAAGAGAGGTTTAAAACTCTTAGAATGTCCATTGGCATGCTTTGTGTTGATTGATGTCTTTGTGTGACTGTGAGTGGCTTGATGAGCAAAACTTTAATTGAATATCATTATCTTTGAGAGCTACTCACTTGAGAAGTAGTGATCTTGAACAAATATCTTTTATTGTTTCTAGATCATGCACTTGAGCTTGAAAATCTTATTTTTGAAAAGTGCACTAATGCTTCTCTTATATGTTTTAGTTTTGAGTTTTTGTGGTTGAATATGTGTAGATAATGGATGCATCTAGAAGTTTATTGTTAAGTACATGATAGATGACCTATGGTATGTATCCATTTTGCTTCGGCACTACATAGTAATCAACGAGCACCCTCATGGAAAGGGCTACACACCTTGGTTGTGAAGCCACCCAATGTAGGAAAGGGCTACGCCATTGTGATGAGTGAAAGCCGCTATGAGGAGTATATGTTTTTGTTAGTAAAATCAAAGAAGTGTTGAAATGAATCATAAAAAAAAAATCTTTGATTCTAAGCCTAAAAGAAATGAAAAATAAAAGGCTTATTGGTGTACAGTTGAGAATTGTGAAAAGCTAGGGTTGACAAATAGAAACGGGAAAACGAGCCACATGCACACACACGCTCATATGTTGATATCTATTCATTTTAAAAGCAAAAATCCGGATGAATATCGGTTTGACCTATTTTTGAAAAGGCTTTAGATGGATAGGTGTGGATAGAGTTTGCATGTTGATATCACAATTACTCCTTCTATATATTTGAGAAGCATTCACACACACACATTTTGCTTATGTGTTTGATTCATTAGCAATGTGAGAATATTTTTGAGAGATTAATGAAAATCTATGATTCTCTCTTAGACTTTGACAAGTTATGAAATATTTTCTCTTATTGCTTGATTGTGTGATTGTGTGATGTCCCTTATGAACAAATCTACTTGGTGATAATATGTGGAGCATATGTTAAAGGGGAGCTTTAGTTTATTCAACTTCGCTCTCTATACAATTTGTTTGCTTTGTATCTCGTTCTTTATCTCTTGTGTCCCTTGTCTATTCCTTGACAAAAAGGGAGAGAAAATGTATACCTCACCATGTTTGATATTGGGGAGAATTTTGTATACTTCACACCTTTTGTGGAAAAAATGTTCCAATTGTGTGATCATATTCCTCTTTGTGCTTAATTGTGACTTTGTCTTAAGGGGGAGAAAGAATTCTTTCTTGATAATGTTAAGGATGGTTGGTCCTTGGGAATTAGGAAATTAAGGGAATGCTTTAATATGAAAACATTTTATTCACTTGAGATAATGCATTTTAGTATGAGATAAGGGATGTCTTCTATATTTGTTTTTGGTTAATAACTCACCATTCTTCTTTAGAGAAGATCTCTTGTTTGGTTTGCTATTTTCTCTTATAGGTACTTTGAAGACCAAAAGAGGAATTCTTGAAGACTTGAAGACTTTTTAGTCTAGGAATCTCTTTGTAATGTGAGGATGAGAGTATGCTATCAACTTGAGTGCATTTAGAGTGAACAATGTATGGTGAGGATGAGGTTTTGCAAATGGAATAGCCAAAGGGGGAGATTGTAAGATCTTAGATTTGTGTTAGCTTGATTCCATTGCAAAACACTTTTTGTTTGTATTGCTTAGTTGCTTAGGTGTTTCGTGATTAGATCAAACTTCAAAGAAGGAAAGCAACGTCGCATGCAAAATTCGTCTTCAAGAGGAAATGTGCTTATTTGGATGCTAAGGTATCGAGATACTTCTTCATCTTGCAAGGCATAAGCGCACACACACACAATTCATACATGTGTGTCCCTGCATCGTAGTTCAAACATTATGTATAACACTTTCACACACTTCTTAGTATGCACATGCATTGATCTTTAATAGATAAACATTGTAGAATTACATGCTTTGTGACTATCTCTTTGATATGGCATGCTTGTGTGAATTAGCGTTTGTATGTTTCCGTATTTTTGTATTTGAACTTGAATATGCTCTATTATGATTCCTTATTGAGTTCCATTCGTTTCGGTTACTCATTCATAAGGTTTCGAGTCCAAACGATGTAGCTACGCTACTTTTCGTTCTCATTCGTTGAGTTGACTTCATCGTCATTTTCCGAGATGATTTCTCAACCATTTTTCAAAGTTGTGTAGTCTTCGTCGTGCAGTCTTCGTCGTGTGTGAGGGAGTCATGGTTCATAATCCAAAAATGGATTCGAAATCGGAGTTCGGATGCCCAAGATATGGATGAAGAATGTGAGGGAGTGCGTGAGAGACGAAGGTGGCCAAGAGGCCACGTGTGGCCCAAGCCGTGGGTGAGCCGTGGGCCCCACGGCCAGAGGGGCTCTCTACCCCCATGTGGCCCACGTGCCCCCTACGGACTGGGTGATGTGGCCATGCTCAATTGGCTTGTTTTTGCCTTCTCTCTCCTCCATTTAATCCTCTCTCCTTCCCTCCAAACATTTTGAAGATTTGTCAAGAACACTTTCAAAAGTCTGCAGAATTTCTTCAAGTTTTAGTTTTAGTATTTTGATCATAACTTTCTCATACGAACTCGAAATCGATTGATTCAAAAGCTAAAATTGTTGGTCTTGATGAGAGCTACAAACCCCAAGTTTTTCCAGAGGTAGCTAACTTCGCCATTCTTCCCAGTAGACTGATCTTTAGTACGTGGTCAAGGTTGTTATGTTCAACTTCTTCTTTTTCATTTCATCTTTGATCATCTCTTTGATTCTTACTATTTGATTGATGAAATATGTTGAGAAGGATGTTATATCATATGCTAGGGGTGTTTGATCATTTGTCAATTGAGTTTTAGCTTTGTGATTTCTCTTAAACACATATATGCTAAACTTGATTTTGTTTGAAATTGATTCTAGAAAAAGTATATATGATGTGCCTCATGTTATTTTCTAGGTTTAATTTCATGATCTAAGTACTAGATTTTTAGTGTGATATATTGAATATTCATACCTTGTTCTTGTTGATTTGCATGTTTTGATTTCTAGATAATTGTGTGTTTTGGTTAATAAAAGCATATTCTAGATTATCATTGAACATGTACATTTAGCTTGATTGATCATCTAGCTTAATTTGATTGTGTTTGCATCACTTGCATCACGTAGATCATAGCCTTGCATTAGGTTGAAGTCTCTAGCAAAGTGAGTGAAGCTTTGTGGATAGAGCAAGGAAGTTTTGATTAGAGTCGGGAGGACTCAGATAATCAAGCAATGAGACTTGTCTAGGGTCGGGAGGATCCGGATAGGCAAGCAAGAAATCTTCCTAGAGACGTGAGCGTCTTGGATAGGAAGTTGCTTTCTAGAGGTGTAGGACACATCTCGGATAGGAAGTAGGCTTGGTGATTCACTAGCCTGATGGTAGATTAGGAGTTGATAGCTTGAGCGAATATCATGAGTTGATAGCTTAAGTGTGTAAGTCATTTTTCACATAGTGGATTGCTTTGCCGGTGGTTGTGGTATCAACCCGTGGATGTTTCCTCTTTGAGGTTTTACCACGTAAAAAATACTTGTGTTCATTTTTGTTTTACTTTTCTTTATCTTCCATATCTTACATTGATTGCATATCTTGTAAATTGATTAACTCTTGTATTAGTGAAATCAATTCATTTGCTAAATCTAATCAAGTGTGCATTTTCTTTGTTATATTCCGCATCATTTTTAATATTAGAAGAATTTGAGTATAAACCTATTCACCCCCCCCCCCCCCCCCCCCCCCCCCCCCCCCTCTAGGTATATTTTGCACTACTACTTAAGGGAAATTTCAGGTGGGCATTGGGCCAAAAGGAGTTGGTACCTGTTCTATGACTCATGAAAAGGCTCCCCTTCACTCTCATTGAAGTCCGCTATCTTCACCTTTAGCTCCTTCCTAGTGGGGAAAAACCTATTAAAGAATACACCATATATTTGGCCCCAACTTGTCAAAGATCCCGGCCTAAGTTCCATCAACCACTTCATTGCCAAGTCCTTTAGGTAATATTGGAAACACCTCATGTGAAGTTGCTCCCTAGAAAGTTGCATGATCGGAAATGTCTCAATGATTGTGCTATACTCCTTCATAAATTGCAAGCAATCCTCATTCATCTTTCCAAAGAAGGATGGTAGAAGGTTGATGTGTATACTTCTAAGCTCATACCTCCTTACAACCGGATCCAAGACAATTGGTGACGGTTGGTTCCTAATTGCGGGCAAAGAGTACTCCCCCACGGTCATCATTTGGCCTTAGTTAGTGGGAATCTCTTGAGTCACTTCTTCCCTAGGAGGAGCCTCGTGCTACCTTCTTTGTTCTTGTCCTTCCATATTCATAGTATGACTAGCAACTCCTTCGAATTCCCTAACAAATCTCCCAACATGGCTAGATTCCTCCAGTGGTGGGTGTAATCCTCTTCCTAAGGATCTCCTACCGTGCATGCACCTAAATTCCTGAAAATGGAAAGGATAAAGAAAACACAAGAAAAAGGTAAAAAGAACTACGAAAATCTAAAAACAACCAAAATCAACAGTAATTATGAAAAATGTTAGTAAGCTAACTAGCGAAATTATATAATACAAAGATAAGTCAATCAATTCAACAATCACTACCATTCCCCTTCAGCGACGCCAATTTTGATGAGGCCATTTATTACTCAACAAAATGATGTTTAATGTTCTTTTGAAAACCACTTATAAATCTTTTAAGATAATATTTCTTAGCAAGTGGTAAGTAAGATTCGTTCCACGGGGAGATGGAGAATGTATTGGATCAATTGACTAATCTTAAACAATAAAATAAATCATTGAAAGTGGATAGTTGTTTAGGTTTTACAACCCATAAAATTGCAATTAAAATAAACATACAAAAGTGATATGAAAAATAGAAGAATCAACAATCTTGATAAGAGAGATGATAAAAACAATTAATAGAAGCTAGGGAATAGATTGAGTTACTCATGGAGTTGGGTAATGCTTTCAAGCCTCAATAATGACCAATCTCATTAATGCTAACCATTTGTTTTCTAAAGTGTGTTTAGGTCATTACTATGAACACTAAACATATTCCCACCTCAATGCCTAACCGATTAAGGAAAGGGGGTCAATGTGGGATTAGTTGAGTACAAATCAAGGTTTGGATTAATGGGGTTGATATACCCACCACTAATCCATCCTAATCACTAAGTTCTTCAACCAATCAAGGGTGTCAATCCAAGATTGGTTTCACAACAAATTATCCCACACAATATTAAGATCTACTAGTGATTTACAATGCAAATCACAATAAGCATAAGATCTAAATATAAAGTGAAAAGGAAACAAGTAGAGATTCAATTACAAATAGCTAAACAAATACCCATAACCACAAGTTCCTCAAATCTATCCCCTAAATTAGGGGTTTAG
Source organism: Acer saccharum (assembly GCA_030490815.1). Taxonomy (NCBI): domain Eukaryota; kingdom Viridiplantae; phylum Streptophyta; class Magnoliopsida; order Sapindales; family Sapindaceae; genus Acer; species Acer saccharum. The sequence goes on from CM059866.1 coordinate 43,437,814, forward strand.
TTACACATAGTTACAATCAAATGAATAGGAAGTAATAGTTAAGGAAATCACCCTTAGGCCTTCTTCTTTAGAGCTTGCTCCTTTCTTTCCCTTGATGCTCCTAGTGTCAAGAATGGTAGAAGAGGATGTGTCTAGATAGGTGGGTGTCTAATGGTAAGTGACAAAGGTATGGAAATGGAGAGAATGGAAAGAGAGGAATGGTTGAGTGTAGTAATCAAGACATTTGTGTTGAGGTTTTGGATTGAAAAGATAGTTCAAGTTTAGAGAATGGAGGAGGTTGAAGAGTGAAAAATGCATGAGAAACTAGGGTTAGATTTAGTAGGAATTCATGCTCTCTAAGAATGGTGTGTGTCTCAAGTTTGGAAGAAGAAGAATATATATAGTGGCCTTAGACATGTACTAATAACTACTGGAAAATCTGATGTGGTAAGGTGTCGCCACTTCCATTGTCACCATTTGTCATAGTGACACAAGTGGCAACAGGCGGTTATGCCTTCTAAGATTCATATGTCGCCATAATCTTCATCTTTTTCGCCATATTGCAACTGGTGACACAAAGTGGCGACAACCCCTGATTCTTTCAAAGACCTTCTGTCGCCATGGCGACATTTATATGTCGCCACTTCCCAAGTGGCGATAATAAGTGGCGACGCTTGACTTCCTTCTGTGTCGCCATATGTCAAATGGCGACATCAAGTGGCGACGACACCTGATTGAATTAACCTGGAATAAGACCTTCTATCGCCATGGCGACACAAGTGGCGACGTTTTGTGGAGACAATGCCCTGTTTTGCCAACTTGTGCACCTTTTGAACCAAACTTCACATCTTCTTCACAAAAGCACTTGAGACCTAAATAATCCTAAAATGCTCAATTTAACACTATGAAATACAGGGACACACTTGAGAATCAAGCATAAAGAGACAGGAATGAGGTACAAAATCATACCAAATTTGGCTTGATCAATCATCTAGGATGTATCTATGCATGAGTCTTCTTCAACACACTTGACTTGGTAAGTTGAACACCATCTATTCATTTTTGTGTTCTTACTTAGCAAGAAATCACATTTTTAACTTGTATTCATTTAGATTATATTCTATTTACAAGATTGAGATTATTGTGTTGATTGATTGAGTTATTTTGTGATAGCTAGGATTTCAAGTTCATATATCATCTAGCTAATTTATCTCATTGATTAATTGAGATTGTTTGTGATGGCTATTGTATCTAGAATTGGTTATCCTTTACATAGTTAAGTTGTATGCCATGACATATAGCAATATTGATATCTAGGAATGTTCTCATTGACATCTTAAATTCCTAGATAAGCATTTAGTGTAATCTAGCATTATTTGCATATTGAATATCATTATATTCACATAGGTTGTTGATCTCTTAATTGAGAAGCAAGTCTTGTGACTACCGATGTGTAGTGCTCAAGCAATTGGTCAAGTGCCATTGTAAAAGGCCTGCGGGTAGAGTAGGATGTGCTCACGCCAAGAGTAGTGATCGGGGGATATCACTAGGAATTGAACCTAGAGTGGTGAGTGGTAGTGTCCATAGCCTAAGGTTATATGGGGTGAGAGTTGTTAGGTTTTTGGTTTGTCTTGGCATTAATTCCATTCCAAAACGATGTTTTTTCTTGTATTGCTTAGTGGTCTTAGAAATGATGATTCAAAGCTTCAAAGAAAGTCTTGGCCACAATTCATGCAAGAAGGTGTCTTCAAAGAGGAATGTGTTACATTACACAATAACGGTATATTAGACCTCATTTCTCTTACAAGGCATAGGCACACACACACAATTCATTCATGAGTGTCCATGCATTGTTTTACACCATTTATATACACATTCACATGATTTAGTATGCTCATGCATTGAACTCAAATTAGCATACATTGTAGAATTGCATGTTCTAAGACTATGTCTAGGAAATGGCATATTTGTGTGATCTTGTGTTTATATGTTTGTGTTTTATTGTATTTGGACTTGAACATTATCTTATTTGATTCCTTATTGAGTCCTAGTCATTTTGGTTACTCACAACTAATCTCTTCAACAAGGGTTAAGCACAAGTGATTATACCTTCAATGAGCTCTTGTGCTTGAGGGCTCGAAATCCAAAATAAGCTTGATCACGAACAAGGAAGCCTTAAACTACCCTTACATATCAAACCCCAAAATGTGGTTTGTCATGAAATAAGCCAATCAAATTTAAGAAACTTACAATTAGTATAACACATTCACATATTTTAGTATACTGATGCATTGATCTTATATTGCCATATATTGTAGAAATGCATGTATTAGGACTATGTCTAGAAAATTGCATACTTGTGTGATTTTGTGTTTATTTGTTTGCGTATAAGTGTATTTGGACTTGAATATATTCTTAAATGATTTCTTATTGAGTTTCGATCGTTTCGGATACTCACTCATTAGATTTCAAGTTCAAACTAGGAAGTTACGAAACTTTACGTTCTCTTACAATGCGTTGTCTTCGTCTTCGTATATCAAGTCGAGTTCACACCCAATTGTCAAAGTTTCATAGTCGTCCTCATGTGTCAATGAGTTATGGTTTGTAATCCGGAAACGGATTCAAATTCTGAGTTCGAAGGCCAAATGACGGTCGAAGAACGCAAAGGGTACGCGAGGAGAGAAACGAGAGGTGAGAAGACCTCTTGGGAGGACTTCCTGTGGAGGCGCGTGGCCACCAGGGGAAGGAGGCCTCTTAGCCTATGATCAAACCAAATTGGTATGATTTTGGCTCTCATTTCCTTCTCTTTTCACTTGATTCCCGAGCAATATCCCGTGATTTAATTGTGTGAATCAAGTGTTTCAGGTATATTTGTGCCATAAGGGCATTTGTGAGATTGGAGGAGTATTTGGTACAAAATGCACAAAAGGAGGAAAACATAACAAAGAAGTCGTGGTCATGTCGCTTGGAAGCAACAGCGACCCAACTTAGAGGATTGTCGCGGTTTATGTGTCATTACAAAGACATTGCGACAGAGAAGAGAAAAGTTAGAGAAGTAAGTCTAAACAGTTGTCGCGATTATGTGTCGCTATCTCGACACCATGACATAGAGTAGAAAAGCCAATAATACGATCAGGTGTGAGTGTCGCGGTCTTAAGCGTCACTGTTTACCAACTGCGAAACTTATGCAAAGAAGACAGTGAATACGAGAAATTAGGCCAAAGAAGCCCAGTGTGTGGGTATGGTTACCAGCATACTACCAGCACACTGTGCAGGTTTTGTGTGGATATGCTTACCAGCACACTGTGCGGGTCTTGCATAGGTATGATCACCAGCACACTGTGCAGGTCCTGCGTGGGTATGCTTACCAACACACTACTAGCATGAAACAAATTAACGGTGTGTAATATATTATCTAGGAGGGGGGGGGTGGCGGTGAATAGATTTTAATTAATTTTACCCATTTTTCACGTATGGTCAAGATTACGAAAATGCCCCTAACTAGTCACAATAATATAACAAATGTAATATGTGCGGAATTTAAACAACACTTGATATTTACATGGAAACCCTCACGGGAAAAACCACAGGCTAGTAAGTGAGCCACACTCGAACCTCGAATCCACTAAATGTGTTAAAGATTACAACTTAATCCCGATAAGTAATCACACACCTACCTAATCCCGGTATAAGCGAACCTAGTCCAATTGCTTGTGATTTACGCAACCTAATCCCGGAAGCTACATAAGGCTTACTTCTCAATGAAGAGATGATACAACCTAAATGAATATATGAAATACTCAAATATGCAACAAGAGCTAGGTAACCCTATATGCTTATCTAGGATGATGATATATCAATAAATACAATCCTAGATATCAAGAGCTAAGTGACATGTCAAAAAGCTTAGGTAAACATAGATTATGAAAACCTAGAAAGCTATCACAATACAACTCTCAAACATTCAAAACACTAATCTCAAACTTGTATCTAAGATATATATCAATGACATACAAGTGATAAATGAGATTGCTTGGGAAGAAAGACACAAAATATGTAAGATATAAGTGAAAAACTTACCAAGCAAAGTGTGTTGAAAAATCCATGCAAAATGATATCTAGATGATTAAGGATGATGCTAGATGATGTTTGATAATCATGGAATGGTGTTTGAGTAAAGAAAGGTGAGTTCTTTGGTGAAAATTTTCTCTTGGAAAAATATGCTAAGTAAAAATATGTTTTTGAACTCTCTGAAAATGACCTAAGATGAAAGAGGCATATATATATAGGGTCTCAAAATGAAGTGACATCGTTTTGATAAGTTGCCCTGTTTTTGCCTTGGGCGCTGTATAGGTCGCTGTATGTAGAGCGACTTGTACAGCGCATACTTGGGAAAAATGAAGAACTTTCTTCATTGGCACTGTTCGAACAACGCTTTTGTACAGCACCACAACTCTGCCCTCTCGGGAAAACAGAGTGTCGCTGTACATACAACACTTTTGTACAGCGATCATACAGCGACCATACAGCGACCCAACAGCGACCTATTTAAATCAATCAGGTCTGTACAGCGCCAATCCCATTTCCATCAGGTCTCAAATGGGCGCTGTTCGTACAGCGCTTCTGTAGAGCGCTTTGAACAACGCCCTTTGCAGTTATGCAATCCTAAGCCTATACATGACATGGCATTGGACATACAAGATGCAATCAAAAGAACATGTAAGAAGAGAGATTAATAAACATTAATGCACACAAAATAGACACACAACAAACAAGAATTAAACGTATGCATGATTTGTAAGTGTGTGCAACTATCTCTTCATTTGCAAGTAAGCACTTAGAAATTACCTTTGGTGCTTAACAATGATGAGGTCTTCAAAGGGCATTGAACTTAAACACCAATACCTAAGCTACCCTTACAATGAACCCCAATTGTGGTTTGTCCACGAAATAAGCCAATCAAATAAATGATACCTTACACAGCGCACTGTGGGCGTCAGCTCAGCCAAGGGACGATTTTCAACCCATTCAAGAGGGGTATTCTTGTCCTTTCATGCCCAATTCATACCCTAGCCTTCATAACATATAAATACACCATTTTTATAGAGAATAAAAACTCTTGATCAATTAAGAAACTTCCTTTCTTTCACCATTCCTAATCCTATCATCTCTCCTCTCCAATAAACATCTAGATTACTCCACCTAAATCACTCCTCTCTTCCCATCTTCTCCACCCATTTCCTTTGTCACTTTCCATTTGACTCCACCTATCTAGCCATATCCTCATCACCCAATCTTTGCACAAGATACAAGCAAGGAAGCTCAAGGAAGGATTAAGCTTAAAGAGAGACCTAAGGGTGATTTCTCTTCATTTTACTTCCATTCTTTGTTTGTTATTATGTGTAATTAAACCCCCATTTTAGGAGGATGATTTGATAGACTTTTTGGACATTGAGTATTTATTTAAGTTTTGAATATTATGTTTGCATAATTATAGTTTTATTCACTTTTTAATTAGATTTTACACTTATGTGATTGATTGAGTATTAACACACTTGTTGATTACAATATGTTGTAGGATTTATTTGTGATAAAATTGGTTGAGTTATTGACATACTTGATTGATTGTAGCACATAGTGAATAGGATAGGTTGTTGGTGGGGATATCACCCTAATTGCCTAGGCCCTTGACATCACTAATCGATCCTACCTTGACCCCCATTTCCTTAATCGGTTAGGCATTTTGGTGGGAAGTTGTTTAGGGTTTGTAGTGACGGCCAAAACAACAATTCCGCAGGAGATCGGTCCTTGATTGTGTAGATAGTCTGTTAATGAAGCCATGTATGAATTGCTCATAGTCCATTAGCTACTCTATCATTTCCCTAGAATTCCTATTAATTATTTAATCATTCTGTTATCTAGGTTGTTGATATTGGATTCCTATCTCTATTCATTTTCTCTTTATATTCTTGTAATTGACTTTACATGCATTGTTTGATGGTTTCTCAAACCATACACCATCCATCTAACCATGATTTATTTTCTTGCACACTAGTTAGACTATCTTAGATTAGATCACAAATTGATTAATCTAAAATAATCCTTGTGGAATGAATCTTTAGATTACTGTTTTACTAGCTTTCAAAATTTAGAGCACATTGCGTAGGATTTCTTTATAAATATCTTTTGATAATTTGCAATTTGGTAACGACACATAAAGTGAGTCATCAGCCTCCCCGTGGTGGCCACGGGCCTCCACGGGGACAGCCAAGTTAGCCACTACCAAATGGGTCTCACTCCCTTTTGTTTTCCCTCCCATTCTCTTTTAAATACTCCCTCTCTCTCACTTGTTCATATCCAAGAAGAAAATTTGAAATTATAGCTGAAATTTTATCTCCAACTTTCTCATCTTCCAAACACCATAACTTTCTCATTCGAACTTCGAATTGAGTGATTCAAGTTGGAGAATTTTTGTAATCAAGTCTCCTACCTTCTCCAAAAGAGTTCGCAGCTTTTTGATCAAGTTTTGTGGTGGTTCTTTACTCAAAACCGAAATTGCACTGGATTCTTAGGTATTGAACTAAACTTTGTGATTTCATCTTTTATGATCTTCAATTACCTTTGGTTTTCTTCTTCTATATGTATGTGTTACTATGATGAATGCTATTGAGAAGGATAGCTTCAATTAAAAGCTAATTTGAACATGACTAGATTCTTGAATGTGAGTTAGGTTTTCTAAACCTATTTTTTTACATGCTTGTGAGTTGTATTGTGATTATCTTTGTATCTAGGAATATTTGTGAATTGATTATTGATATTCTAATGATAAATGATTCCTAGTTGTGCTATGTTTCATTGATTGATCATATTCGAAAATAGCACATGTCTTTGTATGTTTTAGAGCTTTGATTGGTTCACTTAATTGATATTTGAATACATGCTCTAATTGTTTTCTAGAATAAGTTTGAAGACATTATTTCACTTCTCTAGGATTTTTCGTTTATGTACTAAATGCTTGTATATGTGCTTCATGAACATGTTTAATATCAAGTTTTAGTTGTATGAATCAAATCTAGGATTAAAGTGTGTTTGGTGATTTGGCACACTCTAGATTTCAGTTTTCATGCATTAATGACCTAGACTATTTTTGTTGTGAGCTTTGTTGACTAAGTCTAGTTCTACATGATTTGTACATGATCCATACATTTCATTTGTTCATGCATCATCTTGTGTGATTGCATCATTTGGATTTCAAACTAGAATATCATACATTGTGTGCTCATTGTCTAATTCTAGTTTCCATAGTTCATATTGATCATATGTCCTATGTTGATTGTGATTGCATCATTTGCATCACATAGATCATTTGCCTTGTAAAAGGTGGAAGTCTTGGCTAAGGGTGTGAGGCTCTAAGTAAGCCCAATCAAGGGAAGTCTTGGCTAAGAGTGTGAGGCTCTAAGTAAGTTCGAGCAAAGTCTTGTCTAGGAGTGTGAGGCTCCGGTTAGATAAGCAAGGGAAGTCTTAGCTAAGAGTGTGAGGCTATAAGTAAGTCCGAACAAAGTCTTGTTGATGCAGTAAAATCTATATTCAATTTACTAAGAAAGTTCATTCATTGGGATCGGTGATTCTATCGGTCAAAAGCCAATTAATATAGCAAGGATTTACTCTAAGTGCGAAAAACTAAATTGCATAATGCTTTGGAAATCTGTTGAATTCTAATATTAACCTAAATTATGAGAATCTGAGCTAAAGACTAAAATCAAATCAAATCACACAAGGGATGAATATATGGAGAGAAATACTAGGGAATCAATGCACCTTTCTTAGACACTCAATGCTTATAATCAGTTTCGTTAAACACTTCAATCAAGTTTACGGGCTTCTTTTCAAGATAATTCAATTAGGTTCAAAGATCCTTTCCAATACTGGCACACGGTCATGCAACGAATACAGAATAATGATCTAGGGTTTTTCCTATTACTCACACACGGTCATGTAATGAGCAATTGTCAAAACCCATATTTTACACAAAACTCTAAGCCAAATTAACATGGCACAGTCATGCATATATCAATTTTCTGGTTTATTAAGTTTGTGATTAAGACTTAATTGGAACGGTCATCCACATCTAAACCCTAATATCATGGATAAACTAAGCCACAAACTCAAATCACTTGCGGTCACAACATAATAAGAGCAAGTAGAATAGAGCAATTAATTCAATAAACAAAACTAAAACCCAATTGATTAACAAAAGATAGACTAATTGTTCACATAGAGTTATCCAAAATCGGTTACATCAATCCCTTAGTTAGAGGTTTAGTTACACATTAATGGAAAGAGCAAAAACATAGAAGAGATGTAGAGAAAACCCATGTGTGTGGTGGTCGGAGTGATAAGGGACGGCCCCCTTCTATGGCTTGGAACCTCCCTTGGCTGTCTTTTTGAATTGAAAAGAATAGGAAGTATTTATAAGTGATTTTTCCTTGTGAACCCCCAATTCTTCTTTGGTTTAGGAAATCCACCAAGTGGGAAAGTAGATTAAAACAAGGAATGAGAATCCTTTCCTAACATGGATTTCTTCTCTTTATGATTGACTCCTAATTTGAGTTTAGGAAGTTTCCCAAACATGTATTGGTCTTCTAGAGTCATTAAAATTTGATTTGGGAAGTTTTGGAATAGTTCTGGACCAATTTGGAGTTGAAATCCGCCAAAATTACGTAATACCGCTCCCTGGGTCGCTCCCTAGACAAGTTGCCTCCATAGCTGCATAGCAAGCAGTGCACTTCTGTTATTTACCGCTCCCTAGGTCATTCCCTAGACACTTGTGCAGGAGGGGCGGTTATGGGCCGCGGTGGACTTTCCAACTCTGACCTTCGGTTACTAAATTGGTCATAACTTCTTCCAGGGATATCGGAATTACGATCCAAAAAGTGCTCCGGAAACTAGACTTCCGGGGCTTTCAATCCATAGGTTGTAGGACACACAATTCAATCGGAGCTGAGAGATATGGGCCCCGAAACATAGAGGTTCTGCATTGGCCGAAAATCATATTTTCATTGTTTCTTCCAATTTGCTCCTTTTCTCCATCTTTTGACTTCTTTTCTTCCAAAATAAGATTCAACACCACTTTTATGGAATGTTACCTACACATGCTCAACAAACACATTAAACCACCTAATTCACTCGAGAACAAAGCAATAAATAATAGGAAATAGGGCCTAAAACATGTATAGAAATGGACCGATCACTTGTCTAGGAGTGTGAGGCTCTGGTTAGATAAGCAAAGGAAGTATTGGCAAGGGGTGTGAGGCTCCGATAAGTCCGAGCAAAAAAAATTCTTTTGTTGTTGAATGATTCTTCAATATAGAGCAAGGGAAGTCCTGGCAAGAGGTGTGAAGCCTCTAGTAAGTCCGAGCAAGGATACTCTCTAAAGGCATGCGATGTGTCTCGGCTAGAAAGTAGGCAAGTTTCTCTCTAGTGAGAATAGATAGGAGGGATATCTAATAGATTGTGATACATGAGAGTTGGTCGCATTTGAGGGTGTACTCTTTTTTAACTAGTAAAAAACATTTTGCCGGTGGTTGTAGATTCAACCCGTGGATGTTTCCTCTTCGGAGGTTTACCACCTTAAAAATATCGTATGTCAAGTTTCTCTTTCCTTATCTCTTTGTTATTTGTTTAATTTGAATCAAATTGATCTTGAATGTATTGTCATTGATTACATCCTTATGAAACAAGATCTTTGATTATCTTTGTATCTATTATATGTACTTATACAATTGAAACATTTATAATGAAAACAAGTACTTGTTGATTTGTGTATTTTTGGTATATCCTTCTCATGCAATTCATAGTCTATGTTTGATATATCAATTGAATATGCTTATCAATAGTCTATACATACTTGTTTGTGTTTATTGAGGTGTGATATAAGGTATTTAGAGGGACAAACTTTTGTTTGTTTCAAGGGATCGAAAAAAAAAAAGGCTTTAAAAGCTATTCACCCCCCTAGGTAAGCTTAAGGCAATTTAACCGTGATTGTATTTACAACCTATTTACACCTATATGATATTAAATATGTAACAAAAAACTTAACAGTAAGAGGATTTTGGATATTATTTTAACAGCAAGGGGAATAATGGGAAATAATGCAAACTAAAGGGGGATTTTGGCCCTTAAAAAAACTTGAGGGGAAAATCGGGAAATAAGGTAAACTATAATCCAATTTTGTTAATATCTCATATTGTAATTATATATTTAAATATGTTACTTTGTCTAAGTTTGATGTCCAAATGATGTGACATCACTATAATCTATTCATTTAAATTGTATTATATTTACATTATTTAAATGGATGGATTATAGTCATACCATATCATTTGGGCTATCTAAATTTGGACAAAATAACTTTACTTTTTATAAAATCATAGTTTTCAGGTTTGACACCCCACAAAAGATTTTGTTCGAGATATTAGTTTATTAACGTTAGAAAAAAATAAAATAAACTAGCAGTTCTCTTAAGTCAGAGAACTTGTAAACAGGTGGAATAGTAACCTAAACGTTCAACGCTACGGTGACTGTTAGCTAAGAAAATTAAAATAAAATAAATTAATGTTTATTAGGCAGAATCCATTAAATTAAACTGCTAAAGGGACAAATAATATAACTTGTTCAATCTAATACTTTAAAATCAGCATTAATTTGCCATTAACTATCAAATTAAGTTTTTTTTTTTAAGTGATTATTAATGTGTTATTAGAATACACAGTCCAATGTAACTTGACAATAAAGGACATTTATTAAGTATGACAATATTTAAGGTTGAAGTTGCTTTTTAATGATAATAATAGTATGTTATTAGAATCAAAATCGCCAGATTTCAGACACTCCTACCTATTTATTCACTTAAGCCATCTCCAATAGAGAGTGAGAGCTATATTTATATTTGGGTCTCAAATAGTGCTGAGAGTGATATTTATATGTACTTTTACTCAAGTAGTGCTGAGAGTAATATCTGAGAGTGATATTGTTGCAACAAATTTAATTATGCCTAATTTATAATAAATGGTCAATAAATTGTAATTTATAAACTTTAATGTTGATAAAAATAATACCATTGTAAATTTTTCAATGAGATCTTTAAAATGGTACTAATATTTAATATATTTAAATATTTATAAATTATTACCAAGTTTGATAACATTAAAAAATTTTATTTTTAAATAAGAAACATCATAAAATTTAAATTTATAGATTAGAAAACAATGAACATAAACACAAACATAAGGAAAAATTACATGCATAATTGAAAGCACAAATATAAACGTAAATCACAAATTATTATAATTTTTTATAATTTATTTTGAATTTTTGTTGATTTTCTAGTATTTTTGTGATAAAAAATTAATTTATTTCAAATTTAAATGTCTGAAAAATTGTAGACCATTCATCTCTAACGGTTAACAAACCTGATCCGTCCATCTCCAACGGTCAACAAATCCAACTGGATCCCACATATTCATCTCTCTTAATTATGGTATGGGTCCCACAAAAAACAAAAATATCATTATTTTATTCTTCCAACACATGTGCCCCACCCCCTTACACATGGGTCCCACCATATAACTCTCGCTCTCACCTTTACTAAATATAACTCACTCAAATAACTCTCAATCTATTTTAACTATCAATTTAACTCTCTATTAGAGATGGTTTTTAGACTTAAAACGGGCATTTTTTTAATGTGCAAAAAGAAACTTTTAATTTCAAAATTTTGACAAGTACAATGTTTGCTAAAATATATTGTGAATCACGTTACGAATATCCAACACTCAAATTCATGCTCCAGGGGGAACTAATTTATTTCTCTCTCCCACTCAAGGAATTAAGTTACTTTTCTTTCCAACAAAATTGATTCCCATTTATTTTCATTTATAATTAGTAAATGTGTTCTTAGTACATATATACATAGTGGTGTTCATATAAGTGCACACTTATATAAATATATAAGTGTATTGAATGTGAGTCGTTGGATTCATTTTTACTTTGACTTAATCGAAGTCAAAGTAGTTGAATCACACGATTCACATTTAATGTACTTATATAAAATCCATAAGTGCGCACTTATAAGAACACCACCGATATATAGTCCTTTTTCTCCTCGGTGCGCACTGATGGAAAGAAATCTTAGGATATCCAAATCTAAGTGTTGGTTTCATCCAATGGTTAGATTTGGTTCTTTAAAAAATATATATTTATAAATAAAAAAGATATACATGAAAGAAGAAGATTGTCTTAAAAATTATTTTTTACATTATCAATAAATTAAAATATTCTCTTTCTAAAGAGATTACTAGATGTATCTGACTGCAAATTCACATCTTAAATGTTAAGTTCATCATACTATTTGTTTCAAAAAAAAAAAATCCACCATTTTGCATTACATTCAATATCATAGTTTTTGAAAACTGTATTATAAGTAAATAGTCCCCAAATTGTTTACCATTTTTCTTTTACATATATTGTGGGTCTTTTGAAGGAAAAAACAATGATAGGTCATGTTCCACCAATATAATTTTCGTGTTTGTTATGGAAGAAAATTGATAAAAAGAGAAGTAATTTTGTTGTTAGAGAGAAAATTGAACGTTTGAGAATTTTTGTTGTTACAGTGAGTTAAACATTTGAGAGAAGAAAATACGTAAAGATAAGATTTTTTATTTTTATTTTTATTTTATTTTTTACTGAAAGGGAAGATTTTAATTTGTTGATGTAAATATATATGTTTTAAAGAACCAAATCTAACCATCGGATGAAACCAATGCTTAGAATTGGATGTCCTAAGATTTCTTTCCATTAGTACACACCGGGAAGAAAATTGCTATATATATATATATATATATATATATATATATATATACACATATATATATACAGAAATTCTATTATCAGTTCGAACTGACAAAAGTTATATCAGTTCCTTGCATGTGGGCCGCTAGATTTAAATACTTTGACTTGGCTGTATGCACTTGTCAGTCAAAGTATTTAAATCCAGTGGCCCACATACAAGGAACTGATATAACTTTTGTCAGTTCGAACTGATAATAGAAAGACTGTATATATATATATATATATATATACACACATATTTGGTAACTGTCACCACTATTTGGGGCGGTTTTTTGGTAACTGTCACCACTTTACTAATCTAAGTTTAAAAGACACCTATTTGAGTGACCAAACAAAAATACCCTCATTTGTCTGTTTGTGCAATTTCAAACGGTGAGAGAAAGTGAGAGAAAAAGTGAAAAGTGAACAGCCCTAAAGTCATCGAACGGTCCAACAGCCCTAAAGTCGACGGAAAGTGTACGATGAACCCCCGGTGACGGCGCTACAGTAAACCCAACAGGAATGGCATCGACGAGAAGTCACCGGAGATCTCAAAAGACTCGGGTAAGTTCTTGTTCCTGACGCGTTTTTCCGGTTGATAATTTCATGTGTTTTGATGTTTGATGCCATACTCATGATGTAGATTAGGTTGGATTTGTGATTGTGGTTGATTGTGGTTGACTGTGTTTGCACGATGAGGTTAGGTTAGGGTTTTAGTTTCAGAAAAGAGTTGTTTTGAGGACGATGAATTTCTGGGTTTCCGTGACTTTTGTTTAGTGTGTCGTGACTTTTGTTTAGTGTGTCGTGACTTTTGTATAGTGTATCGTGACTTTTGTTTAGTGTGTCGTGACTTTTGTATAGTGTGTCGTGACTTTTGTATAGTGTCCCATGCCTTTTGTATTATGTCCCGTGACTTTTGGCTTTTGTTAAGTGTCACGTGATAACAGTATAGTTTCCCGTGACTTTTGATAAGTGTCTCGTGACTTTTGATAAATGTTCCATGACTTTTGATAAGTGTCCCGTGACTTTTGTATAGTGTCCCGTGACTTTTGATAAGTTTCCCGTGACTTTTGTATAGTGTCTCGTGACTTTTGATAAGTGTCCCGTGACTTTTGTATAGTGTCTCGTGACTTTTAATGCATTTCCCGTGACTTTTGTATAGTGTCCCGTGACTTTTAATACACTTCCCATGACTTTTAATTCAGTGGTCCAATCATGAACTTATATGCTTTTTTTCTGTGAATATGCAGATGAGGAATGACCCAAAGGATTTTCTGAAGACTCCAGAGGAAGATTGGTTCAACGGAAAAATTAATCGCCATGACCATTTCGATGACCTGGAATATGTTGACACTGCACTTAACAGTGTACCTGAAGATCTGAAGATCGAAGACGTACGTCGGTTTACTGAGTCATGTTTTGGTCATTTCCTTCAGATGCATCGTCTGAATAATTTTTCGGGTGGGATTGTCCATGGGTTACTTCTACGCGAGTTGCATCATGATGGGCCGGCTGATGAGATGAGATGAGATTTTTGTTAGGGAAGCATATTGTTCGGTTCTTGAAGACTGAGTTCTGTCTAATCACCGGTTTGAAGTTTGGAGTCGAACCCGACACGACGAGGTATGAAGTGGTTGAGAATGGCATACATGATCGGTACTTTCGGGGTCAAGAAGAAGTTGAGATTGAAAAGTTGAGAGCGGTGCTGCGGATTGGTATTTTTGAACAGCAGTACGATGCGGTGAAGCTTGCCTTATTGTTTATGCTGAACCAGATACTGATGGGGTTCGATGGGAGAGATAAAGTTCCAGTATGGCAGTTTCGCCTAGTTGAGGACCTGGACGCTTTTGATGTGTTCCCGTGGGGCACACACGTGTATAGGCGATCTATTTACGGTTTCAAGCGGGCGTTTGATGGTCCACGACAGCGGTTGGCTAAAAAACGGCGACAAGAGGGCGAGGACCTTGACGTACAGAACCTCGAGTTGACGTACAACATATACGGTCTACCGCATGCACTATTGGTGAGAATTTCGAGTTTGAATCCGTACTTTAATAGTAGTTTATTTTATATGACTGTTGTATTTACGTCGTATCGTACTTTTCTATTACGTAGGTATTTGCCTTTGAGGTTATCCCGGAGCTTGGCATTAGTAAATGTGGGATTCGCCGGACAATCGAGCTATCCCCCCCCCCCCCCCCTCAACGTATTCTGAAATGGGAATTGAGTCAGCGACCTAGGGGGAAAAAGCTGGATGCTGTTTTTACAAAAAGGGTAAGTGCTGATGTTGTTAATGTTGATAGTTATTACTATATATACAATGACAACTATTTAACTTCAATTTCAGATGGTCGCATGGCCTGAATTGGTGCCGACGGTTGCGGAGAGGGCTCAACGGTACATCGAAGGCATAAACCTAGAAGCCAATCTGTATGATTCCGATCACATCCCGGATCTGGAACGACATAGGCCTGCAGGACCCAATGATATGGAGGGTCTGTTTTCTCGACCCAGTGATACTGAGGCTATGTTTTCCCGACCCAGTGATACTGAGGCTATGTTTTCCCGACGCGATGATAGGGAGGCTTCGTATTCTGAAGGCACTGGTACGGAGGGTTCAGAACTTGAGGGTGGCAATAGGCATAGGCGGGTACGATTCACGGTTCCCAGACAGCCTAGACGTGAAGGTGATGTAAACCTAGAGGCTCGCATTGAGAGTCTCCGGACGCGTAGACAGCCTCAACCTGGAGGTGATTCACGTAGAGGTGATCCAGAGGTACGTAAAAAAAATAAAACCCTATTATTTAATTCCACTCGATTGAACATTTTAAGTTCTAACAGAGTGTGAAATCCTTTCAGGGTTGGGACCATAAAATCGATGAAGTGATGGCTGAAGTTCGATCTGTACGGGATGATGTCATGGCTGCTATCAAAAAAAGTGATGAGGCGCGAGATAAGCAGTATGGAGAGTTGCTGGATATGATCAGGGCGCTACAGGGTACGACGCCGCAGTCCCGTATGGATGGTCTACCATTTGATGACCCACCATTCAATGACGGTCACGGAGACTTTAGTCCCGGCAGGACAGGTACGGGTCAGGATAGGACAGAGCCAGGGAGCAGACATGGGCAGCCACCAACTACGGAGGGTCAGTCTATGGACACAGTATCCGATCAGCGGGGTCAAGGTGCGACAGAACGAGAGGAGGTACCCGGTGATACAGAGATAGCAGAGGCAGCACAGGTACCACCTCCGGTTTTACCTGACAGCACTCCCGGTACAGAGACAGCACTGGTTCCATAGGTGGCACCTAGTGGATCAGAGCTACCACTAGGACAGAGTCAGTCCTTAGAGAGCACCCCACCTCCGGTCGTCGACCCCAGTGAAGTGCGACCCCTGAAGCGAATCCGGCGTGGCCTTCCCATTCCCCAGAGCGATACACGAAGGGAGAGTGTATCCTCACACCGCAGCCATCCACCTCAGAGCGATACACGGAGGGAGAGTTCCTTCAGACAGCGCACCCCTACTCATAGTGATACACGGAGGGAGAGTTCCTCCAGACAGCGCACCCCTCCTCATAGTGATACACGGAGGGAGAGTGTATCTAGACAGCACACCCATCCTCATAGCGATACACTGAGGGATAGTGTATCCTCACATCGCAGCCATTCTCAGAGTGATGCACGGAGGGTGAGTTCATCCAGACAGCAGACCCCTCATGAGCACACCCTTCCTCATACGAATCCCAGTGGTCAGTACCGTACTCCACCTATGGTACCGCGTGTTCGCAAGCCAGGTTGGATGTTGCTGTCCCCATACACAAACCCTGTCTGCCAAAGAAGCCGAGGACCATGCCACCGACATCAGCTGCATTGGCGCATGTATTTAATCCCCATGAGTTGATAGATCCCTACTACATTGCAGCGTACAAAGCCTACAAGAGGAACACGACGGGGGAAACGTAAGTATACGTGTTCATTTTGCAATATTTTATTATTATTACTTGGTTCTCTAACTTGTTCAACAATTATGCAGACGTGATGTGGATCTACCTTTACCAGTTGGCGTAACTTGGTTCCAACGGTTCCAGACCAACTTCATGGACTTGGAGGAATCGGTATGTTAATTAGTTAACATACTGTGTATAAGTTTGTATGAGTAATAGTTGATTCGTAATAATATAAAATGTTTACATTGTCAGCACATGGACGCGTACATGAATATTCTACGGAAGTGTTAGCGAGCATACCCCGACGTGTACACTCAGAGGGTCAACTTACTCCATACACAGTTCTTTGTAAGTGTATGTACTGATAGGTTTTCATTTGTGCATTGATGTGTTAATTAATGCTGCGATTATGTAATTGGTGTACAGTCATACTTAGAGATTCAGTGGCGGCAAATATTCGGTCCTAGGGTTGAGGGCAAACCCCCAACTGAATGGAAGATGCTGGAACACAGGTGGCCTAATGAAGACCTGAAGATGGTCCGACGAATTATCCCATACGGATCCCGACCATGGCACGAGGTTGATTATGTAAGGGTTCCAATTATTTTTGTTTCCATAATGTAATATATTATGTTTAAAATTCCGTCAAATAAGACTATGTTAAACCACGTACAGGTTCTCATTCCTTGCAACCTTGGACGGGAGCATTGGGTACTGGCGAGCCTAGATCTCAGGGAGGGGAAGATCTACCTGTTAGACTCGTTCAGACAGCTGGTTCCGTGGGAGCACAGGCTTAAGCAGGTCGCATGCCTACGTTGGTTTATTCCGTCGATGTTGCATCAGATCGGGTTTCACGATAGCAGAAAGCCGGATGATACGACGTACAAATTGTCGAAGAGTGCCTTTCGGATGAGCATCCTGGACGGAAGACATGGGGTGCCCCAACAACAGCAGAGGTATGTTATTTTTAAGATTTTATTCTATCCCATTAGGTTTTAATAAAATTACAGTCTAATGGTTATTTAATTGGTGATTTTGCAGCGGTAACTGTGGTGCCCATGCTTTGAGATTGGCAGAGTACTTGCTAGCAAACAGGAAGGAGTTCGACTGGACGGAAGATGATATGGGCACCATCAGGGAGAAGATGGCTATGGAGGTTTTTTGCAACTTGCTACACAATAGTGTTGTGTAGCTGATGTATATATGTGTTGTTCTCTATTATACAGTTGATGTACATAACATATGTATTTTTTGTTTAAATTATTCGATTAAATTTATTCAATTCCAGCACACATGATTTTGCCTATTTAAGTGAATAAGAATAATAAAAGAAAACCATTAATAAAAGAAAACACATGAAAAGTCACGGGTAAGGCAACAAAAGTCACGGCTAAGGCATGAAAAGTCACGGATAAAGCAACAAAAGTCATGGGTAAGGCATGAAAAGTCACGGGTAAGGCAACAAAAGTCACGGGTAAGCCATGAAAAATCACGGGTAAGGCAACAAAAGTCACGGGTAAGCCATGAAAAGTCACGGGTAAGGCAACAAAAGTCACGGGTAAGGCACACATCAAACATGAAAAGGCTCTGGAAGAAACTACACATTGCAAGAAACTACACCATGTGGTTTTCATTTCTAAAATATTGACATATATCAAAGCATACACAAAGTTAAAAAGTATCAAAGCATGAAAAGTCCTAAGATGATTGCATCGTTCACTCAGATAAACATCACTAACTCTGGCTGAAACTCGTTGCACTCAGATAAACATCACTAACTCTGGCCCACTGTATATATTATTATGCTCGTCGTCTAGTGTCGGATAAGCAGCCACAAGAGCATCTTAAGCGCCAATATATAGGGAGTTGTAAATCTTCCTGTACACTTCCCTAACCTTCCGAGCAGGATGGAAAAGCCTCTACAGACAATAGTTTAGCACAACAGCAGCACCCAATGCAACTCTCATCCCTTCAATCGCTTCCATGACAACATTTATGACGTGGGGTCAAGTCTCCTCTTGTAAGGCTCCATTCATTCCACGGTAGAGTCCTTCTGAGGGCATGTTTGTTTGTTGTGTCCAGTTGAATGACAGATGCTGCACTTGCGACGGTATTCTTCGGGAACAATTCTACTGGGACCTTCATTAACCATAGGCGGGTTGGAACACCTCCTGCTGTTATGTCCTACTTGTCCACATCTTCTACACGACTGTGAGGTTGTCCTCTCAGAAGACGAGACATGTCGACCCTCCATCGGGCGACCGGATTGTCTCTTCGTCTTTGGATTTAAAACCACCCGCGCTGCGATGTCGGATGGCACTACCCATGAAAAAGGATGACCAACAGGCATAATAGGAACCGAGTATGCATCAATAAGTGTCTCCCTCTTGTAGTAGTCCGCACATAGAGATGTGAAATCCACGTTCCGCTCCCTGCAACAATGGAAACAGTTAGATTCACGTTTGGGTAATATAAAGCGTTAACTGGACAAAGTCCGCATGTACCTTGCCGCTGCGAGTGCGTGTGAACATGGTAAAAAGTCCATTTGGAATTTGTTGCATGTGCATGTCTTCCGGGCTAAGTCAACCGTCCACTGTTTTCCCTTATGTCTGACAGAGAATATGTTCCAGTCAACTGGATTTACGGTCATATAACCGCACTTATCGACACGTTTCAGTATCACAAGATGTGCTGTGTTGGTCAATCGATGCCGCATGGACTGTGCATTTGCATGTCGATCGTGGAACCACTTTTGTAGCATATTCCGAATGAACTCTGCTAGTGTCATCAGTGGCAGTTGGCGTGCGAATCTTAGGCATGAGTTTATGCACTCTGCAACATTTGTGGTCATCAACTTGTACCTTCTTTGGGGACAGTGAATGCGGGACCACTTGTGTGGACCGGCATCAATGGTATAATCGTATGCAACCTTGTGCAGCTTACGTAACTCCTCCATGTGGCGATCATACTAGATTTGTCTGTACGACCTGGCAGCGTTATCCATTATGTCGGCAACATCCTTTCTGTGGAATCGCTTCTTCATATTTTCACCAAAATGCCAGTAACATATGGTATGGGTTGCATAAGGGAACACTTTAGAAATCCCTGCTTCAATGCTTGCATGACGATCGGAAATGAAAACCAGATCATCTATATGACCAAGGGCACCTCTCAAGCATTCCAAAAACCACTCCCATGAAAGGTTGTTTTCTGAGTCACCGTACCCAAAAGCAATTGGATACACCTGTTCGTTTCCATCTTGTGCAGTTGCCACAAACATTGTACCACCGAATCTTCCCTTCAAATGGGTACCATCAACTGCAATCACAGGACGCATACACCTCCGGAAACCTCTAATTGAGGACCCTAACGACATGAAAAAGTAAAGGAATTTACCATCGTCTGCGCACTGTAAGTCTGTGATTGTGCCAGGATTTTGCTGTTCCAGAACGTATGCAAAAGATGGCAGCAGTTGGAAACTTTCTTCATGGGTTCCATAGGTCAATGACAATGCGTATTGTAGGGCATCATGTGCCTTACTGTACATAATTTGGATGCCATACATTGTTTTCATATCGGCAATTACATCCTTCGGATGCATGAGACGACAATCATGTTGTTGAAGTCTAGGTGCAATGAGTTCTCCGATTGTGACTGCACTGGCTTGTCTGTGGTGACGGTGAACCTCCTCCAAAGGACAACTGTGTTCATTGACAAAACTTCTGACTTGAAAGTAAGTCCCTTCATCTCTCCTCACCGCTCTTAATTTCCACGAACAGTCATCAACGATGCAAACCAGATGTAATGTTGTCTTATTGAACCTTTTCACCTTCCATTCAAAGTTCTACCGCATCGCAAAATCGCCAACTAGCCTCTTCAAATCCTTTTTACTCGGAAAAAATTGACCTTTATAAATCATGGTTGTCGATTCTGGCGCTGCCAAGGTGCTGCTTCTACCAGTACCAAACGAGTATGAATCTGCTCCCGGAATAACCCAAGTTGTAGAATTAACAGAATCAAATGTTGTCACATTATAACAGACCTCGGACGTCCCTGGCATATCTGGTGCAGTGCCACTACCTCCTTGTACACGTCTACCACGTGTTTGCATTTGTGCAGGCTCTTCATCCACATTTTGCAGATCATCAACCTGTTGATTATTTGCCTCATTATCCACCTTATCGTTTAGTGCATCGTACTACGCATCATACTGCGCATTGTACTACTCAATTCGACAACCAAACACATCACCAAATTGAGGTTCAACTACAGTTGCATGGTTGACTGCAACCTGTGGGACACCACACATGTTTCCCACACCTTCGCTGCCACTCCTTTGGGTGAACACTTGGTTACTACCGCTAAAGGATCCTAATTGTTGGGCATTTTCAAGAGGAGGAATATCATTCCCTACCATATCGCCAGCTGTCCGCTCAGTTAGACTGACACATACTTGGGGGATCACTCGATCTTCCCCTAGCATAAACTGAACATCGTCGTCATTCCTTATAAATGTGCGACACGTACTGCCGGGAACGATTGATATTGATGACAAATCAACATTGTATTTGTTTACATCATAGTTCACAATAGTTTGTACGATCGCCACCAATTCTTCGTAAGTCATATTCTTTGACACATACATTCCCCGGTTATCGGATCCAACAAACCTCTGACTTCCATCAGGTAACTGCTCCCATCGACCGTTGTAAGATATTACTATTCTAACCCGATTCATGACGCTGTCAAATTAATAATCACAAACCATTAATAAAAGAAAACACATCAAAGTGGGGTGAAAAGTCACGGGTAAGGCAACAAAAGTCACGGGTAAGGCATGAAAAGTCACGGGTAAGGCAACAAAAGTCACGGGTAAGGCATGAAAAGTCACGGGTAAGTCAACAAAAGTCACGGGTAAGGCACATATCAAACATGAAAAGGCTCGGGAACAGATCTATGGAAAACTCTCAGAGATCCAAAAATGGCTTACGGTTTAAAAAATAATCAAAAAATACTCGGAAAACATATGAAAAGGAACAAATGAAAATGTTAACAAATTAAAACAAGAAAGTTCAAGAAATTTTACCTTATTTTATTGAACCACGTCACGTCTGGAAGAAATTCCAGAGAGAGAGAGAGAGGTAACACGAAGAACAAATTCCAGAGAGAGAGAGAGAGAGAGCTATTGTCAGTTTTTTTTTATTGTCAGTTTTTTTTCTCGAGTGTGGAGGACAGAGAAAAGTACAAAGAAAGGGAATAACATAAATCATTTAAGTGAGGGCAATTTTGTTAGTTCACCATAATAGGTGCATTTTAAACTTAACTTATTAAAGTACTGACAAGTTCACCAACTCTCTTTAAAAAGGTGACATTTCTCACCAATTCCACGAATTGGATGTCCTAAGATTTCTTTCCATTAGTACACACCGGGAAGAAAATTGCTATATATATATATATACACACACATATATATATATACAAAAATTCTATTATCAGTTCGAACTGACAAAAGTTATATCAGTTCCTTGCATGTGGGCCGCTAGATTTAAATACTTTGACTTGGCTGTATGCACTTGTCAGTCAAAGTATTTAAATCCAGTGGCCCACATATAAGGAACTAATATAACTTTTGTCATTTCGAACTGATAATAGAAAGACTGTATATATATATACACACATATAAACAACCGTTTGTATTGCTAATGACAAAATGTTAAGTTACGTGAATACGCAGAATTGTTATAAAACATTTACAACATGTTTTCGGTATATGTTGTAATTAGCATATACAACCTCGTTAATGTATTGTAAAAATATGTTTCTTTATATTATATTCTTTAGTATTAAGACCTGATTAATTTTTTTTTTTTTCAACAAAATAAATTTCATTGCACATCCCCTCTTACTTCAAGAGGTGTATTGGTGGTGTGAGAGTAAAGGCCCATCCTGCAAGCCATTTTTTGTTTTTGTTTTTCGAAAAGAAAAATGAAAATGAATACAGTGTTTTTGGTTTCATTTTTGAATTCCGAATACGCGTCTGGTAGCATTTACTAGAATCCGTATTTTAAAAATAAAAACGGAAAAAACACGTCTAGTAGGATAATCGAAAACTTTCGAAAATTGAAATATCAATTTTTAATTTTTGTTTAATATTATAACAATTATAAATAAATGATTAAATAATTTAAAAAAAAAACATTTTGTAATTTATTTTAGGGTTTAATAAATTTTAAGAGTTGAAGAGGAAGAGGAAGAGGAAGAAGAAGCAGACCAGATTGGCGACCGGAAGCAGACCAGATCGACGGCCGGAAGCATACCAGATCGGCGGCGGGAAGAAGAGGAAGAGGAAGAGGAAGAGGAAGAGGAAGAGGAAGAGGAAGAAGAAGAGATCTCGGCGGCATCTCGCCGCCGAGATGCAAACCAAATCTCGGCGGGAAGAAGAGGAAGAAGAAGAAGAAGAAGGAAGAAGGAAGAAGAAGAAGAAGAAGAGATCTCGACGAAGCAGATCTCAGCAGGAAGAAGAACTCGGCGGGAGGAAGAAGAAGGAAGAAGAAGAAGGAAGAAGAACTCGACGAGAAGAAGAAGGAAGAAGAAATCGATGGAAAAAAAAATTATTAAAATAAAATATATATTAATGATATGGGCCCACTTCATTTGGAAAACAAAAACAAATTCAAGAAAAACAAGTTTTTTTTATTTTTCAAAATTTCCACTTTTAACACTTGGTATTGTTTTTGATTTTGTTTTTGTATTTTGAAAATAAAATGAAAAATGGTTACAGGACGCGAATTCGAAATCATTTTTAGAAAATAAAAACGAAAACAAGCTGAAAACAGACTGCAGGACGGGCCCTAAATATCTCCGACTCTGAGTATTATGAGAGTAGATATTTCTCTGATGCGACAATAGATATTCAGACCATAATTGATCTCACCAGATTATGATAGATCGATCCATGACTAGTTCATTATCAAATATGTCAGTACAGTTTTTTTTTTTTTACTCATGTAAACTCTCAAATCTACAACATACGCTCTAGTAATTCGTAAGGAACACACTTTTTTTTTTTTTTTTTTTGAAGTACATAAGGAACAAACTTGGTCCTAAAGAAATTTATATTTTGAAGGGGAAAATTCAAATAAGAAAGAAAACTATTTTAGACGAGATGAGGTTGGCCAAGTGGTTTGTCATCACACCTACACCATGAGATTGTGGGTTCGAATCTGTCCCCATTATCAAATCCCGAATTATTGTAATATTTAAGAAAAAAACAAATATTTTAAAGGGTTGAATTAATGATTGGATCACTACTGGCTGATGCCTAATAGTTAGGCCGAACTCATTCATATCTCATGAAAACTCTAGGCTGATTGATACCAGAAATTCTATTATCAGTTCGAATTGACAAAAGTTATATCAGTTCCTTGCATGTAGGCCACTGGATTTAAATACTTTGACTTGGCTGTATGCACTTGTCAGTCAAAGTATTTAAATCCAGTGGCCCACATACAAGGAACTGATATAACTTTTGTTAGCTCGAACTGATAATAGAAAGACTGGATTGTTACTGTTTTAAATTTATTTATATTTTTTTTGAGTAAATATTGACTGATATTTTAGTGGATAGTCGACATGCACGTCAACATTCCATCGATGCATGATTGGTTGCTAGTTGCTACATAATGTACTTGCACTTATATATATATATACATAAATTATATTATCAGTTCGAACTGACAAAAGTTATATCAGTTCCTTGTATGTGGGCCACTGGATTTAAATACTTTGACTTGGCTGTATGCACTTGTCAGTCAAAATATTTAAATCTAGTGGTCCACATACAAGGAACTGATATAACTTTTGTCAGTTCGAACTGATAATAGAAAGACTGTATATATATATATATATATATTGATTTTCTATTATCAGTTCGTCCTGACAATAAATATATCTGGACGAAAAATGTGGACCACTAAATTTACATACTTTGACTCAAAGTGTATGCACTTGTCAAAACTTCTCCATAATCTGTGGTCCACATTCTTCGTCTTGATATATTTATTATCAGGACAAATTGACAATAGATATATACAGTCTTTCTATTGTCAATTCATCCTGACAATAAATATATCAGAACGAAGAATGTGGACCACAGATTATGAAGAAGTTTTGACAAGTGCATACACTTTGAGTCAAAGTATGTAAATCTAGTGGTTCACATTCTTCGTCCTGATATATTTATTGTTAGGACGAACTAATAATAGAAAATATATATATATATATATATATATATATATATATATATATAAATTGGGTTGGCGATCGAGGCTTCCAAGGTAGAGGACAAAAGGGTTTCTTTCAATTGATAATTAAATTGACATTATGGTGGGTTCTGTTGGAACAGTACTGCTGAGAAGAGGTGCATGGACAGAAGAAGAAGATAAACTTCTCAGAAAATGCATTGAAATTTATATTATTTGTATTGCTCGAAAACAATCTGGATCAAATATGTAAGAGACAAAAAACAATGAATAGAAACAGCACGTTAGGGAAATCGAGGCCCGTGTTTCATACGGTGTTCTTAAGACAATTTCGTTGACTAACACCGTATGTGTATAACAATTGTCTCTCGGGATACAACAATTTAAATAGTGGATGTGCAGAGCTCAAACCACTCTCAACGAATTCAAACTTACCAAGATACGAAAAATAGAAGAATTGGGAAAAGAATTATTATTTTTCTCTGTATTTTTGTGATGTTCAGTATATGAATTATGAGGAATAGACTAGGATTTTAAATAGAAAACCTAATAAGTAGAATTGATATAGGAAATACTTGATAATCACGGTTTTACTGCTAAAGGAAATTAATTAAGGAATAATCTCTAATAGGGAAAAGAAATTAAATTAATTCTTTCCTTATCAATAAATGCTGACTTAGGAAAAAAGAAATTTAAAAAAGTAGCAAAAAGTCGATTGTACTCACACGGTCCAAGTAGTGCGACCGAAGGTTCAGGGTCCATGTTTTATATATATAAACAATAAAACAATATAATACCATTGAAAGATTGATTTATATATTTTGACATTTGGTGTAGGTGGTCACTAATTGCTGGTGGACTTCCAGGAAGAACATCCAATGATGTGAAGAACTACTGGAACACTCACATGCAAAAAAAACTGGCCATTTCCACTATAGAGGAAATAACGAAAAAACAAAAAATCACAAAAACAATGATCATCAAGCCTCGCCCTCGAACCTTCTCCAAAACTTCTCCTTGGCTGAAAGAAAAAATCACTGTTTTAGAAAAAGATAATAATAATAATAATAGTAATGATGATGGTGATACAATGTGGTGGGACTTGGGAGAGTGTCTTAGAAGATAATGGATGAAGCACGAGCTCCACACGTGAGTTCGAGGAGGAGCCTTTTAGAGAAGAAATCGGTGGAAAAAAAAATTATTAAAATAAAATATATATTAATGATATGGGCCCACTTCATTTGGAAAACAAAAACAAATTCAAGAAAAACAAGTTTTTTTTATTTTTCAAAATTTCCACTTTTAACACTTGGTATTGTTTTTGATTTTGTTTTTGTATTTTGAAAATAAAATGAAAAATGGTTACAGGACGCGAATTCGAAATCATTTTTAGAAAATAAAAACGAAAACAAGCTGAAAACAGACTGCAGGACGGGCCCTAAATATCTCCGACTCTGAGTATTATGAGAGTAGATATTTCTCTGATGCGACAGTAGATATTCAGACCATAATTGATCTCACCAGATTATGATAGATCGATCCATGACTAGTTCATTATCAAATATGTCAGTACAGTTTTTTTTTTTTTTACTCATGTAAACTCTCAAATCTACAACATACGCTCTAGTAATTCGTAAGGAACACACTTTTTTTTTTTTTTTTTTTTGAAGTACATAAGGAACAAACTTGGTCCTAAAGAAATTTATATTTTGAAGGGGAAAATTCAAATAAGAAAAGAAAACTATTTTAGACGAGATGAGGTTGGCCAAGTGGTTTGTCATCACACCTACACCATGAGATTGTGGGTTCGAATCTGTCCCCATTATCAAATCCCGAATTATTGTAATATTTAAGAAAAAAACAAATATTTTAAAGGGTTGAATTAATGATTGGATCACTACTGGCTGATGCCTAATAGTTAGGCCGAACTCATTCATATCTCATGAAAACTCTAGGCTGATTGATACCAGAAATTCTATTATCAGTTCGAATTGACAAAAGTTATATCAGTTCCTTGCATGTGGGCCACTGGATTTAAATACTTTGACTTGGCTGTATGCACTTGTCAGTCAAAGTATTTAAATCCAGTGGCCCACATACAAGGAACTGATATAACTTTTGTTAGTTCGAACTGATAATAGAAAGACTGGATTGTTACTGTTTTAAATTTATTTATATTTTTTTTGAGTAAATATTGACTGATATTTTAGTGGATAGTCGACATGCACGTCAACATTCCATCGATGCATGATTGGTTGCTAGTTGCTACATAATGTACTTGCACTTATATATATATATACATAAATTATATTATCAGTTCGAACTGACAAAAGTTATATCAGTTCCTTGTATGTGGGCCACTGGATTTAAATACTTTGACTTGGCTGTATGCACTTGTCAGTCAAAATATTTAAATCTAATGGTCCACATACAAGGAACTGATATAACTTTTGTCAGTTCGAACTGATAATAGAAAGACTGTATATATATATATATATATATATATATTGATTTTCTATTATCAGTTCGTCCTGACAATAAATATATCTGGACGAAAAATGTGGACCACTAAATTTACATACTTTGACTCAAAGTGTATGCACTTGTCAAAACTTCTCCATAATCTGTGGTCCACATTCTTCGTCTTGATATATTTATTATCAGGACAAATTGACAATAGATATATACAGTCTTTCTATTGTCAATTCATCCTGACAATAAATATATCAGAACGAAGAATGTGGACCACAGATTATGAAGAAGTTTTGACAAGTGCATACACTTTGAGTCAAAGTATGTAAATCTAGTGGTTCACATTCTTCGTCCTGATATATTTATTGTTAGGACGAACTAATAATAGAAAATATATATATATATATATATATATATATATATATAAATTGGGTTGGCGATCGAGGCTTCCAAGGTAGAGGACAAAAGGGTTTCTTTCAATTGATAATTAAATTGACATTATGGTGGGTTCTGTTGGAACAGTACTGCTGAGAAGAGGTGCATGGACAGAAGAAGAAGATAAACTTCTCAGAAAATGCATTGAAATTTATATTATTTGTATTGCTCGAAAACAATCTGGATCAAATATGTAAGAGACAAAAAACAATGAATAGAAACAGCACGTTAGGGAAATCGAGGCCCGTGTTTCATACGGTGTCCTTAAGACAATTTCGTTGACTAACACCGTATGTGTATAACAATTGTCTCTCGGGATACAACAATTTAAATAGTGGATGTGCAGAGCTCAAACCACTCTCAACGAATTCAAACTTACCAAGATACGAAAAATAGAAGAATTGGGAAAAGAATTATTATTTTTCTCTGTATTTTTGTGATGTTCAGTATATGAATTATGAGGAATAGACTAGGATTTTAAATAGAAAACCTAATAAGTAGAATTGATATAGGAAATACTTGATAATCACGGTTTTACTGCTAAAGGAAATTAATTAAGGAATAATCTCTAATAGGGAAAAGAAATTAAATTAATTCTTTCCTTATCAATAAATGCTGACTTAGGAAAAAAGAAATTTAAAAAAGTAGCAAAAAGTCGATTGTACTCACACGGTCCAAGCAGTGCGACCGAAGGTTCGGGGTCCATGTTTTATATATATAAACAATAAAACAATATAATACCATTGAAAGATTGATTTATATATTTTGACATTTGGTGTAGGTGGTCACTAATTGCTGGTAGACTTCCAGGAAGAACATCCAATGATGTGAAGAACTACTGGAACACTCACATGCAAAAAAAACTGGCCATTTCCACTATAGAGGAAATAACGAAAAAACAAAAAATCACAAAAACAATGATCATCAAGCCTCGCCCTCGAACCTTCTCCAAAACTTCTCCTTGGCTGAAAGAAAAAATCACTGTTTTAGAAAAAGATAATAATAATAATAATAGTAATGATGATGGTGATACAATGTGGTGGGACTTGGGATAGTGTCTTAGAAGATAATGGATGAAGCACGAGCTCCACACGTGAGTTCGAGGAGGAGCCTTTTAGAGATCTCTGGGTTGATGAAGAAAATACTGCACCAGCAGCAGCCATGGAGGTTGGTGATCGGTGGAATGATATTTCTTTTGAGGAAGATCTTTGGGATTTTTGTAACTGCAATTTAACAAATTATAATTATTCAAGAACGTCTTAAATAATTATCCTGTCAATGTATTAAAGTTATTTTTTATGTTTTGTATTATGATTGTTTTTAATAATTATCAGCTTTATCTATTAAAATTGTTGTGTTTCATAATATGATTTTTTTAATGTTTAATGTATGTTTATATGAAAAATTATGCTTATCATGAATCCATGATGTGCAAGAATCACTAGAATCACTATTAATTGATTTGGTTTTAACTAGATCCCAAATCAAGAGGTGACATCAGTTGGTTTGGTTTTAACTAGATCCCAAATCAAACTATTAGTTAATTAGTTAGATGATTTTGAAACCGAACCAATATGCTTAAAAAAAATGATAAATAAACAATTGGTTTCATTTTGGTTTGTTGGTTAAAGATATTGGCACTAGTACTCTAATAATCATCCAATAATGGACAAGATGAGGTCGGCTCAATGGTTTGTCCTTTACATTTAGACCATGAGATTGTGGATTCGAGTTTATCCACATCCTCTAAATCCTAAATTATTGTATTACTTCTTCAAAAAAAAAAAAATCATCCAGTAATGCCATTTATATAATTTAATTAATTTATTTCCAAATTATCCTTTTTATTTTCTTTCTAAAGTCAACTTACCCCATATTTTTTACTCACGTACTTTTTTTTAAAAAAGTATTACATTACAATAAAACCCGAAAAATTAATATCCTTGGGATCTATCATTGAGTATTAATTTAGAGCGGTTATTAATTTAAAGAATTTTACCTTATAAAGTGTTATTTTATCTTACAAAACGTATGAAAGTCGATTTTTTTGTTCAGTGAAAGTTTCTTAAAATCTTAAAATCCTCCCTGTCCCCTCATTAATGGCTTTTATTTTTTCTTTCAAATCGATATGTTTATTAAATGAGAAAGCTATGTGACTTATTCATCATTCACTCACCTTTCACTTTAAGCTTTGAGACACTTGAGATAAATGAGAGGGCCATTGACAGCCTCATCGATGATGATTTCACATGGTACAAAATAAAACATGACTTGTTTAAATGTTTCTACCAAATGGCCTCATGCTTTTTAATGACTTGTTGTTTTGTTGTAGTTATTAGAGTGAAATTCATTTTGGTCCCTCTAGTTTAATTTAATAGCCAAACTGGTCTCCCGGTTTTAGAAATGTCTCGTTTAGTCCTTCTGTTACGATTTTCGTTGAAAAAGTAAAATCTAACAAGTACAGAGGTTCAAATGACTCTGCTGCCCCTTAAAGTGGGTCAGATTGCTTAAAGGACATTTTTTTCCTCCATCTCTCTTTTTTAATTAAAAAAATAAAACCAAAAAAAAATTAATCAAACAAAAAAAAAAAAAAAAAAAAAAAAAAAAAAAAAGCAAAAATATATATATGATGGTGGAGATCTAGATCCAGATCTCCACCATCTTCAAGACTTCAATGGAGATAATATATATATATATATTGAAAAAAATTAGGGGGGTGTATTCAATTAGGATTAATTAGGATTCCTGAAGACATTTAAAGACATTTTTTAAGTGACAGATTTATATGGATTTTTACAAACTTTTATAAATCCACATGGACTTTCGTTGATTTGTTTAGACATCCATCTCAGACTTTTATGGATTTGTTTAGACATCTATCTCAGATTTTTATGGATTTGTTTAGACATTCAAGGATTTTCATGGATTTGTTATCTCTGACTTATTAATAATAAGCTAATTATAGCTAATTATCAAAAAAAAACCTTTGAAGTTGGAATGAGCAAAATTTGATACACCAATCAATCTATATTTGCGTATATATATATTCTGAGGTTGTTGCTGATACAAACAAAGAGATTGAATTGAATCCAAAATTGGCTAAGGCTTTTATGAATTTGTTATCTCTGACTTATCAATAGTAAGCTAATTATAGCTAATTATCAAAAAAACCTTTGAAGTTGGAATGAGCAAAATTTGATACACCAGTCAATCTATATTTGCGTATATATATAGTCTGAGGTTGTTGCTGATGCAAACAAATCGATTGAATTGAACCCAAAATTGGCTAAGGCTTATCTGCATAAAGGCACTGCTTGCATGAAGTGCAGATGAATTATTTTTCTTTAAAATAAAATGCTAATAAAGAGTTTTTCAAAAAAAAAAAAAAAAAAAGCTAATAAAGAGTGAGCATTTTGGTGTTTGATTGAAGGCTCTACAGATTAATTTGGTATTGTTTTGTGCAGTTTTGGCACGTAGTGAGTTTTGTACTTGTTATATATAATTATGTGACTGCAACATATTCTCACATATATAATTATGTGCAGTTTTTTTTTTTTTTTTTTTCCTTTTTAATTCACAGAACATGCTGGTTTTGTGTTTGTGTTTTGTCTCCTACAGCTTTTTCTCTTTGTAGGTGGTTGGTTTGCTTTGGCCTTGCTTGGTTTGCCTTGGTTTTTTTTTTTTTTTAGCGTCAGGTGTGTTGTGAGTTTGTGTTGTCCCTGTCACAGGTTTTGTTGTGGTTGGTTTGTATCTTGCGTTTTCCTCTTGTTTTGGTTTTGTGTGGCCTTTGGCCTCTTAATAAAATTTGCTGTTAAAAAAAAAAAAACATGCTGGGGATGGAAGCTTATTATTCTCACATGCATCAGTTTTTTTAATTTTTACATATTAGTGCTTTTCGTTTCTATTTTGAGAGAGAGAGGGAAAGCAAAATCCACCAAAATCTTTGGGGAGAAGGCCGGACATGTTATGACATTTGATATTTATATCTCTTACCATCAAGTCCACCAAAATCCATCAAAATCCATGACCTAAGAAAATTCTTTAAAATCCAGTCCTAATTGAATACACCTTGATTCTTGCAGACATTTTTAAAGTCCTAATACAATACACCTGGATTTGGAAGGATTCTTTAAAAGTCCATATAAATCCTAATTGAATACCACTGGATTCATATGGACTCTTTTAAAGTCTTTAAATGTCCAAATTGAATACACCAGGATTTATAATGTCTTTAAATGTCCTCAAGAATCCTAATTGAATACACCCCCCTTAGTTTCTAACTTTCATCTCATTCAAACAACCTAGCTAGAAATTTAAAAAATAAATAAATAAATCATCAAAATCAAACCCAAACCTTGGTTCAACAACATCATCATCTATCAACAACAACTACCAAAATCCAACCAAAACCCAAACCCAACCAGCACCCACTATCAAACACAACAGCCAACACCCATGGCTACGCCCACACCAACACCCATGTCGATCTCGCTGGTGAATAGCAGAGAAAGAAGGCAAAGATAGAGGGACTAGAGATCAACGGAGATGGATTCACAGAGAGAGAGAGAGAGAGAGAGAGAGAGAGAGAATACATGGTGGGTGGAGGAGATCGGCACTCGTAGAGGGTGTAGGTCGGTGTGATTTCGATGGCGACTAGGATTTTTCAAACTTCCGGTTCGACCATGAACTGTAAGTTCATATATAAAATTTAGAAAACTTCATATTTTAAACGGATTTGAAACCCTAGGTTCCAAATAATAAATTATGGCATTCATGTATATAACACTGGATCCAGAACTCCAGGTTCTCATCGATTTTCAAAACTTTGTCAATGTAAATATAGACCTAACACGGTTCCGGTTCGAATCGTCGAACCGGACCAGAATCGAAACCAAAAAAACTGGAACCAAAATCAGAACCAGGGGAGGCTGGTTTCGGTTTCGGTTCCAATTTTTACGGAACCACCCTGTTCGATCCGGATTGGAACAGACAGTTTCGGTTCCGGTTCGAACCGGCAGTTCCTGTGTTTTTTTTTTTTTTTTTAATAAAACTCCATGTCTCTAATCTCTATCACAGTATCACTGTCCTTAGACTTCACTACTTCAGTCACCTCTCTCTCTCATCAGTCTCATCTCAGATTCTCTCTCCTTTGAAGACTCGAAGACTTGACTAGCGATCGCTTCTTCATCTCGTCGTCGACGATCGACCGATGCTGGACGGTCGCCCTTTTTTTTTTTTTCTTCTTCTTCTTCTTCACGATCTCTGATTCTCTATTTATTTTATTTTATTTTATTTTATTTTTTGGTGTTTGTTTGCTAAGAAAGTTGAGGAAAGTGATAGATTAGGGGGTTGGTTTTGGGATCGAATTGGGGGCAATTGGAAGTTAGGGATTTTCAATTTAGGTTTTCAATTAGGGAGTGTGAGTTAAAGTGGAAGATTGGTAAGAAAGTTGAGGAAAGTGATGGATTTGGGGGTTGGTTTTGGGATCGAATTGGGAGCAATTGGAAGTTAGGGATTTTCAATTTTGGTTTTCAATTAGGGATTGTGAGTTGAAGTGGAAGAACCGACGATGGTGATGGTCTACAGGTTTGGTCTGGTAGACTGGTACTCTGGTCTCTAGTGGTGGAGTTGTGGAAAAGATGATGATCTGATGATCATGTGACCAGGAAAAAAAAAAAGAGTTCAAAACCGCCGATTTATTTGGAACCGGAATAGGAACTAGCGGTTCCGGTTCTGTTTCCACCTAACCGCGAAATCAGAACCAACAGTTCCGAACCGAAACCAGAACCGTGTCCGATCTACGTAAATATCATAAATCCAGAAACTTTAAGTTCTATTGGTCTAGCCGATCTCATATATTGGGTACAACATAATATGAATATTTAAATAACATAATAAATAATTCCAGAACTATTTATATGTTCTGTCAGGGGTATAACCCAGCCTGATATTGTAAGGTTTATAGTTTGTGTTGGCATCAATTCCATATCAAAACGTGTTTCTCTTGTATTGTTTAGTGGTTAGTATATTGAAGAATTAAGAAGACGAAGGACGTCTCAACCACAATTCATTCAAGAAGCCGACTTTTAAGAGATTCGTGCATCATTGGTCAACAAAGGTATTAAAGGACCTCATATCTCTTACAAGGCTAGGCACACACACACACATAGCATTCTTGTGTGTTCCTTCATGATTTAATTTCATTTATATATCACTTTCACACACTTGGCAAAATATGCTCATGCATTCATATTATGTTGATAAACTTTGTGTTTTGCATTTTCTAGGACTATGTCCGGAAACTAGCATATGTGTGTGTCTTTATGTTTGTATGTTTCCGTATTTTTGTATTTGGACTTGAATATGCTCTATTATGATTCCTTATTGAGTTCCGGTCATTTCGGTTACTCATTCATGTAGTTTCGAGTCCAAATGATGTAGCTACGCTACTTTTCGTTCTCATTCGTTGAGTTGATTTCATCGACATTTTCCGAGATGATTTCTCAATCGTTTTTCAAAGTTGTGCAGTCTTCATCGTGCGTGAGAGAGTCACGGTTCGTAATCCAGAAACGGATTCAAAATCGGAGTTCGGATGCCCAAGATACGGGCTGAAGAACCGAGGGAGCGCGCGAGAAGACAGCCCAGGCCGTGAGGCCACTTGGGCTGGCCGTGTGTGTGGCCATGGGCCCCACGGCCTTGAGGGGCCTCTGCCCCTGTGTGGGCCACGCGCCCCCCATGGCCAGGGGGTGACGTGGCCTCACACAATTGGTTGGTTTGGCCTTCTCTCTCCTCCTATTTCTTCCCTCTCTCTCTCCATTTGAAAATCTAAGAAGAAAATTTTCAGTTTTCCCGTAAGGATTTTCTCTCCAGTTTTCAAATTTTCAAAACACCATATCTTCCTCATCCGGAGTCGGATTTGAGTGATTCAAGTTGGAGAGTGTTCGTATTTGAGTCCTCTATCATCTCCAAGTGGTTTGGTGGCTGTTTGATCGTGATTTCTGGTGGTTCAACACTGATTTCCGAACCAGCTATAGAATCCAAGGTATTGGACTCAACTTTGGGATTTCTTTCTTTTTGACCTTCTATTTGCTTGGGGTTTCTTTTTCTATATCTATGTTTATGTTTGGTAAAAGCTATTGAGAAAAATAGCTTGATTATCATTCTAATTGAAAGTCAATTTGTGGACTAATGTTGACTAGTTTCTATGATTCTAGGTTTTACATATGTTTGTGAGTTGTATTGTGATTAGAATGGCATCTTAGGTTGTTTGGAACTTATTTGAATTAATTTTGTGTTAAATGACCTTGAGATTTGATTTGATCCTTTGATTGATGAAATCTAGGATTTGTGTATTTGTTTGTGATTTAGAGAATCTAGGTTTTGATTGATGAAACTCTCAAATCCTTGCTCTATATTTTTGACTAGAATATTGATTAATTTTAATCTCATATATCTAACATTTAATTGTATATTGATAGCATCTTGAATTTGTACTTCATGAACATATGTTGATTCAAGTGTTGTATATGTGAATGAGGCTTTGAGCTTATGTGTTTGGTGTTTCACATGCTTAGGTTTTTATTCTCGTATTTTGCATCTAGACTTGATTACTTGTGATATCACATGTTTATGTCTATTTGTGCCATAGAATGTATTGATCACATGTTCTATGTTGTATTGATTGTTTACATCATTTGCATTCACATGATCACACTAGGAAGTCCTTGTAAAAGGCATGAAGTCTTGGTTAGAGTCGGGGTGACTCGGATAGCCAAGCAAGAAGTCTTGCCTAGAGTCGGGATGACTCGGATAGGTAAGCAATGAGTCATGGCTAGAGTCGGGAGGACTCGGATAGTCATGCATGGGAGGCTCCCTAGAGGCAAGAGTGCCTTGGATAGGGAGTTGGCTATTGTATTGGTAGGCCTAGGCGTATGGTTAGACATAGATTCCGATAGAGCGGGGTACACGGGAGGTGTATGTACTCTTGAGGAATTTCTAATCTACTATCGATGTTGGTTGTGTGTGGTGTCCAATATATGGTGGTTTCGCATCATTGAGGGATTTCACACTTTCCAATAGGGTTGGGTAGGCTTAGACTTCACTAGGTTGGGTAAGCTAAAGATTGGTCACTTTGTGAATGTTCTATGTTTACTTTCCAATAATATAGTACCCAATGGTTGTAGTTCAACCCGTGGATGTTTCCTCCTTGGAGGTTTTACCACGTTAAAAAATCTCTTGTGTTAATTCTTCCTATCTCTTTCTCTTATATTTTAATTGTATATTTTATTATCTTGATTCATAATATTCACATGTGATGTATTGTGAAGCAAGACTTTGTATAGTGTGATTAGTGAATTCATTCTATTGATCAATTTTGTATCTATGATTCTTTTGTATATTGTAATTTTTGTATATTGACAGTTTGATCACTCTTGTAACTCATTGAACATCTATTGAAATACAAGCTTACTTTGTTGTTGTGTTTATTTGTTCTTATACCTCACATAACTAGTTGATATACTTAGACTTTGTTCTTATGATTGTATTATCGTATTGTCTATGTATGTCTTCCTTGGCTTATTGTGTTGTGTGTAAGGCTACCTTGAGGGACAAACGAAAGTTTGTTCAAGGGATTGAAAAAGGTATAAAAACCTATTCCCCACCCCTCTAGGTATGCTTTAAGTAATTTAACTTCGTTTATATACTTTCAGATATATTTCATATAAATAAATGCGAAATATTTAAATGACATAATAAACAATTCCAAGGGCTAAGCTCACCTGATATATTGCATAAAAATAAATGCGAATATTTAAAAAGCATAAATAAACAATTCTAGGGGTTGAGCTCACCCGATATATTGTATAAAAATAAATACGAATATTTAAAAGGCATAATAAATAAATCCAGAACTATAATAGGTTCTATCGACACAGCCATAGCCAGTCTCTGTCAATATATCCGCAGTCAGTCTTATATATTATGTATAATTAAATGTGAATATTTAAAAATCATAATAAATAAATCCATAACTATAGGTTCTAGAGACACAACATAAGACAGTCTTATATATTACGTATAAATGAATAAATACCAATATTGAAATATAAGTAAATCACTCTCCTGAAGATCCCTTTTACTTATATACACGAATATCGAACTATAAGTAAATCACTTATCTAAAGATATTTTTTACTTATATACAATCATGCTGATAACGTGTTGTAAATAAATTGAACAACATATGAAATAAATAAACAAATAGTTTTTTATTGATTTTTCAAGTGAGTGCTTCAGCTAACAGTTTTACAAATTGAGAACTTAATATATTGTAGGTAGTCGGTTGTGATCAAGTGGAGCTGTCAAGTGGATATGGCGGTGGGGATATATTGTATATTGTGTGTATACATAAGTGGTAAAAACCAAATGTTATAACAGTCCAATCAAATTTTGTAACATTAGCTCTAAAAGTTTTAAATCAATTAAAAACTAAAACTAATGAAAATAAAAAATTATATTAATTAAAAATTAAAAAATTAAAAAATATATATTGAAGCCACTAGGAAGGTCAAAGGTGGCTTCGTGGCCGGTAAATCGCTGGAGTGGCAGAGGTAGTCTTTTTTTTTTTTTTTTTTTGTTAAATTTTTTATAATTTTTATTTTAATGATTATTTCATTTTAATTATTTGATTTTAAAGGTTATGTTATTTTATTTTATTTTATTTTGCGTGTCAAACATTGCACACGTGAGTCTTGCAATGGATTGGAATTAAAATACAACTTTACCCGTATAACAGTTAAATTTAACCGACGCCTAACACCACCCTATTTTAACATAAGTCACTTACCACTTCTTTTCTTCTCTGTTTCAGCTATATTCATGGACAAGTAAGCAGTATTCATGTTATTTTTACATATTATCTTGCAAAACATTAGCCGTATTCATGAACAAGTAATCATAAGGATTTAGTATTTTTCAAAAAAAAATTAAAATAATTCGGGATGTGGGTGTGATGAGCAAACCACTTTTTTTTTTTTTGATAGCTCACCTGAGCAATAAAGGAGAACAAACGAACCCCAGAAAGAGCAGGGAAAAGAACAAACAGCCAAAACAACATGCTAAAAAACCAAAGCCATAAAAAACTAGCACTGACTGTTGCCACTTGACTAACCTCATTTTATCCGGATTTAAAATAAAGATTTAATACAAATAAGATAAGTAATTTCTTCTTTTTTTGAAAAGAAATAAGATATTTAATGAAATACAGGTGTTTAATGAAATGAAAATATTCTGAAACCGAGAGAACTCAACAAAATGGAGTCTGCATAATGCATGTGATCATGTGGCTGTGATCTAGAAGTATCCTTCACAAAAAGCAAATGTCATGACTTTAAATAAATGCAGGCCATGGCCACACAGGTCGAGCTGTTGGCATTGTGTGTCAGCTTACAATCAATGGCTGCCCATCGAATCCTTCACATTTAATATCAATCATGCATAGCATACCACATACAATATGCATGAATTTATTACACGGTAGACCTACATCTGCATGAATTGTCTACTTGTTTTTTTTTATTTCCTTTTTATCATGACATTTTTAATTATGTATTTACAAAATATATTTCTCATTTCTGGTCCCGCCATTCCCGCATATGGTTTTATACGAGATAGTGATTTTTTTAACGTTAGAGAACTATAAGATTAAAACGTGTGAAATCCAGTATAATGAACAGAAAATTCGATCATGATTTTGAATTAACATTCCACACGACGTTGACTCTTAGCTAATTAGCAGAAACAAATAAATAAATAAAAGGTTTTCAGGTTTCACAGTTTTTGCAAGGAAACACATCAAAAAAATTGGGATAAATAACGACCTTATTACCAGGTAGAGGGGTTCTCTTTACGTGCGTGCAGCAATGAGGGTGTTATAATTTATATTTATTATAAAATTATTATTTCTATAATAACAAATATTTTACTTCAAATTTATTTTTCTTCCATTTTGGATATAAAAATATATATATTTAAATATTTGTATTATAGTCTTTCTATCATTTTTTTTTTACTTTGTGACGTTGAACTTATGTAGGATGTTAATTTTTAAAAACATTTTTTTTTTTTTTTTTTTTTTTTTTGATGTTACAACAACTGCCGGGACCAGCAAGATTAGACTCCAAAGCACGGTCCGAAACACTGCTCCCACTATTGGGGAGAGAGCACCTATACATAAGGTGGGACAAATAATATATATATATATATATACCAAAGCCAAGGTTTGAACCTTGGTGGTGGAGCATCCTTTGGGAGACTCCAACCACCAAGGCAATGAGCCATTGGTTAAAAACATATTTCTACTGAAGCAATTGTTGTTGGTGTGGGAATTGTAATCATTGTATATAATATTTGAAAATAAGCAATATTTAGGTTTGGAAAAGAATATTTTATATCCATTTTATGCTTTTTGTTTCATCAATAACTGTTGGATCTTTTTTTTTTTTCAATCGATCAAAAAAAAAATTATTAAAGACGTGAATACAGCAAGTACATTTTTTTTTAAGTAATTAGTTTTTAATTATTTTGTTTATTAGTAAATAATTTTTATTTATTTTGTTTTTTGATAATTATTTTTTAATGGTGGAGATAGTCTAATCTCCCATCCATTATTTTTAGAAACAACTTTTTTTTAGTAAATAATTTGTATAAAACTAAATTAGTTATTTATGAATTTTCCCCGACATTTATGTGTCATCTTGATCAAGATCTTAATTTTTTTTATCCTAATATCTCCAAATATCTCCATCCGTTGAAGATAGGTCCCCCCATACCCTCTAGAGTCCAGAGGATAGGGGTCCCTAGTCTTGAGTGAGACAAAATATTTGTCATTCTCAAATCTCAATCTTGGATTCTGTGGAGACTATAGACCAAACAATATATTTTTTTTTTTTTCCCAAAGTGGAGAGGTGCCCCAACCTTTGGAGTCCATTTTTGCTCACCTCCTACAAGGGGGTAAGCATTACCCCTCTCTCAAAAAGATGACATGTGTCTAGAGAGAGGTAAATTTGTCCAAAACATAACCGTGTTTGTACAAATTTACCCCCTCTATGGACATATATCATCCATTTAGGAGGGAGGGTAATGGTTACCTTCTCTAACTTTCGTCATCTTCATCCATTTCATATACACAGAGTTAGACACGTGTTCAAGTAATGATTTATGTTTTTTTGTTTTCAATTTTAAAAACCAATTTATTTATTTTTAGGATAATTTCACTAAAGTCCCTACTTTTTAGTGAAATGTCACGTATTTAAACGTCTTTATCATATTAGCAACGTAAGTCCTTTGTTTTTTTAAAATACATCACTTTAGTTCATTTCACTGAAATACTAATAGTCAACTCTAACTATATACATAAAAGTACAATTTTACCCTTGTCAAAATGATTTATTGAGTTGCAAAAATAAATAATATTAAAATGGTTTATAAAAATAAATTAACATGCAATATAAATTTATTTTCTATATATATATAATAATTTTAAAAATAGGAAAAAAAATTTAATGGATTATGGAAAATATAAAGTTAAAATTGAAACAAATTATAGCACGGTGTGTATAAAACTATCTAGGAGGGGGGGTGAATAGATTTTAAACTTATTACCCAATTTTTCGTGTTAAGTCAAAATTACGAAATTACCCCTAAATAGATAAAGCAATAAATCAAGTATAAAATGTGAAAATTAAATAACACTTGATTTTTACATGGAAACCCTCACGGGAAAAACCACGGGCTAGTAAGTAAGCCACACTCGAACCTCGAATCCACTAAATGTGTAAAACGATTACAACCTAATCCCGGAAGTAATCACACACCTACCTAATCCCGGTATGAGTAAACCTAGTCCAATTTGCTTGCGATCTAAGCAACCTAATCCCGGAAGCTACACACAAGACTTACTTTCTCAATGAAGAGAATAACACCCTAAGTGAATATGTGAATATCCAAATGCAACATAGAGCAAGGGAAACCCTATATGCTTATCTAAGATGATTAATATGCAATTAGAACAATCCTAGATATTAAAAACTAAATAACATGTCAAATAGTTTAGCTAATCAAGATTAAGCACAAAACCTAATTAGCTATCACAATACAACTTCTCAAACATACATCACACTAATCTCAAACTTGTATCCAAAATATATATAATAACATACAAGTAATTAATTGAGATTGCTTGTTAAGAAAAACACAAAATATGTAAGATATTAGTGAAAAGCTTACCAAGCAAAGTATGATGAAGGATCCATGCAAGATGACATCTAGATGATCAAAGATGATGCTAGATGATGATTGATGATCATGAAAAAGTGTTTGAGTGATTACAAATGAGCTCTTTGTGTATTTTTCTTGTCTTGAAAAATATCCTAAGTATGAAGCATGAATATGAACTCTCTTAATTGACCTAAAGTTAAAGTGGCATATATATAGGGGCCATAAGTGAAGTGTGGTCGTTTTGAAAAACGCACCAGAAATTGCTCTGTGCGCTGGTGAGCCTGCGCTAGACGACAGGCGCATGACCAGCGCATAGGCAAAAATTGCACAGGCGCTTGACGACCAGCGCTCAGAAGGGCGCACGACCAGCAGCACACCACTGGGCGATTTGCGCTAGTGGGCTTGCGCTGGTGTGGACCAACGCATGACCAGCAACAGACCACTGGGCGATCTGCGCTGGTGTAGACCAGCGCATGACCAGCGACAGACCACTGGGCGATCTACGCTGGTGAGCTGCGCTGGTCTGGCGCATGACGACCAGCGCACAGCCCACTCCTTTGAACCCCACAAGAAAGCATGCAAGGGGTAAAAAGGTAAAGCAAGATGCATCCTAAAAGCCTAAAATGCTATGACATTATAATCACAAGATGCAATCA
The DNA here is from genome assembly GCA_030490815.1 of Acer saccharum. NCBI lineage: Eukaryota > Viridiplantae > Streptophyta > Magnoliopsida > Sapindales > Sapindaceae > Acer > Acer saccharum. Next base: position 43,479,732 of record CM059866.1, read on the forward strand.
AAATAACAAGCAAGAAGAGATGTTAATGAACATTAATGCACAACAATAAGAAACACAACATACAAGGAATAAACATATGCATGAGTTGTGAGTGTGTGCAACTATCTCTTCAAGACAAGTAAGCACATAGAAATTTACCTTTGGTGCTTATCAACAATGAGGTCTTCAAAGGGCTTGAGCAATAACAACAATATCTAAGCTATCCTTACAAAGAATCCCCAACATGTGGTTTGTCCGTGAAATGAGCCAATCAATAAATGGGAACCTTACAAAAATAAATAAGAAATTTAAAGTATTTTTAATAAATTTAAAAAACAAAAAAATAAATAAAAAGTATTTCAAAATATAAAAAAAAAGTTTTTTTTAAAAAAAAAAAAATAAGTAATTGGTCATTTCGTAATATTTGACTGGTCAACAGTTAAATCTAACGGTCAATCCTTTGGTCGATTGTATCAATTTGTCATTTTGGCAAAAGTGCGATATCGTTGCAATATTAGAAAAGGTCAGGGTAATTTAGTGCAATTTACCCTAATTTTTTTTAAAATACTTTTTAATTTATTATTTATTTTAGCTTTATATTTTTCATAATCCTTTAGTTTTATTTCTTTTTAAAATTTTTTTTTTTTTTGGTTTTTTAGAAAATAAATTTTTGTTGTTTATTTATTTTTATAAACCATTTTAATATTATTTATTTTTGAAACTCAATAAATCATTTTGACAAGGGTAAAATTGTACTTTTATACATATAATTATAGTTGACCGTTAGTATTTTGGTCAAATGGACTAAAGTGATGTATTTTGAAAAAATAAGGGACTTAAATTACTAATATGCTAAAGATGTTTAAACAGATGACATTTCGCCAAAAAGTAGGGACTTTAGTGAAATTACCTCTTTATTTTTTGTTAAACCCACTGGAGCCAAAATTTTTGCTAAATATGTCCCACTTAATGCATTTTTTATTTATTTAAAAAAACAACATTTTGAAACAACCTCCGAAATCAATATATATATATATTCCAATTCCTTTTTCTTCTTATTATTATTGTTGATATTTTTTTAAAAAATATTATATAAATTCAGAGTTTGGGGAAGGAGAGGACTCGAATTGAAGATTTAAATACAATGAATAAACAAAGTAAATTCGAATTATTACCGTTAACCATAAAGAAATCAGAATTCCACATCGGAAGCAGGATCGATCACTGGATTGTATCACCGGAGGTCGAGGAATGACCACAGATCGAAATCCGAAAAGTTCCGTCTAATCACAATGCAAATACCCACACAATGATTGAAGATGGGAGAAAATTTTTCTTGATTTTCTCCACATCTGCTCTCTGTTTTGTGTCTCTGTAAACACAAACACACATAGTATCTATGTTACACACTATATTCCACACAACCCAACCCTTCATTAATTCACGTTATACACCTTTTTACATTAACTGATCACGCAGTTGTGCATAAGTTAGGTGGTTGCTAGGGTTTGGGTGTGTTGATGTCTACAATAGACTCGTGTGCTTGCAAGTAAATTTAAAATTTATCACAATAGGTTTTTGGGCATTGCATACCTTACAATACTTAATATAAGGCACATCCTTTGATCACAAAGACACAGAACCACTATAACACGAAAAAGGCTTTCAAAAATCTTCTTCAAAGGAAATGGACTTTTGTCTCCATAAAGCTGGCAACAATGTGATCGTCACATTTATGTACTTATTTGAGGTTCCCATTTCCTAGCTTTTGTGCTTGTTTTCAAGCGTTTTTGTGTATTTAATATATTTGTTGAGCCTTATGTAGGTTATATTCCCTAAGCAAGATGTTTGAGCTTAAAGTGAAGATCGGTAGGCAAATTAGGTCGAAAATGAAGAAATGAGAGAATTGGAGGGCAAAAGAGAAAAGAAGCTCGTAGTCGCGGTTCCAGGTTCGCTGATCTCGAACTGCGACTTTCCTTTAGGCCTTAGCCGCGGAATCCATTTTAGAAGATCTCGAGACCCAGATGTCGCTGGTCTTGAACTACGACCAGAGATCGAAAGTCAGTCCAAAAGATCTCAAGACCCAAGGTTCATTGCTCTTCAACTGTGAGCCATCCGCAATTTCTTCTCCAACAAATCTCGCACATCATGTACCACGGTTCCTTAACCGCGAATATAGGGCCGCGATTTCGATGTAGCTCAGCGAAAGGACGTTTTTAAGGCCACTTCAAAAAGGCATTCTTGTCTTTTCATGCCCAGATCATGACCTATCCACCCAAGCATATAAATACACCATTTAGAGGATACAAACCTCTATAACTTACAATTCTCAAATCTAAACACCAAACCAGAGAGAGAGAGAGAGAGGAGCTTCAAAGGCATCCATGAAGGTTTTCCTCCATGGATGCCTCACCATCTATCATCACCCATCCATCTTCCATCTATCTTTGAGGAAGATTCAAGAGTTTTTAAGGCCACTTCAAAGAGGCATTCTTATCTTTTCATGCCCAAATCATGCCCTATCCACCCAAGCATATAAATACACCATTTTCTCCACCATTTAGAGGATATAACCTCTATAACTTACAATTCTCAGATCTAAACACCAAACCAGAGAGAGAGAGAGGAGCTTCAAAGGCATCCATGAAGGTTTTCCTCTATGGATGCCTCACCATCTAGCATCACCCATCAATCTTCCATCTATCTTTGAGGAAGATTCAAGAGAAAAGAGCCATCTTGCTTTGTCTATGAGGAAGAAGGACATCAATGGAAGCTTGAAGACTTGAGAACATCACTTGGGTTTTTTTTATTTACTCTTCTTTTGTTATTTTTCCTCTTTGATGTGTATCCCCATTAAGGAAATTTTTAAACCTAACACTAGTGCTATCTATTTGATTAATTTGCATTTAATTTCTTCAAGTCTTATTTCATTCAATTGCTTCATAGCTTGATTCTTGATTTGTGTTGATTGAACACCAACTCTCGATACATGTTAAGAGATTAAGTTAATTTAAGAATTAGGGTTAGGTGAATATCACACTTGGCTTTGATTATGCTCTTAATTGAATGGGTGGAATTCATGAAAAGTACACACCCATGCTTGATTGGATTTTGGTTCTTTAATCTTCATGCTTTATGCAACCCTTGGTTGTTGCTTACACATCACACCAATAGTGAGTAGCAATTGAGGGTTAGTTCTTTAATCGTTATGCATAATGCAATCCTTGGTTGTTGCTTACACAACACACCAGCGGTGAGTAGTAATCAAGGATTAGATGACTCACTCTACGACCATACTGTAATAGTCGTATAAAAGGATGAAATATACAAACACAGTTAAATTGTCTAAAACTAACCTAGAGAGGGGGGGGGGGGGGGGGGGGGGGGGGGGGAATAGGTTTTCAAGCCTTTTTCAATCCCTTAAAAACAAACAAAAGTTTGTCCCTCTAGATAGCTTGTATCACAACACATAATAGATATGGAAGCAAACATAGACTATTGTAAAGCATATTCAATTTAAGCATATTAATAAAGTCTATAATTTGCAAGTGAAGAAATCAAACTAAAACTAAAAACAACTAACACTTGTATTAATATTTATGTTCAATATATACAAGTTCAAATGAATGAATGACTATTTACAAATAAGTCACTTTACAAAGATAAATGATATATACAACTTTGATCAAAAGAATGTTTGAATTCTAATCTTTACAAAGAATCTTGTTTACAAGGATGTGAGAAGTAAAGATCTAAACAAGATACAATTGATCACAAATACAAATATAAAGAGATAAGGATAGAGACATCTGACACATTATTTTTACATGGTAAAACCTCTAAAGAGGAAACATCCATGGGTTGAATCCACAACCACTGGTAAACCGTCTTCCATTATGTCGAATAAAAGTACACCCTCAAAAGTGACCAATCCACATGATACACTCTCTAAGATATCCATTTTACTCTACCCTCAGGCCTAGTGAAAAAATTTGCCTACTTTCTATCCAAGATTCTACTCTCACATCTCTAGAAAGAAACTTCGTATCTGAAACGCTACTCTCACATCTCTAGAAAGATTTTTTGCATGACTATCCTGATCGTCCTGATCCTAGCCAAGACTTTTTGCTCAACTATCTGAATCATCCCAATTCTAGTCAAGACTTCCATGCTTAACTATCTAGATCATCTTGATCCTAGTTAAGACTTCATATCTTTTGCAAGAACTTCCTAATCATGATCAATGAATGCAAATGCAAACATGTACAATATAGAATATGAGATCAATACATCGTATGGAAACTAGACACAGTCATGAAAGTCCACAAATCAAAGTTGACTAGTTGTTATACATGAATAAAAACCTAGAACATCTGAATTACCAAAACACACTTAACTCCTAGAATTATTCATGCAACTAAAGCTCGAAATAAAGCATATACATTAAGCACCTTCTCAAGACTTTAGTACTAAAACAACTGAAATTTCCCTTAAGTATTAGTGAAATATACCTAGAGGGGGGGTGAATAGGTATAGGCTCCAAATTCTTCCAATTTAAAAATAATGCAGAATATAACAAAGAAAATGCACACTTGATTAGATTTAGCAAATGAATTGATTTCACTAATACAAGAGTTAATCAATTTACAAGATATGCAATCAATTTAAGATATGGAAGATAAAGAAAAATAAAAACAAAAATGAACATAAGTGTTTTTACGTGGTAAAACCTCAAAGAGGAAACATCCACTGGTTGATACCACAACCACCGGCAAAGAAATCCACTATGTGAAAAAGGACTTACACACTCAAGCTATCACTCATGATATCCGCTCAAGCTATCAACTCCTAATCTACTCTTGGGCTAGTGAATCACCAAGCCTACTTCCTATCCGAGATGTATCCTACACCTCTAGAAAGCAACTTCCTATCCAAGACGCTCACGTCTCTAGGAAGATTTCTTGCTTGCCTATCCGGATCCTCCCGACCCTAGACAAGTCTTCCTTGCTTGATTATCCGAGTCCTCCTGACTCTAATCAAGACTTCTTTGCTCTATCCACAAAGCTTCACTCACTTTGCTAGAGACTTCAACCTAATGCAAGACTATGATCTAAGTGATCCAAGTGATGCAAACACAATCAAATTAAGCTAGATGATCAATCAAGTTAAATGTACATGTTCAATGATAATCTAGAATATGCTTTCAATACACAATCACAAGATTATCTAGAAATCAAGACATGTAAATCAATAAGAACAAAGGTATGAGTATTCAATATATCACATTAAAAACCTAGTTCTTAGATCATGAAATAAAACCTAGAAAATAATATGAGACATATCATATAAACATTTTCTAGAATCAATTTCAAACAAAATCAAGTTTAGCACATATATGTTCAAAAACAAAAAAAAATCACAAAGCTAAAACTCAATTGACAAATGATCAAACACCCATAGCATATGATCTAACATACTTCTCAACAAATTTCATCAATCAAATAGTAAGAATCAAGAGATGATCAAAGATGAAATTGAAAAAGAAGAAGTTGAACAAACAACCTTGAACTCGTAATGAAGAACAGGCTGCTGGGAACAATGAGGAAGTCAGCTCCCTCTGAAAATGCTTGGGGTTTGTAGCTCTTCTCAAGACCAACAATTTTGGCTTTTGAATCGATTGATTTCGAGTTCGTATTAGAAAGTTATGATCAAAATAAGAAAACTAAAATTGAAGAATTTCTGCAGAAAATTTCTCAAAGTGTTCTTGAAATCTTTAACAAGTGTGGAGGGAAAGAGAGGAGTTTAAAAAGGAGGAGAGAGAGAGATTTTTTGGGCAAATCAGCACATGCCACATCACCCTCCTGTGGGGGGCGCGTGGGCCGCACGGGGGCAGAGAGCCCCTTTGGCCGTGAGGCTCACGGCCTCCCTCAGGGGTGGCTCACGTGGCCTCTTGGCCACTCTCACCTCTCTCGCGCGCTCCCTCTGTTCTTCATCTATATCTTGGCCATCCGAACTTCGATTTCAAATCTGTTTTTGGATTATGAACCGTGACTCCCTCACGCACACAAAGACTACACAACTTTGAAAAATGATTGAGAAATCATCTCGGAAAATGACGATGAAGTCAACTCAACGAATGAGAACGAAAAGTAGCGTAGCTACATCGTTTGGACTCGAAACCTTATGAATGAGTAACCGAAACGACCGGAACTCAATAAGGAATCATAATAGAGTATATTCAAGTCCAAATACAAAAATATGGAAACATACAAACACTAATTCACACAAGCATGCCATATCAAAGAGATAGTCACAAAGCATGCAATTCTACAATGTTTGTCAATACAAGATCAATAAATGAGCATACTATGAAGTGTGCGAATGTGTTATACCAAATGTTTAAACCACGATGCTGGGACACACATGTATAAATTGTGTGTGTGTGCACTAACGCCTTGCAAGAGGATAGGAGTCAAGATATACCTTTGACGCTTTTCACCTCTTGAAGACGACTTTTGCACTAGACATTGCTTCTTCACCTTTTAAGCTTATTTTCTTCCAAGAACATCTTAAACAATAACTAATACAAATATATAGCATTTTGCAATGGAATCAAGCCAATACAAATCATAAACCTTACAACAACAATATTAGAATCACAAGATATGATCAATCAAATCTCTAGCAATCATTTAGAGTATATATTCGCAAAATAATTAATAGTCTCTAAATATAAAATCAAATGTGCTAATTCTAGATATATTCAACTAAAGAGTCCTAGCACTTGAAAAGACTGTCAATCATCAAAATAAAGTGAATTAAAGCACAAATAGCCCTAGGTTATAAGCTAGTAACAATACAATGCACAAACATGTGAAATCTTAGATTTAAGAAAACCTAGATCACATTCAAGTCTCTTATTAGACAAATCTAGCTTATATTTGAAGCTCTATCTCTTATCAACAATTTGTTTAAGTCACATACACTAAAGTAGGAAGAAGACCCAAGGTAATTGAACATTTGAAAGTGCAAATCACAAAAGATAATCAAATACCTTGTTAACTTGAGTTCAATCACGAAATCGGTGTAGAACCACCAGAATACTTGAAGACTTCAAGGTTGCTTAGAGATGATAGAGGATTTCAAGACAAAAAATCTACAACTTGAATCACTCAATTTCAAGTTGAAATGAGTGAAATATGGTAATTTGAAGTTGAGAGAAAAATCTGAAAATTTTCTGCACTTTTTCTTCTTAGTTTTGAAAATGAGAGGGAGAAATGTATTTAAAAGACTTTTGGAGGGAGATGATGTGGAGAGGGGGAGGAACACGGGTGACAGTCAACATCATGCCACCTTAGCTCCCTATGGAGGCACGCGCCTCCACAGGAGAGGGGGTGGTTTGGCACTTTACCACTCCTCTACCCTTTTGCTCCCTTACGCGTACCTCTCTCGTTCTTCGACCGTTCTCCGGCCTCCGGCCTTCGAACTCTAAATTTGAATTTGGTTTTGGATTACAAACCATAACTCTTTCATGCACATAGAAGAATAAGAAAATTTAACCAAAAACTTGGAATTCAACTTGATACACAAAGATGAAAACCATGCACGATAAACACAAATAAAGTTTCGTAACTTCCAACTTGGAACTCGAAAACTTATGAATGAGTAACCGAAACATTTGAAACTCAATGATGAACAATATAAAAATATATTCAAGTCTGATAACAATAAAATACAAACAAACAAACACAAGAAACACAAGTATGCCATTCCTAGAGATAGTCATAAAACATGCATTTTTACAATATTTGTGAATTTAAATTTAATACATGTGCATACAATATCATGTGTGTGAATGTGTTATACCAATTGAGCATAACGATGCAGGGACACATATCGATGCAGTGTGTATGTGTCTAAACGCCTTTGCAAGAGGATTGATGTCTAAATATACATTTGATGTGCAACAATGCTTACTCCTATTGAAGGCTTCACTTTGCTTGATGAGTTGCCAATCTTCTTTGAAGCTTCATTAACCATGAACTTAGACAAGAAATCAATACAAAGGAATAGACCTGGCAATGGGTCGTGTTATTGCGAATTCGTGTCGTTTCGTGTTTGGGTCGTGTTAAAATTGCTCCACCCGAACCCAACCCATTAGCTTAATGGGTTGAAATATACAAACCCAAAACCATTTGTTAAATTAATGGGTAACCCAACCCCGCCCGTTACAAAATATTATATTTGAGATTTATTAAAAAGTTGAAAATAAATAGTACTGAAGCATAATCACTCATGTAATCAAGTTCACTAGCTACTTTTAGAGTTTTTGGGTTAGGGTTAGGGTTATAATATTGTGAAATAATTGATTTATAGTTTTAGAGTTTTTAATTTAGAAATTTTTCCTCTTTCAAAAAAAGAAAAAAACTAGAAATTTTTAAAAAATTAATTAGTAAAATATATTCTTACCATAATTATAGAGATTTTTTTATATATAAATTCCATAATGTGACTATACAAAGATTTTTTTAATAACTTTCATAAACACATTAAAAAAAAAGTCTTTATATTAATGGGTTATCGAATTAATGGTTTTTTTAAGGGTGAACCAAAAATCGACCCATTATATTTCGTATCTTAATGAGTTGACCCATTAACAATCCGATCCGATAAACTTAACCCACCAACCGCTATTTTCAAATGGGTTTGTGTCATGTTAATGGGTCGTGTAAATTTTGCCAGGTCTACAAAGGAAATGTTGTTTTGATATAGAATTATGCCAACATGACTCAAAAACCTAACAAAGGAAGGTTGAGCCCAAACTCCGAGTGTTGATGCGGTTGATTATTATGGGTGGTATGAATGTCATGGTGAGCATAAGTACCTTATGTGTTCATTGTCTTGCATCTCTCCTATCCACCTTTATTTTCAAAACTTAGGGTGCTTTCCTTTAGTAGTAGATTAATTTAGTTAGGAGTAGTTTAATTTAGAAAGGCAAACACCCGGTTACATTTCTATCTTAAGTTTTTTGGTTATTTTTATTTCATTTCCATGCTCTCACACACATCACTTTCACCTCTTTCATGTTCTTATTTACATTACTTTCAATAAATTCTAAAACTTGAGATGGTTGACGGATGACACCTTTTTGTGTAACGATACCCTCTCTTACATGCTGTGCTAAATGAACGATTCTCGTGCAATTGCGAGAGGTTATCATTGGTTAGAAACTAGTATTTAGATGATCAATCACTAGGACAACACCACACAGACATCAAAAATCTGATTTCAAATACAGAACAAACATATGAGTTCATAGAACTCAATCAATGCAACACATATGAATATAACACTGAAAAATGTGATACATGTGTGTGAGTGTAATGTGAGCACAATTGATGCCAAGACACATTGTGTGTGCACCTAGGAACTTCTGAGAGCCTAAAGCCAAGCAACATTGACCTTTAGATGCAATCTTCAGAAGACTTTGAACACTTGAACCCGCTAAGCTAGAGATACACAGTACCTATTAAGCAATATGACTCTTATAACGCGAATTACAAGCAAAGGTATTTGCTCACAGAATCCAACCAATCATAACTAGGGGTGGGCAAAACACCAATAAACTGAACCGAACCGTTCCAATCAGTTTTTTTTTTCGGTTTTCTTATGTTAGTTGATTCAGTTCGGTTCATTTTTTGAAAACCAATTGGATTGGTTTTTTTCCCGATTCATTATCCCAAACTAGAAACCGAAACGAGATCCAAATTATGTATAAAAAAAAACCGTGTGTCACATAATATATATTATTTTTGTTTCTTTTGCTAAATATTATTTTAACTAGTATTTTCAATTTTTTCAAGCCCATAATTTAATTTGGTCAAAGGCACAAAAGGAATTAAAATATGAAAATATGTGTACTAATTAAAGCCCATGAATTTGACCCAGTAGGACCAAAACCGAAAAAACCGAGCCGAATCGAACTAGTCCAATTCAGTTGGTTTTTTATCAGTTGACATTTGTAAATTTTATTTGATCGGTTTATATTTTCACAAACCAAACTTTATCGGTTTTTTATCAGTTCTATTGAAAAATGAACCGATCCATTAAACGTCTACCCCTAATCATAACATATGTTCTCATAACTAACCTACGAAAACATATGTTCTTACAATCTCACATTGAACAAATATGTAACAATAGAAGAGTATATATACTAATTAATGGATGTCACAAGTCACAACCTAGCCACCAATATATATATATATATATATATATAAAGTAATTATCAAGTCAGGTATACTTTACTTTAATTTCAGCAAGGACCTTGATGAAATCACATCGATTTTTATAAATTTTGATATGGAATTTTTTGTGGATGAGAAATTTAATGAAATCTACCTATGAATAAAATTTGAGAATTTTTTAAGCGCTAGAACTATTTATTTCGATTTTGTTAAATATAAAGGCATCGAAAAATAAGAAAAATATAGGAGCATTAAAAAAAAAAAAGTACTAGTACTTGAAAAATTCTCAAATTTTATTTATAGGTAGATTTCAATGAACTCATCATCCACCAAAAAAAAAATCAGATAAAAAATCATAAAAATAGATGTGATTTCATCAAGGTCCTTGTTGAAATTAAAGTAAGGTATACCTCATTTGATAATTAATATATATATACACACATTAACTATAGAAATTTAACAATTTCAACCAATTAAATTTTATTCCTCTGGAGACATGCAAGTACACAAGCTTCCATGATTCTCATGAATCTTACCTATAATTAGATATATTGCCACACGTGAACAAATTTAAATAAAATAGATTGGAACTTTTGACATAAGATGTTGGTAAATAAATAAACATTGCAAATTTATTGTAACTTATCATGCACAACATAATTTAATAACTTTAAAACTTTTGGTGTGAACATATATATGTCCATTAATTAAATTGCATATTCTTCTTCGGTGTCAAGAAGATTCCATAGGTCTGCATCTAAATCCATGTCATGGTGATGTTTACCCAAACAGATCTTGTCCACTTCAAAACAAGTACTGCCAGCAAACATTGAAGATTTTTCTTCCCAAAAGTTGGTCACGGTTGTCCCATCTGACCACCGTATCATAGAGGTGGTTGCTGGAGTTTCTTGCACAAATTCACCACTCTGTAACAGCCTCTCCCACCACATGATTTCATTAGTTGGTGTATCCATTGATAATGATGACGATGGTGGTGGCGGCGGCGGCGGTGGTGCTTTCTTGTAAAGATTTGGATGCCCTAATAACTCTCTTTTGTTTTCTAATTCCATGGTGATTTTCGCATTCATCCGTACCGATGCTTTTTTCGAGAAGGTCCGAGGTTGAGGTTTTATAACATTAATCTTTTCTGTGTTCTGATTAGTACCAATTGTCATGCCTTTCCAATCTAATCTCTTTGAAGAAACAGTTTTTCTGCGTAGATGTGTGTTCCAGTAGTTCTTGACATCATTTGCTGTTCTTCCAGGAAGTCTTCCAGCAATCAATGACCATCTAAAAACATATAATAGGTTAGAGAAAAAAGCCAAAAAACAAAGAGTTTTGTCTAAAAATTTTGTAAACTATATTTTACGGATATACTGTGGAACCCAATTTTGGAAATCGTTGATAAAAGTTTTGATTCCAAATCTTGTCTAATTATTGACCACATGAGATATGACATCAAAGCATGTGCATACGGTTTTAGATCCGGAAAAGTCTAATGGTAGCTTATTTAAGTTAAAACAAACAACTTAACGCTTAAAGTCATCATGCAAAGGATGTTTAAATCCAAAACAGTGAGTTTGAGTTTTCCATTAATAAAGTTTTAATGTTTGGTTTAGGGCATGCCATAGAGTATTGTTGGAAAAATATATAATTATGTAGATTGGAAAGAAAACAAGAAGTCTAATCCCACCCATACCATATAATTAAGGACAAGTGGTGATGTGGACTTAGCTCATAACATGTGGTGTGACATAAGTGGTCCGGAGGAAGAGAAATTTATAATAAGTCTCTAACACAATGATTGATTAATTAATTTTGTTGGACATGAGACGTGATACATCACGTAATAATGTAGTTAACAAATAAGAAAGAAAGTAAGTAAACATGTAACACCAGATTCTTGGAGAAATAGTTGGGTGCTTTCTGGGTAAATCTTATGAGTCCGAGAAATATAGTAGCCAAATCTTATGGTACTTTCTGCCAAAAAAACTTTGCCTAAAATGAAGAGATCAGAAGTTGTAAAAAAAGCCATATTTAGTAAGCAGTGGCTGATGGTTCTTTTATTCCATTTTCATGATTTTAGAAACAAGCAAAAAAAGTACATGAACTTTTGGTACTGAAGTTACCTGTTTCCCAACAATTTATGCAGCCTCAAAATCATATCGACTTCATCTTCAGTGAACTCTCCTCTCTTGATATTTGGCTTCAGATAATTCAGCCATCTCAATCTACAACTTTTCCGGCACCGATTTAACCCTGAAAATGCAAGAAAAATAAAAGAATAAAAATATTTTTTTTTTTTGCTTTCCATAACTTTCATATATGTATATATATAAAAAGACGGTAGTAGAGATTAGAAACTACCAGCTCTAAGTGGAATTTGATGCCATTTTTGTTCTCCATATTTTTCAATGCATTTCCTGAGAAGATTATCTTCTTCATGAGTCCATGCACCTTTTCGAACTCCTACAAATCCCTCCACCATCGTCATGGACGTGTCCTTACAAAAAGTAAATTACTATAAATTATAAGATACTGTCTTTTTTTTTTTTTTTGAAGGAATTATTATATTATAAGATACTGTCACGGGTATATATACAAGGATTTCAATATATATAAACGAAACATCGAGTAAGCCCTTTTAATTGGGAGTGACGTGCACTTATTGCATCCACATGCATGCTACTAACAAACGTTCGCGATTAAAAGTCAACTACCATTCCAACAAGCCCAAACATTTTGAGTACTCATCTCCGACTCTCTCTAAACATCAAATCGTATTTGTATCCATTAAAAAAAAAAATTAAAAAAAAATCAGAATCTTTTGGGAATCTGATTAAAAAAACAACAGTGAAAGATGCATTTTGTATAAGTGTATAACTGTATAAGAGGATCTCAATGTCTACCACTAAATTTTATTTAAATTTAAAGTTAAATGAGAATCTTTTGGGAATATGTTAACATCAATTTTTTTTCCACTCCAATATTCCATACTAAATTTTACACCAAAAAAAGCATCTTTAAAGAATATTCTCCCAATAAATATTTATACAATACCAATTGATTTCTATTAGTTAATTTATACAATTTTCAATAATTTTATTAACATAAAATATATATAAAAGTGGGTGGCATTTTAAAGATCTCAACGAGATCTTTCCAATGGTATATTTTTTGGAAATACATATTGTTGGAATTAAGTATAAAAGGGTTAAATTAGAGATTGGAAATAAATTAAAACATTTTGCAACAGTGCGCTCTATATATGAAGAGCGCTGCAGTGCAAAAAAAAATTCTCTGAAAATACAATTTGGTGCAACGTTGGAGCACAAATTGTGAATAGTATACTTTATAGTAGAGTTTGATGTGAGGTTTGAACAAAGAATAAAATATCGGTATCAGTATCGATATCGGCCTTCTAAATTTATGGATATATCGGGAATATTATCGATATCGGTGGATATTCGGTAAAAAATTAAAAAAATGATGGATATTTAAATCTAAAGTTAGAATTTTTTTGTGAAACTTTAGGATAAGCTTAAACAAGTAATTATACATCAAATAAATCATATTTCAACGATAAATTAGTATAGTTATGAGTTTATTATAAATTATAACATAGATAGAGTATGTATATAATTTTTAAAATTGAGTATTTAATAGAATAATATTTTGTTTCACTTTTACGGTATTATATATAATAAAAGAGATTAAATATTTAATAAACAAAATTATCATTAAAAATATATATGGGTCCATACTTCGAAGATTCTATTATAAATCATAATTCATACATAATAATACATTGCATGTCTGAAATTTAAAACCAAAATGAATTCCTTGCTGGTTCAAATACATAAGATAAATTTCTATCTTGATTCGAACAATAATTTTCCCATGAAAACGTACTAACATAGTTTTCATGGTAATATGTCACACGTATGTTGCTTGATCTCTTCTAACTGATCCATGAATTGGGTAGTGAAATATGCATCGTGTATAACTGTATAAGAGCATCTCAATGTCTACCACTAAATTTTATTTAAATTTGAAGTTAAATGAGAATCTTTTGGGAATATGTTAACATCAATTTTTTTTTTCCTCTCCAATATTCCATACTAAATTTTACACCAAAAAAACATCTTTAAAGAATATTCTCCCAATAAATATTTATACAATACCAATTAATTTATATTAGTTAATTTATACAATTTTCAATAATTTTATTGACATAAAATATATATCAAAGTGGGTGGTATTTTAAAGATTTCAACGAGATCTTTCCAATAGTATGTTTTTTTGGAAATACATATTGTTGGAATTAAGTATAGAAGGGTTAAATTAGAGATTTGAAATAAATTAAAACATTAATTTGACATTTAAAGAATAAGTAAAAATAAAAAAACAAAAACAAAAAACAAAAGGTTGGTGGTTTTGTGTTGCAACAGTGCGCTCTATATATGAAAACCAAAAAAAAGAGCGCTGCAGCCTGCAGGGCGGGGCAAAAAAAATTTCTGGGAAAAAACAATTTGTTGCAACGTTGGAGTATAAATTGTGGATAGTATACTTTATAGTAGAGTTTGGTGTGAGGTTGGAGATATTCTAATGAATTAATGATTTATATAAATTTTTTTGTTTTAATGTTCGAAGCCTAGCGGCTGCTTTCGACCGTACTCTGACCATTGACAGTAGCCGGTACAGTTGACAACGAACTAGTTGAGTGGCACTCTTTGAGGGTTCACAGTACAAATTTCATTAATTATCACATTTGATGAAATTGATCTGGACCTTTTAAAAAAAAATTAAATAATTAATATATTCATAATCTAATCGGTAAATGAGTAGCCATGTAGGAGTAGGATTTTACTATTGTAACATACACTTAAACTTGTTTAAATACTTTTTTTCAGTCTCATGATTTACGAGGCGAGTTTTTTCTTTTCTTATCTTGTTATTTTCTTTAATAATTATCATGTTTCTCTTACAAATCTCCGTGTTTATTTAAATTTGGTACATTCTCTTTACTTGATCTTTCAATCGATATGTTTGTAAATATTATAAATTTAAATATTTTGTTTTGTATTAAAATTTTAGGATTATTATAATTTTTAGTTAATAAAATTTTAGGACTAATCTACTTATCAGTTATTCTAATTATAAAATTACAAACTAACAATATTATTTAATGAATTTCTTTTTGTTTTGGTTGAAATTTAGATTTTTTTTAAGTTAATTTTTTTTTTTGGTTTTAATTATTCTTTTGTTTTAAATTTATTAGAAAATAGTAATGTAAGTATATATTTTTTCCCCTATGTGACATGAATGTTCCACCATAACTTTCCCATCAAAAATTATATATATATATATATATATATATACGGAAATTATCCTATCAGTGCGCACTGATAGAATTATATAAGGATATTGAATGTGAGTCACTCGTTTTACATACTTTGACTTGGTATGTATGCACTTGTCAAATCACTGTTATAAATGAGTGGCTTACATTCAATATCCTGATAAAGTTATATCAGGATGTACTGATAGGAACGGGACCGTATATATATATATATAAACAGATTTTCTATTATCAGTTTGTCCTAACACTAAATATATCAGGATGAAAAATGTGGACTACTAGATTTATATATTTTGACCCAAAGTGTATGCACTTGTCAAAACTTCTCCATAATCTATGGTCTACATTTTTCGTCATGATATATTTATTGTCATAACGAATTAACAATAGAAAGACCGTATATATATATATATATATATATATATATATATATATATAATATGTGATAAACATCCAAGATTGCTAGATGTAATCTCAAACTGAGTATATAAATGTCATATACAAAGGAATTCATTTTGAGACATGCAATCTAAAAAGTCCGTAGAAAGCAAATAAAGCTAGGTACTTTATTTGTGGTTAATCTACAGCTGCGGTCCATTCTGTAATGTACAGTGGTCTTATCCTAGACTACTCATATGGTGATATGAGAATGGAGGCACCTTATATGATGTGATCATATAGGACTGGGCCACGATCTATATAAATCTATCACTAAGATCTGTTAGTTGAAAATATTCATATGTATCTACAAATGATGGTTGTATATAGGTGATCTAAATCATGAGTGTCTTATTGACTCCTTTGAGTTAGATCGTGTTTCTTGGAATACTATGGGTGAGATCGGAGTAGCATTTTCGGTCAATAACTCCGTATCTTGAAATCACGGTTTGGCTTGTGGTTGGGAAGGTATGCACACAGTAGTGGAATCCACTCCTTCTTATGAGAAGTAGATGAGTAGTTCCCTTAAGCATTGATTCGGGACTTGAAAGATCAAGAGCGCTCTCCTTCTTTCGTAAAGAAATTAAGGATATAATAGTTCATTAGAGAATCAATGGTACTTAAATGAAAAGATATAATTAGAGAGGTATTTATGACTTAGCTCTAATTATGAACTACTTGTGGAGGATTATACCATATGTAATAGCTATATCTATGGACATTGATAATTTGGTTGCGTAAAACATCTATAGTTACGAGAGTACAACCTTGGGTTTTTAGTGGAATAACTCCGAGGTTAATAATTGTGAAATATTAATTAAAGAGTTTAATTAATTTTTCTAAGTATTATTGGAGCTCAAAACTGTGGGTCCATTAGGTCCCCTTGCTAACCCTTTACGATTGATAGTAACAAGGCTCATGGAGAATTGGATGGTCCAATTAATTATGTTACGAAAGTAACTTAAATATATTATGGGAATTAATTAAATGATGAGATTATTTAATTAATATATTATGTAATTGATTAATTAAATATTATTAAATAATATGATTATTTAGTTGACATATTAATAATTAAGAATTATTAATTGTTCTTTGGAGGTTTTAGTTTCATACCTTGACAAGAGCAAAAAAATAAAAATAATAAGGGATTATTTTTATTTGCTTCAAAGAGGTCAAAGGTTCAAACCCTTGTGGTGACCGAATTAAAAAGGATTTAGAATCCTATTTTAACTTGTTTAATTAAACCCTAGGATCCTAGTATATAAGATATACTTGTCATGAAAAAGAAACTAACCTTGTAAGGACCTCATATTTTGATTGGCTTATTTCGTGGACAAATCACATGTGGGGCTTGATGTAAGAGTAGTTTAGGTGTTTGATGGTTGGTGATTTGCATAACCAAGGCCCTCTCAAGACCTTAAGAGAAGAAGCACCAAAGGTATATTCTAGTGCTTACGTGCTTTGAAGAAATCTAGTTACACACACACACAATTCATGCATATCTCTAATACTTGTATGTTGTGTGTTTCTTATGTGTGCATTCATGTTATTGAATATCTTTTCATGCATGTTTATTTGATTGCATTTAGTTCATTGAAATGTCATGACATGTTTAAGCATTAGGATGCAAAGCCATGAATTCTATTCATACATGTTTAAGTGATTGCATCTTGTTTATTAAAATGCCATAACATGTTTAGGTATTATGATGCATTCACTTCCCACACTTGCACTTCATGTATGTTGGTCTTAAGTGTGGTGTAATTCGTTTCCCGAAGTATGTTCGGAAACATCCGCGTGTGCACGTTGGTGTGCATGGTTTTGCACGATGATCGCTATTAGAGAAGCTCTTGTCTTCTCCTTATGTTTTAGCACTTTTAATGAAACGGCGACCAGACCGCCGATTTAAACCGCCATTTGAGACCTGATTGATTTAATCTATCTCAGGTCCAATTCGGCGTTTTGTGATCGGTAGTCATGGAACCGCCGAATGAAAGCGCTGTTTGAAACCAGCGTTCTCGGGTTTCAATTCGGCGGTTCAAATCGACGGTCCCAACTGCTGATTGAAACCACCGATGGTGTGTTTTCAGGGGCAAACTTGACTTTTCACCTTCCCTGTTTTTAGTCTCTATAAATACATCCTTATCTCTGGTTTAAAACATAAGTCTTGCATTCTAAGAACCCTAGAGAGATATTTAGAGAGACTTGAGAGAAAAAGCTTAAAGATTACATCTTTAATTCTCTAAACCCATTTCCACATGCATAAATCATCATCTAGGCATCATCTAGGATCATCTAGTATGTGCTAATGCATGGGTTTTCTTCAACACAAATGGTATGGTAAGTTGTTTACTATTATCTTACATAATTAGTGTTCTTACTTGTCAATTTATCTCATTTATAACATGTATGCTTTTAGATTAATTTCTACATACATGATTGAGATTATGTGTTGATTGGGTTATTTTGTGATAGCTAGGATTTCATGCTAATATGCCATCTAGCTAAATTGATCTCATTAAAATGATTGAGACTGTTTTTGATAGCTATTGTATTTAGGATTGGTTATCCTCTATATAGCTAAAGTTGTATGCCATGTCATTTAGCTATTTTCATATTTATGATTGATTTTATTGTCATCATATAATCTTAGATAAGCATTTAGTGTACCCTGGCTCTATTTGCATATTTGGATATCTTGTATATTCACTTAGGGTGTTGATCTCTTTAGAGAACCAAGTCTTGCGTGGCTAAGGCGGCTTGGCGCACAAGCAATTGGACTAGGTCCACTTTTATAGGCTTGCGGGTAGTGGTAGCGAGTTATTGACCATTAGAGGTTGAGGTCAATCGTGGTTGTAAATGTTATCACAATTAGTGGATTCGAGGTTCGTGTGTGGCACACATAACAGCCCATGGTTTTTCCCAGTTTGGGTTTCCACGTAAAAATCAAGTGTCATTTATGTAAGGATTCCCATCTATTGATTGGCTTATTTCGTGGACAAACCACATATTGGGGCTTAATGTAAGGGTAGCTTAGGTATTTGATGGTTGGTGTTTTACACAACCAAGGCCCTCTCAAGACCTCAAGAGAAGAAGCACCAAAGGTAAATTCTAGTGCTTACTTGCTTTGAAGAGATCTAGTTGCACACACACACACAACTCATGCATAAATCTTATTCTTGTATGTTGTGTGTTTTATATGTGTGCATGCATGTTCTTGAACATCTCTTCTTGCATGTTTAAGTGATTACATCTTGTTCATTGAAATGCCATGACATGTTTAGGCATTAGGATGCATTCACTTCCCACACTTGCACTTCATGATTAGTCTTAAGTATGGTGTAATTCGTTTCCGTTTGTGTGATCAGAAATGTCTGCGCTTGCACGACGGTGTGCATGTCTTAGCGCGATGGTTTACTATTTGAGAATGTCTCATTCTTCTCTTGGATTAGTGGTAGTTTTGGTTTGTTTGTTTGGAGTAAAGTGTCTAGTTTCAAAAGATTAGATTTCAATGTTTTAAATATTTTTCAAAACTGACCTTTGTATGGTCGTGTGACCATAACTTTTTATAAAAAGATTGAAATTGAGTTTTGTAAAATTCTGGACAAACTAGACACCCATACCTTTCCAACGGTATATTTCATGACCGTCTGGATTGGTTTTAAAATCTCCAAAGTTACAACCAAAACAGGGCAACTCTGTTGTTGTCCGTTTCTGACCTTTGGTCACTTAATTGACTATAAATTTTTCTATAGAAATCAAAATGTCATTCTATAAAAACAAGTATAAATTAGACATATATACCTTTCCAACGATATATCATACGAAAGGTTTCGATATCGTTTGGTCATGTTTGAAAGCGCTCGAATCTTGAGTTGCTGTACTAACGCGAGTACTGCGAAAATGCCTATAATTTTTCCATTTCTTCCAAAACGACATAGTTTCACTTGGGCATTATAAATACATATCTTTCTCATCATTTTGAGGGCTGTGCCACAAAATCAAACCCTAGAAAGAGAGGCTCCATATTCTTGAGAGAGAAAGAGAGATTTGAGAGAAAATCAAATCAATAACTCACCTTTAACCACTCAAATCAAATCCTTTTTGCATCAAATTTTATATTGCATCTTCTATGTTTATATAGAATGCATCCATGCATGGGTTTGCATCATCACAACTTGCTTGGTAAGATTTTGATTAACTTCATCTTATTTTAGTATTTTTACTATCAAGCCATCTCTTTTAAATTACTTGTATGTTTTAGATCATATGCTAAATACAAGAAAAAAGAATTGATTGTGATGAATTGATTGAGTGTTGTATTGTGATAGCTAATTAGGTTTTTGCTTAATCTTGATTAGCTAAGCTATTTGACATGTCATTCAGCTCTTGATATTTATGATTGATTTAATTGATTATATCATCATCCTAGATAAGCATCTAAGGTTCCCTAGCCTTGTTTGTTATTTGAATATCATCATATATTCACATAGGTTGCATAATCTCTTCATTGAGAATTAAGACTTGGGGCTAAGATTGCCTAGGCCTCAAGCAAGTAGGACTAGAGCCACTTTTAAAGGCCCGCGTGATAGAAGTAGGGGGTTATTGACCGGAGTGTTAGACGTGGTCTACATAGGTTGTAAACTCCATTTCAATTAGTGGATTTTGAGGTTCGAGTGTGACGCACTAAACAGCCCGTGGTTTTTTCCAGTGGTTGGGTTTCCACGTATATATCAAGTGTTATTTAATTTCCGCACCATATTACACTTGTTATATTATATTGACTATTAGAGGTATTTTCATAATCTTGACTATACACGAAAAGTGGGTAAAATTAGTTAAAATCTATTCACACCCCCCCCCCCCCCCCCCCCCCCCCCACCCCTTTAGATATATAGCATACATACCGAGTATTTTTGTTTCAATTGGTATCAGAGCGGGTTCCTAGATATACTTAGGTGATCCTAGCTCATTTTTGGTGTGTTTTGCATTTGTGTGATTTTTTGCTCATTCATACATTTTGCATACATTTCATTTCATTCATTATATACAATGAGTGGATACGGTGGCAACCATGAGGGTGCGTCAAGTACATGACCTCCTCTCCTCACCGGTGTGAATTATGCCTCATGGAAAGGCAAGATGGAAGCATACGTGTGCCAAATCCATGATAGGGCATGGATGGCTATTGAAGATGGGTATGCGCCTCCTAAGATGACTCCCACGGGTGGTGGAGAAGAAGTACTCAAGCCTAAGGCTTAGTGGTCCACTGAAGAGTTTAAGACTTCAAAATGGAATAGGAAGGCATGACATGCTCTTCTATGTGCAGTGGATGAAAATCAGTACAAATTGATTCAGAACACTAGGATAGCCAAGGAGGCATGGGATATTCTAGAGGTTGCACACGAAGGAACTGATGTCGTCAAGGATTCCAAGCTATAAGTCCTTTAAACGCAATTTGAGTTGCTTAAGATGGAAAATGATGAGTGCTTCAATGACTTTGAAGTCAAGTTGATGGATATTGTCAATCAAAGCTATCAACTCGGTGATCCTTATTCGGATAGGAGAGTTAAGCAGAAAATTATAAGGTCTCTCCCCGCTAGGTTTGAATCAAAGGTGACGACTTTAGAGGAGAATAGTACTTACAAGGACATGTAGCCGAGCGAGGTAATTGGAAGACTCCTCGCCTATGAATCTAGGAAAGCTCCTAGTATTACTCCTCCTAAAAAGCAAAAAGGGATTGCTTTGAAAGCTTCCAAGGTTGAGAAGGAGGAAAAAGGTGACTCGGACCAAGACATGGCTTTGTTGCTTAGAAGATTCAAGAAGTTTGTCAAGTTCGAGAATAAGGGCTTTGGATCCAAAGGCCAAGACTTGAAGAAAAATGCTCCCTTCAAGAGTTTTGAGCCTATGCAAGAGAATAGTGAAAAGAAAGGGGTCTAATGCTATGAGTGTGGTGGTATAGGACATATCTCACCCGATTGTGGGAATTTGAATAAAGATGGCAAAAGTGATGGCCACCACTTGGAGTGAAAGTGATGACTCCGGGGAGGGAGACAAGTCATCAAGTGATGATGAGCTTACCATCAACTACACGGCATTTGGAACCACTTGTGTAGAAGATAAAGTTGTTGGTAAGAATGCCTTGACTAGTGATCCCATAGAAGAAAGAGATGAAGAAGTAGCTCTAGAGGAGATAGGTGTAGCTACTCATTAGGACATAGCTCTCATTAACACAAGAGACCAAGGTGAAGGTCTTAATGAGGGAAATGACTCCATAGGTGAGATGGAGAGTGTAGGAGATAACTTAAGTGAAGATGACTCCTCATCTAACTCTACAAATGGAAATGTAGAGAAAATGGATGTTCATGACTTTATAGTTAAGTGTGAAAGCTCATTGAAGAAGAACAATAGAAAACTAAAGATTTTAGAGGAAGAAAATCAAGAGCTTTCAACACACAATGACCACTTAAGTAAACAAGTGGAGGAATCCAAGAAGATTGAAGACAAGCTAAGAGATGAGCTAGCTTTATCTAAGAGGAATGAAGAGGGTTTGAAGAGGGAGCTTGATGAAGCTAAAGAGTCATTGACTAGGATGACTACAAGCACCAAGAAGCTTGACCACATACTTGGTGTTGGAAAGAACCCTTGTGACAAGAAAGGTATTGGGTATGAAGATAGCAAGGAGATCTCTACTCCAACCAAAACCGTATTTGTCAAGAGTTTGGGCAAGATAGAAGCCTCGTCGGTGCACACTCCTAGGAAGAGAATTGATCTAGGACAATGTTCAAGAAGTGCTCAAGTGAAGGAAGCCCCAAGGAGACAACCTCAAGCTCAACGTATTAGAGTCTCTCAAGTCAACATTCCTCATCAAATGACTCCAAATGGAAAGAGGCCAATCATGCAAAATGAACCAAGGAAGCAAGTTAGACCGGTTCAACAACGAAGAAGGATTGAACCACTCAACTACAAAGTCATGGGAATGCTTCTATGCATGCGTAAAGACATGGTATGATTTCTAAATTTATCCCTACATGTCACTATTGTGGTATTGATGGTCACATTAGACCAAATTGCTTTCATTACATTAAATTATGTAGAGTCAAAAGCATTATTGAAAATAGAATGACAAGAGCTAGAATGCATGTTAATAGGAAGAAAAAATTTCATGTTCATGATCCGATAATTTCTAGAACTCTTAAACCATTGACCACTAGGAAGAAAAATGTCATATCTATGTGGATAAGGAAAAATGAACCCACTTGCTACGAGACTAACAAGTCTCAAATAGGTTCAACTAAGTCAAACGGACTTGGTAGGTCCATAGGACCTCATGACCTTCATTGATGAAGAATGGTGATGACTCTATATGGAGAACTCAAGTAAAGAGAGCTATTGCATACTTGTGGCATGCAAATATTTGAAATATCTTATGCTTCTTTGTTGATTGCTTGAGTAAGCTTGGTTGCACATATGTATATATGTTTTCAATTCAATAAGTGTGAACCATGCTTGTTTACAATCCATGTCATATTTATGTTCAAACATTGAATGTACACAAACGAAGTTAAATTGCTTAAAGCATACCTAGAGGGGGGGGGGGGGGGGGGGGGGTGAATAGGTTTTTACACCTTTTTTCAAACCCTTGAACAAACATTCGTTTGTCCCTCAAGGTAGCCTTACACACAACACAATAAGCCAAGGAAGACATACATAGACAATACGATGTTACAATCATAAGAGAAATGTCTAAGTATATCAACAAGTCATGTGAGGTAAAATAGCAAATAAACATAACAACAAAATAAGCTTGTATTTCATAAGATGTTCAATGTGTTACAAGAGTGATCAAAATGTCACTATACAAAAATTACAAAATATAAAAGAATCAAAGATACAAATTGATCTATAGAATGAATATACCAATCACACTATACAAAGACTTGCTTCACAATATATCACATGTGGATATTATGAATCAAGACAATAAAATATACAATTAAAATATAAGAGAAAGAGATAGAAAGAATTAACACAAGGGATTTTTTAACGTGGTAAAATCTCCAAGGAGGAAACATCCACGGGTTGAACTACAACCATTGGGTACTATATTATTGGAAAGTAAACATAGAACATTCACAAAGTGACCAATCTTTAGCTCACCCAACCTATTGAAGTCTAAGCCTACCCAACCCTATTGGAAAGTATGAAATCCCTCAATGATGCGAAACCACCATATATTGGACAACACACTCAACCAACATCGATGGTAGATTAGAAATTCCTCAAGAGTGCATACACCTCCCGTGTACCCCGCTCTATCGGACTCTATGTCTAACCATACGCCTAGGCCTACCAATACAATAGCTAACTCCCTATCCAAGGCACTCTTGCCTCTAGGGAGCCTCCCATGCATGACTATCCGAGTCCTCCCGACTCTAGCCATGACTCCTTGCTTACCTATCTGAGTCATCCCGACTCTAGGCAAGACTTCTTACTTGGCTATCCGAGTCATCCCGACTCTAACCAAGACTTCATGCCTTTTACAAGGACTTCCTAGTGTGATCATGTGAATGCAAATGATGCAAACATTCAATACAACATAGAACATGTGATCAATACATTCTATGGCACAAATAGACCTAAACATGTGATATCACAATTAATCAAGTCTAGATGCAAAAATACATGAATAGAAACCTAAGCATGTGAAACACCTAACACATATACTCAAAGTCTCATTCACACACATAACACTTGAATCACAAAATGTTCATTAAGTACAAATTCAAGATGCTATCAATATACAATTAAAAGCTAGATATATGAGATTAAAATCAATCAATATACTAGACAAAAATATAGAGCAAGGTTTTGAGATTTACATCAATCAAAACCTATATTCTCTAAATCACATACAAATACACAAATCCTAGATTTTAATAATCAAAGGACCAAATCAAATCTCAAAGTCATTTTAACACAAAATTAATTCAATTAAGTATCAAACAACCTAAGATGCCATTCTAATCACAATACAACTCACAAACAAATGTAAAACCTAGAATCATAAAATCTAGTCAACATAAGTCCACAAATTGAGTTTCAATTAGAATGATAATCAAGCTACCTTTCCAAATAGCTTTTGCAAAACAATAACATAGATATAGAAGAAGAAAGCCCAAGCAAATGGAAGGTCAAATAACAAGAAATCCCAAAGTTGAGACTCAAACCTCGGATTCTGCAGCTGGTGCGAAATTCAGTGTCCAACCACTTGAAATCACGATCAAACAGCCACCAAACCACTTGGAGATGTTAGAGGACTCAAATACGAACACTCTTCAACTTGAATCACTCAAATCCGACTCCGGATGAGGAAGATATGGTGTTTTGAAGTTTGGAAAAATTGGAGAGAATTCTAGACGGGAAAACTGAAATGTTCTTCTTGGATTTTCAAAATGGAGAGAGAGGGGGAAGAAATAGGAGGAGAGAGAAGGAGGGTTTCGGCCAACCACATGGTGCCACATCACCCCCTGGCCGTGGGGGGCGCGTGGCCCACACGGGAGCAGAGGCTGCTCCAGGCCGTGGGGCCCACGGCCTCAACCACGGCCAGCCCTTGTGGCCCACGGCCTGGGCTGTCCTCTCGCGCGCTCCCTCGGTTCGTCGGCCCGTATCTCGGGCGTCCGAACTCTAAATTCGAATCTGTTTTTAGATTACGAACCGTGACTCTCTCACGCATGATAACGACTATACAACTTTGAAAAACAGTTGAGAAATCATCGATGAAGTCAACACAACGTAAGAGAACATAAAGTGGCATAGTCAACACGTTTGGACTCGAAACCTTATGAATGAGTAACCGAAACGACCGGAACTCAATAAGGAATTGAATAAGAACATGTTCAAGTCCTAAACATAAAATACAGAAATATACAAACACAAATACACACACATATGCTAGTTTCCGGACATAGTCCTAGAAAATGCAAAACACAAAGTTTATTAACTAAATGTGAATGCATGAGCATATTTTGCCAAGTATGTGAAAGTGAAATGTAAATGAAATAAAATCATGAAGAGACACACAAGAATGATATGTGTGAGTGTGTGCCTAGCCTTGTAAGAGATAAGAGGTCTTTGAATACCTTTGTAGACCGATAATGTCCGAAACTCTTAAAAGCCGGCAACTTGAACGAATAATGGTTGAGACGTCCTTCATCTTCGAAATTCTTCAATTACTAACCACTAAACAATACAAGTTAAACACGTTTTGATATGGAATTAATGCCAACACTAATTATCAACCTAACAAACATGCATTTTTGGACTAGGAGATTTTCATAGGAAGTATGGTTTGAATGACCTATAGTTATCTCCATGACATGATGATTCTTTTATAACATGCTAATTGATGCGCCGAAAATTGGTTACGCGACAGTTCTATAAACTATCGTAAATGATCGGACGTGCGAGTTTTTACCCTCTCGCAAGTATACGAATCGTTCGCCATGTATAGTGGTTACGAGTAAGGGTATCGTTCCCATGGAGGAGGTAGTGTTTACCTTAAGTCGGTCCTAGGTCGTATATTATATATACACACTATATATATATATATATATAATATTTACACTATATACACTAATTACATGCAAGAAAATAAATAGCAATTGTCACAAACAATTAAACTAACTAATCTAAAATTACACTAACAAGCTTTAATCTAATTACTACTAAGTTAACTAATTCTAATTACAACTAAGGGTTGTCAATCCTTAGCAATTAATTAATCTATCAACTAAATTACCAATAACAATTAACTAAATTAACTAACTAACTAAACTAATTACCACTAATGCAAAGTTATGCAAGAGTGATAATGAGATATGTTAGGGAACTAATGAATCATGCAAACTACCTAATTACTAGTTGATTACAATTAAGCACTTCAATTAGAGGTTAACTAAATTAAGCAAGGTTTGCATTAATCTAGTAAATCCTATTTTACATGTTAACAATTGGATTAATTAATTAACAAGCATATATCAATTAAAGCTCAAATCAAATGATATGTTCAACTAGTATCATAGATAATAATACATAAATACACCAAATCCTTAACATAAATATTTAATTACACATTAACAACAACTAAGGAAATAAGAGAGACAATAGAGACAACCCAATAATCTTAGTGTAGTCTTCAAGCTAGCTCACTCATCTTGCTTCCCCAAGCTTGGAATCAACATGTGGATGCTTTGGATCACTATTGGTGGCTGGAAAACCACCCTAGACTTACAAACTAAGTGAGTTGGGTGTTGTTCTAAGTTAAGCTAAGCTATTGGGTGTAATCTATGATATAAGGATGTAAGATTTGCTTGTTTGGATATTTAGGGATGTGTTTAGGTTTAGGGAAAGGTGAATATATATAGTAGGGAAGGTTTGGGAGAGTTTGGACGTGCAAAAACCAAGGTCGGTCAAGTGGGTGGGTTCAAACCGTCGAGCTCACGGGTTCTTGCCCGCTGTCGGAAGTCGCCGCCCATTTTTGGAAGTTGGAGGCGAGCTTGAACCTTCTGGATGGCGGGAAAGAAGCCGCCGCATGAACCCGCGGTCTTCCAGTGAGTTTGGACCGTCTGGATTGCGGGCAAAAGGCCGCCGAAGTTGGCCTTGAAGCTTGCACATCCATGGAGTTTTGGAGACTTGGATGGCATGGAAAATGTTTGCATGAGATGTCAAAAATGGGTGCAATGGGACCGTTGGAATGTGGGCTGCAATTATGGGTAGAAAACCGTCGGAAAATCGATCGGAAAGTGGCTGAAAAATGTCACCGAAGTGCCCGGGTCGACCGGGTCTGAACCGGGTCAGATGCGGGTCAGGTCGGGTCGACTCGGCAGCAGCTAGAAGACGACCTGACATCAGCGTGACGTCAGGCGTGACGCAGCAGGCGCCAAAACGGCGTCGTTCTATGCTGACGTGGCGCGCTGACTGGCTTTTTACATTCTGCACCCCTAATTCTTCCTTTAATCACAGAATGTTCAATATATTCCCGGATTTTACACTTTTGCCCCTGATTTCTCCATAATTACCAAATTGCCCCTGAACTTCCCTAATTCCTTGAAACACTTATTTACACCCTATTAAGTACATAAAAATGCTCGGAAACAAATACAAAAGATAGGAAAAGGGAGCGCTAAATGTGAACATTTGGAGCGTGATCAGACCCCCAAACCTAACTTTTGCTCGTCCTTGAGCAAAATAAAACAAAAATATAAACAAAACGTACTAAGTAAAAATAAGTATAAACTAAGCTAGTCCACTGTCGTGGGAGAAACGATGGCACTTAGCATGTGCCACAAGCCTTTTAAACCTCTAGGTGCCCCTAGTAGGAGGAGTGAAGTCTCCTGAGTGTTTACCAGGTACGATACCCACAAACGTAACTCTGAATTTTAGCAAAGAGATGCAAAAATATATACAAACAAAAACCTCATGCAAGCTAAGCATTCTAAGTTAAGACTAGTAAAATCCCATTTTCATCAAAACAACACACAATGCCAGTTTGCCAACACTTGGGATGTCTTTGATCTATGAATCAATAAACTAATCGCCTAGGTTTGAATTTGCCTTGACTTCTATAACTCACATATTCAACTCTTTCTTCTCTCAGAGTCTTAGGCAATCTCTCATTAACCACATGCGTTCTAGGAAGTTATGAACATAAAATTCAAATTTAACGCATGTGAATATATGAAACAACACACTTTTTAAAATTAATGATCTCATGAATGAATTGATAAGCCAAGAACGTGGAAAGAACATGTTTTGACTCGTATTCCCAAGCTAGACTTCTAAAAGATCAGGTAGGGCTTCCCTTTGGTTGTAATGGGGCCAGGGGTGATTTTTGATTAATGGAATGAATTTAATGGAAATCTAAAGATGTTGATCAATTTAACAATGATATCCTACTAGCTCATTATTCATATGTCTACAAGCATCTAGACTAAGATTAACATTTTAATGATTGTGCTAATTGGTACTCTATTCGAGTATTTAATCAATTAAGTACTAAGGCCTTAAGCATTTTTATATTTTGAACACTTTTACAGTTTAGCCTCTATATTGCACATTATCTATCATCGCCTGAGTACACGCTATTTACAGATTGAGCTAATCAATTGCATATAACTTATGCAAAACTATGATCAACAACTAAAGATTTCATGTGAATGATGTGTATGGAGATATGTGGTGATGAAGTGAATAGTTTGTGTTTGGCCTCAAATTTGGCAATTGGAGCACACATTCATAAGGACAGTGTTTGGGAAATGGAGTTAAGCACACACATGCCTAGAATCATATCTGTTAGACTTTCTAACAAGGGAATACAAGTCGCACAAGCAGTCCACAATATTCATGTTCATGGCAATCAATACTAAATGCTTTGTGAATGAGATCTCAATGCAATCCTAGTTTTGAAAAGTGCTTTTTAATGAGTAGACTAGAATACCCTCTCAAATGATCGTTAAGGCTCAATGTCTCACACGGGTAGTCTCCACAATTCTCCTAGGAACAAAAAGTCTAAGATTCATTTACCTCAACATCCAAGTATTGGCACTAAACAAGCATATTTATAGTGGTGTAACAACTTAGATGGCATGCAAACTAGTCAGAACTTAGATTTCAAAGCAAGTATGACTTGTTCCTATTGGTATACACAAGTAAACAACTCCCAAAACACAAAATTTTGACAAAATTGTTCAGAGATTTGAAAATTTTTGACACAAAAACAAAAACAAAATATTCACAACACAAAACACAAAACACAAAAATGACACATATGTGTCCATACCCCCAAACCTAAACTCGACATTGTCCTCAATGTTGAAAAATTGAAGCACATGGACAAAGAGTTCATGATTTGGAAATCCGGACACAAACAAACTAACACATATATACAACTAAACACAATTAAAAACAAAAATAACATGTGAAGAAGTTTCTAAAAATAGAGGAAAACATTTCAAGAAAAACTGTCAACTTTTGAACTTCGAACAACGTCTGCGTTTCAATGCATATTTTCAAAGAAACTCCATAAAACTTGTTCCAATTTTGATACAAGAATATAGACATGCAAAGGAACACTTTTCATGAAGAAAACATTTTAAAATTCAATTTGGAAAAGCGTGAAAACAGACGTTGAAAACAGGTCACGTGCAGAATTTTGAAAACAGGGCACGCCTGTGACCTTCGGTTGAAGAAATAGTCATAACTTTTGAACCGCCACCCATAACTTTACGTTCTTTATACCGTTGGAACCGTATCGAAAAAAAGATGAACTTAACGTGGGCAGAAAAATTTATTTCTTTACCAATTAGTACAGTTTTTAAGAAACATCTCGCCTCAAAATTTAAAAACAGGGCATCTTCACAAGTTTTGAAAAACAACAATAAAAATAAAAACAAAAATACAACTATATCATATATATATATACAATCCTAATATCTACAACTAACATGTAAACACATATATACAATCCTAAATATCCACCACTAATCACATTACAAAAACCAATCCTAATCACTAGGCAAAAACAATCACTTCACACTCTTAAGCTAAACATGAGATATCAACTTGAATTAAAAGCTCAAGGGTAAGAGATTGGACCTTCAAAGGATGGTGTGGCCTCGTGGTATGGTGTATTGTGCATGGTGTGTATGTGGCTTTAAGTTGCGGACAACTCTCTGGAATCTTCCACGGGTTTTGGTTCTTCTATCTAGCGGGCTATTGCTTGCTGATCTGAATTCGCGGCAAATCTTGGAGCTTTCCCGCGAGTTCATACATGCAGCAAGGCGGGCACTTTTCCGCGAATCCGAAGTCGCGGTGCACTCTGCGAGTTCTTTCCTTTTGCTCCGCTGGTTCTTTCCGGTGGTTACTTCTCGCGCAAGGTATTTCTTCTTCTTGATTCCAGCCTTACACACATACAAAAACAATACCAAAAACACCACAAGCATATGCTATACAAGTTTATAAGTAAGGAGCATAACCCCCCAACCTATCTATTTTCATGCATCTCATAGCACATTTGTAATATGGTAAGTGGGTAAATATAGACTTAAGACTCCTAAACTAAACTAAACCTAAAAATAATGAAAAGAAATATGTTCATACGTGTAATGAAACACGTAATTCACTCGAAAAGTGATCATGCAATTTGTGGAAACTCGAAGGTGTATCTAATTTAACATGACCTCTATTGTGGTTCTTCACTACCCACACCTTACCATTAGGTGTGTCATTTCTTGCAACAAAAGGCAACTCTTTGGTTTGGTCAAGTTTGTCCTTACGGATCCAAACTTTCCTCACTTTTCTCACTCTCCTCCTAAGCATGCTTCTATTTTTGCACAATTCAACATATTTAACACAGTGGGTCTTTTTGTGACCCCTAATAGAGCAAAAATAGCATATAGGAGAAAGGTTAGAAATACTACCTCGGTTGTCTTTCTCTGTTGCTTTGGCTTGCTTGTGGGCAACCTTCAGAAGGCTTGCTCCACTTTTGGTAGTGCGGGGCTTCTTGGTTGATGTTCGTTTGGTCCCCTTCTTTTTCAAAGCCTTGATTGGACATTCGGCTTTGTCTAATTCCACAATGTTGTCACGTATCGTTTCTTGTGATACCATCAAGGCATGATCTTTTTTGATGAGTTCCATACTCATAGACTCCAATGCCTTGTCCCTCTCTTTTGCTTCCACTTGCATTTCCCTTGCTTTTTGGAGCAAATTCCACCTCTTGTTCTCCTACCAATATGGAAAGCTCTTGTGATTTCTTCCTTTCTGAGTCTCTCTCATCTTCAAACATGGCAATCTTCAATACTAAGTCTACACTTAGACTTATCAACTCATTCTCGTCAACATCCTCTTCCTCATGGACCTCTTTCCTTTCCTCCTCTTTCTTGAGTTGATCTTCAAAGATACTAAGGAGCTTGTCCATGTAGTCATCCGAGCTATCCGGAGAAGTCACCGGTTGGAGCACCTCTTGTGGCCTTGACTCACCATTCCCATGAATGGTAAGTATATTTGCTTGCTCACTTTGGGTCGGAAAATTCTCATTGTCTTGCCTTTGGTAATTTTTCGCCACATGCCCCACTTGAGTTGCCAATCTCTCGGTGGATTCTTCAAGGCAAATCATCCGTTGCTCGATGAATGAGGGGTTGTCTTGATTGCCCCATTGGTGGTCTTGCCATTCTTGATCCTTGCTTGTCTGATGGTTGTAGTGTTGATGCGGATACACAGATTGTACTTCTCCTACTACCGGTTGTTGCCCACGGTGTGCCATGAGGTTCTCCATATCCCGTGACAAGTCGGCCAATTGCATTGCTAACTTTGTCTCGGCCTTCTCCTCATGAGCACCATTCCTTCCGCTTCGTTGTTGGGAATTTTCACCCAACATCTCGTAAACGGCAAATACTTCACTGGCGGTTTTCTCCCTCATTGCTTCCCCACAAGCATTGTCAATTATGGCTTGTGTGAGTCCCGTCAATCCGTCATAGAAGCACTATACTAATAGGACGAAGGGGAACATGTGATGCGGGCACTGTGCAAGGAGTAATTTAAACCGGTCCCAAGTCTCTTTGAAGGCTTCCTCTGGTTCTTCTTCAAAGGCTGCTATCTTCCCTCGTATTTCTCGTGTCTTCCAAGAGGGATAGTACCTTGAGAAAAATTTGGCCTCTACCGCCTCCCAAGTAATCAATGATCCTGCAGGTAGAGCCAATAACCAATTTTTTGCCTCATCCTTCATGCAGTACGGAAAGCATCTCATTCTCAACTGATCTTCCATGAGCTCTCCGAGTCGGATGGTGGTAATGACATCGTAGTACTCTTTCATGAACTGAAGGGAATCCTCATTCGTTTCACCTCGGAAGACTGGAAGAGTATTGAAATGAGAACTCTTCAACTCGTAACTCCGTTGTAAATCACTCAATAGAATCGCTGACGGTTGAGCTCCCATAATCGGAAAAGCAAAGTCCTTCATAAGCCTCTGAGTAACGGGCACATTGGTAGGGTTTTTCATGTTTATCCGAATCCTGAAAAATCAAACAACCAAAAATCAAATCGAACAAGATAATATATGAACACTAAAAATTAAACTATAAATAATGAAAATAAAAATACGACTAAAACAAACTAAAGATAACACGGATCCCCGGCAGCGGCGCCAAAAACTTGATGCGCCGAAAATTGGTTACGCGACAATTCTATAAACTATCATAAATGATCGGACATGCGAGTTTTTACCCTCTCGCAAGTATACGAATCGTTCGCCACGTATAGTGGTTACGAGTAAGGGTATCGTTCCCACGGAGGAGGTAGTGTTTACCTTAAGTCGGTCCTAGGTCGTATATTATATATACACACTATATATATATATATATATATAATATTTACACTATATACACTAATTACATGCAAGAAAATAAATAGCAATTGTCACAAACAATTAAACTAACTAATCTAAAATTACACTAACAAGCTTTAATCTAATTACTACTAAGTTAACTAATTCTAATTACAACTAAGGGTTGTCAATCCTTAGCAATTAATTAATCTATCAACTAAATTACCAATAACAATTAACTAAATTAACTAACTAACTAAACTAATTACCACTAATGCAAAGTTATGCAAGAGTGATAATGAGATATGTTAGGGAACTAATGAATCATGCAAACTACCTAATTACTAGTTGATTACAATTAAGCACTTCAATTAGAGGTTAACTAAATTAAGCAAGGTTTGCATTAATCTAGTAAATCCTATTTTGCATGTTAACAATTGGATTAATTAATTAACAAGCATATATCAATTAAAGCTCAAATCAAATGATATGTTCAACTAGTATCATAGATAATAATACATAAATACACCAAATCCTTAACATAAATATTTAATTACACATTAACAACAACTAAGGAAATAAGAGAGACAATAGAGACAACCTAATAATCTTGGTGTAGTCTTCAAGTTAGCTCACTCATCTTGCTTCCCCAAGCTTGGAATCAACATGTGGATGCTTTGGATCACTATTGGTGGCTGGAAAACCACCCTAAACTTACAAACTAAGTGAGTTGGGTGTTGTTCTAAGTTAAGCTAAGCTATTGGGTGTAATCTATGATATAAGGATGTAAGATTTGCTTGTTTGGATATTTAGGGATGTGTTTAGGTTTAGGGAAAGGTGAATATATATAGTAGGGAAGGTTTGGGAGAGTTTGGACGTGCAAAAACCAAGGTCGGTCAAGTGGGCGGGTTCAAACCGTCGAGCTCACGGGTTCTTGCCCGCTGTCGGAAGTCGCCACCCATTTTTGGAAGTTGGAGGCGAGCTTGAACCTTCTGGATGGCGAGAAAGAAGCCGCCGCATGAACCCGCGGTCTTCCAGTGAGTTTGGACCGTCTGGATTGCGGGCAAAAGGCCGCCGAAGTTGGCCTTGAAGCTTGCACATCCATGGAGTTTTGGAGACTTGGATGGCATGGAAAATGTTTGTATGGGATGTCAAAAATGGGTGCAATGGGACCGCTGGAATGTGGGCTACAATTCTGGGCAGAAAACCGTTGAAAAATCAGTCGAAAAGTGGCCGAAAAATGTCACCGAAGTGGCCTGGTCGACCGGGTCTGAACCGGGTCAAATGCGGGTCGGGTCGACCCGACAGTAGCTAGAAGACGACCTGACGTCAGCGTGACGTCAAACGTGACGCAGCAGGGGCCAAAACGGCGACGTTCTGTGCTGACGTGGCATGCTGACTGGCTTTTTACATTCTGCACCCCTGATTCTTCCTTTAATCACAGAATATTCAATATATTCCCGGATTTTACACTTTTGCCCCTAATTTCTCCATAATTACCAAATTGCCCTTGAACTTCCCTAATTCCCTGAAACACTTATTTACACCCTATTAAATACACAAAAATGCTCGAAAACAAATACAAAAGATAGGAAAAGGGAGCGCTAAATGTGAACATTTGGAGCGCGATCACTAATGACATATGAAAAACATGAAATTCAAATGACATGCTCAAATGAAAAAGCATGAATTGATGATTGCATAATCTTAAAATGCAAAACTTGTGTGAAAAAGCTTATAAGACTCAAAATGAATAAAGGATCTTGTATCCGTTCAAAGGAATTTAGATTCCAAATGTCTCTCTTGCTTTATTAGTTGAACATGGCTACTATCGTACGGGTATTGAAATTAATTATTGCACGGTGTGTATAAAACTATCTAGAGGGGGGGGGGGGGGGGGGGGGGGGGTGAATAGATTTTACGCTTTTTACCCAATTTTTCGTGTTAGTCAAAATTACGAAAATGCCCTCAAGATAATATAAACAAGCAAGTGTAATATGGTGCGGAAATTAAAACAACACTTGATTTTTACGTGGAAACCCTCACGGGAAAAACCACTGGCTATGTAAGTAAGCCACACTCGAACCTCGAATCCACTAAATGTGCAAACGATTACAACCTAATTCCGGAAGTAATCACACACCTACCTAATCCCGGTATTAGTGAACCTAGTCCAATTTTGCTTGCGATCTAAGCAACCTAATCCCGGATGCTACACACAAGACTTACTTTCTCTATGAAGAGAATACAACCCTAAGTGAATATATGTGAATATCCAAAATGCAACATAGAGCAAGGGAAACCCTATATGCTTATCTAAGATGAATAATATGCAATTAAGAACAATCCTAGATATCAAAACTAAATGACATGTCAATTAGTTTAGCTAAACAATATCAAGCACAAAACCTAATAAGCTAGCACAATACAACTTCTCAAACATACATCATACTTATCTCAAACTTGTATTCAAAGTATATAAAATAACATACAAGTAATTAATTGAGATTTCTTAGTTAAGAAAGACACAAAATATGTAAGATATTAGTGAAAAACTTACCAAGCAAAGTATGATGAAGAATCCATGCAAGATGACATCTAGATGATCTAAGATGATGCTAGATGATGATTGATGATCATGGAAAAAGTGTTTGAGTGATTAAAAATGAGTTCTTGGAATTTTTCTTCTCTTTGAAAAATATCCTAAGTATGAAATCTGAATATGAACTCTTGTTATTGACCTAAAGTCAAAGTGGCATATATATAGGGTGTCAAGATGAAGTGTGGTCGTTTTGATAAGTGACACCACAATTTTGCCATGGGCGCTCTACGTAGAGTGCTTTGTAGAGCGCTTTGTAGAGCGCCTCCAGAGGGGTCGCTCTACGTAGAGCGCTTTGTAGAGCGCCTCTACCGCGCTCGTACAGCGACCGAATTAAATCGATCAGGTCTGTACAGCGCCCAACGGGGGCTGTTCGTAGAGCGCTTTTGGGAGCGCCCAGTGCAAAAATGCAATCCTAAGTCTAAGCATGACAAGGCAATTGGATATGCAAGATGCAATCAAACTAACATGCAAGAAGAGATGTTAATGAGCATTAAGGCACACAAATAAGACACACAACATACAAGGATTAAACATATGCATGAGTTGTGAGTGTGTGCAACTATCTCTTCAAGACAAGTAAGCACATAGAGATTTACCTTTGGTGCTTATCAACCTTGAGGACATGAGAGGGTCTTGAGCTTGAATGTCTATCACTTAAGCTACACTTATATACAATCCCCAACACGTGGTTTGTCCATGAAATAAGCCAATCAACAAAACTGGAATCCTTACAATCTCCCCCTTTGGCTATTTCGTGACAAAACCACCACTCACATTGATTTCTCACAAAAATTAAACCTATGGGTCAATGATGATTTTCTACAATACAATTAGATATATAAAAATAAATCTTGAAGTCTTCAATCTCTTGTAGAACAATCATTCCCTGAAACAAGGTTTCTAAACTTTCCAAAACAAGAAAAGGTGAGATGAATCAAGTGAGATTAAAACAAGCATTTGCATATAAAAAATTAAGCACAACATCATGCAATGTTTGTGTATGCAATGCTCCCCCTCAAAGGGTTACTCCCCCTCAATATGTTATCTCCCCAATGTGCACAATTGCAACAACAATTTGCATCTCCCCTTACCAAATCCTACTCCCCCTTTTTGTTATGATATAGGCAAAGGAGTAGTCCCCAACCGGGTCACCGAAGGCAAAGAGAGATAGTAGCATACTAAATATTTGCATAGTCATATAAGCCACTTTATGCATCTCAATAAATTGGAGAGAAATAAGGAGATTTATTTTTATTGAAAATGTGTGAAAAATCATGCTTTGCATACAAGACATGTAGCATTCAAGTCCAAAATACAATGGTATTTGGCAAAGCAAATGGCAAAGGTTTCTAAAAGAATTCAAACCAATTTCACCATTTGTCATGAGAAAAGCAAGGATATAGAGATTATTGATTTCTATTTAAGAGTAACTATATCCAACTTTATAAGCGAAAAATGGCTATGGGCGACTTTGCACCCTATTTGATTTTTCTGGATAAGATATCCGTATGATAGTAACCATGTTCAACCAATAAAGAAAGAGAGACATTTGGAATATAAATTCCTTTGAACGGATACAAGATCCTTTATTCATTTTGAGTCTCATAAGCTTTCACACAAGTTTTGCATTTTAAGAATATGCAATCATCAATTCATGCTTTTCATGAGAGCATGTTGTATGAATTTCATGCTTTTTCATTTGACATTAGCATGTTATAAAAGAATCATCATGTCATGGAGATAACTATAGGTCATTCACATCATACTTCCTATTTAAATCTCCTAGTCCAAAAATGCATGTTTGAACATAAATATGACATGGATTGTAGACAAGCAAGGTTCACACTTATAGAATTGAAAACATATATACATATGTACAACCAAGCTTACTCAAGCAATCAAAAGAAGAGGCATAAGTTATTTCAAATTTTTTGCAAGTTACAAGAATGCAAAATAGCTCTCTTTGTTTGAGTTCCCCATATGGGGTCAATCATAGAACACATCACTCCACAAGACATATCCCAATAGATCTACTAAGTGTTTTAAATCGAGTAGCATCTAAGGGTTTAGTAAATAGGTCCGCAAGTTGATCATTAGTACCTACATGTTCAAGTACTATGCATTTATTTTCAACAAGCTCTCTAATGAAGTGATGGCGGATGTCAATATGCTTAGTTCTAGAGTGTTGAACCGGATTCTTGGAAATATTAATAGCACTCATGTTATCACAAAAGAGAGTGAGAGTACCTTGGTTGAATCCATAGTCTACTAGCATTTGCTTCATCCATAGGAGTTGTGTGCATCCACTCCCCGCGGCTATGTACTCGGCCTCGGTCGTGGACAAGGAAATCGAGTTTTGCTTCTTGCAAAACCAAGACACCAAGTTGTTGCCTAGAAAGAAGTAACCGCCCGATGTGCTCTTCCTATCATCACAATTTCCTGCCCAATCCGCATCACTAAAGCCTACAAGACTAGCATTAGTGTCAAAAGAGTACCAAATCCCATAGTTGGATGTCCCATTCACATAGCGAATGATTCTCTTTACGGAAGAGAGATGGGACTCCTTAGGATCCGCTTGGTACCTAGCACACACACCCACACTAAAGGAGGTATCGGGCCTACTTGCGGTCAAATAAAGCAAGCTACCTATCATGCCCCGATATAGAGTTTGTTCCACACTTTTACCACTAGCATCCTTGCTTAGCTTCAAAGTAGTACTCATGGGTGTATCACAATGTTTGGCTTTCTCTAAACCAAACTTCTTCACTAGGTTCTTAGCATATTTGGCTTGGGTTATGAAAATCCCATCATTCATTTGCCTAATTTGCAAACCTAGGAAGTAACTAAGCTCACTAACAAGACTCATCTCAAATTCATGAGACATGACATCAACAAATTGTTGGACCTTGGTGTTGTTGGTGAAGCCAAAGACTATATCATCAACATATATTTGAGCTATAAAAAGCTCATCATTGTCTCTCTTGATGAATAGTGTCTTGTCAACACTACCTCTTGTGTAGTTATTGTTAACAAGAAATTGAGTGAGGCGCTCATACCAAGCCCTCGGTGCTTGTTTCAACCCATATAGTGTCTTCTTGAGGCGATAGACATAGTTGGGGTGGTGTGCATCCACAAACCCCTTAGGTTGTTCAACAAACACTTCCTCTTGCAAGAAGCCATTTAGGAAGGCACTCTTGACGTCCATTTGGTGCAATTTGAACTTGTGCACACAAGAGATGGACAAGAGAAGCCTAATGGACTCTAAGCGGGCAACGGGAGCAAAAGTCTCCTTAAAGTCGATACCCTCAATTTGAGAGTACCCTTGTGCTACAAGTCTAGCCTTGTTCCGCACTATGTTGCCCTTCTCATCGGATTTGTTCCTAAATATCCATTTAGTGCCTATGACATTAGTGGTCTTAAGCCTAGGAACTAGAGTCCAAACCTCATTCCTTTCGAATTGGTTTAGCTCTTCTTGCATAGCAAGAACCCAAAATTCATCATTCAAGGCTTCATCAACCTTTTTGGGTTCTATTTGAGGGGTGTAGCATGTAAAGCTAATTAGATTAGCTATTTGATGCCTAGTCCTAACACCCTCATTAACATCTCCAATAACATCCTCTTTGTTATGGAGTCTTCTAACCCATGGAGCGGGTTCATTAGAGTCCAAGTTAGGAACTCTAGTAATAGGTTGTGTGACTTCATTAGATGTCCCAACATTGGGAGTCACCACAACCCTCTCCAAAGGAGAGTCATCCTCTAAAACTTCCTCTTCCTCATGGTCATTAGACTTGAGCCTTGTATCATCAATGACAACATTCGATGATTCCATGACGGTTCAAGTCTTCAAGTTGAAAACTCTATAGGCTCTACTATTCAAGGCATAGCCAATAAAGATACCTTCATCACTCTTAGCATCAAACTTGCCAAGTTGATCACGGTCATTTAAAATGTAGCATTTGCTCCCAAATGTGTGGAAGTAGCTAACATTTGGCTTCCTACCTTTCCATAACTCATAGGAGGTGTTTCTAGATCCGGGCCTTAGGAAAATTCTATTCCCTATATAGCAAGCCGTGTTGACGGCTTCGGCCCATAGGTTCCTAGGGACATTGTTGCTAAGCAACATCACTCGGGACATCTCTTGGAGGACCCTATTCTTCCTCTCAACAACTCCATTTTGTTGAGGTGTCCTAGGAGCCGAAAACTCATGGGAGATGCCTAAGCTATCACAATAGCTTTCAAAAGATGCATTCTCAAATTCCCTCCCATGGTCACTTCTAATCCGTTTAATGCTTCTAATGTTAGATTTCATTTCATTTTGTAATTTAGTACAAAGCATTTTAAACTTATCAAAAGTTTCAGATTTTTCTCTAAGAAAATATGTCCATGTAAATATAGAGAAATCATCAACACAAACGAAAATGTATCTCTTTCCACCTAAACTCTCGGTTTGCATAGGACCCATTAGATCCATGTGGAGAAGCTCTAGGGGCTCCTTGGTGGAGAGATACTTACCCTTTTTGTGCATGCTTTTGGTTTGTTTTCCTTGTTGACAAGGTCCACAAATACCATTGGCTTTCTTCCCAAGCTTAGGGAGGCCACGCACACACTCAAACTTTCCAAGGGTTCTTAAATCCCTAAAGTTCATGTGGCCAAGTCTTTCATGCCACAACTCAACTTGCTCATCCATGGACACATTGTTTGAGACTATTCTAGCTTCAAGACAATAACAATTGTCACTAGATCTCATACCTTTCAACAAGGTTTGTCCATCGGGCTTTAGGATTGAGCAATCATTTTTACTAAACAAGACGAAATATCCTTCATCACTTAAATGTGAAATGCTTATTAAATTGGCTTTCAAGCCATCAACAAATAAAGCATCGGATAAGGAGGGTAAACCGGGAACGGAAATGGTTCCTTTCCCTACCACTTTCTTTTGGATCCATCACCAAAAGTGACATATCCACCTTCCTCCATAACAAGAGTCTCGAAGAAACTCTTGTTTCCCGTCATGTGCCTAGAGCACCCACTATCCAAATACCAAAAATTAGAAGAATTTGCCTTCAAGGCTATTTGTGCAACATGGCAAACATTTTCATTCTTTCTAATCCACTTAGCAACAATTTTGGCTTTCTTAGTGGTCTTTGGTATATGTGCTCTACTATTCCTAAGATCATGCAAATCAATATTATCATTCCTAGGAACATGCATCATGGCTCTTTTCTTTTTCTTCTCTATCATGCTTCTAGTTTTGCACATTTTTATATAGCGAAAGCAATGTGGTCTAATATGACCATCAAATCCACAAAAGTGACAAATATGAGTAAAATAAGGAATCATACCTTGTCCTTGTCTTTGTGGATGAAAGGGTTCAATGCGTCTTCGTTGTTGAATCGGTCTAGGTTGCTTCCAAGCTTGAGGTTGCATGATAGACCTCTTTCCTTTGTGAGCCATTGAGGAGGAATGTTGGCTTGAGGGACCCTAGGGGGTTGAGCTTGAGGTTGCCTTCTTGGCCCCATCTTCACTTGTGCATTTGAGCATTGTCCTATTTCTTCCTAGGAATTTGCACAAATGAAGTTTCTTCTTTCCTCAAACTCTTGACAAACACGGTCTTGTTAGAGGTTGAGATCTTCTTGCCATCTTCATACCCAAGACCCCTCTTGTCACATGGACTCTTTCCAACACAAAGCATATGGTCAAGCTTCTTGGTGCTAGAATCCATCATAGTCATAGATTCTCTAACTTCTTCAAGCTCCCTCTTTAGGCTATCTTCATTCCTCCTAGATAAGACTAACTCCTCTTTTAGCTTATCTTCCATCTTCTTGAATTTTTCCACTTGTTCACTCAAGTGGTTATTATGAGATGCAAGCTCAAGATTTTCTTCTCTCAACATCTTGATCTTTCTTGTGCTCTTGATTGCTAAATCATTAAATTCGGCATGATATTTAGCAAGCACCTTTTTCTCCACAAATCTATTATGGAGTTAGAAGAGGAATCACTTTCTACTTCACTTGAGTCATTTTCCTCTTGACTCATTTCCTCTCTCTCACTAGCACTTTTGCTTTTATGGGAGGAGGCAAAAGCTAGGAGATTAGCCATGAGCTCTTCATCATTCGAAGACTCATCTCCCTCATAGGAGTCATCACTACTTCCACTCCAAGTGACGGCCATCACTTTCCCTTTTTTCTTCTCAACATGATTTGCACAATCGGGGGCAAAATGACCTATGCAACCACACTCGAAACAACAGACCCCTTTTCTTTCGGTCCTCTCTTGCCTAGGTTCAAACTTCTTGAAAGAGCCATTTTTCTTCAAATCTTGTCCTTTTGATCCAAAGCTTTTTCTTTTAAACTTCATAACCTTGTTGAACCTTTTTACAAACAAGGCAAGGTCTTCATCCGAGTCAACCTTCTTTTCCTCCTTTTCATCCTTGGAGGTTTTTAAAGAAATTCCTTTTTGCTTTTTAGTGGGTGTGGAGATAGGCCCCTTCCTAGACTCATAAGCTAGAAGTCTCCCAATCACCTCACTCGGCTTCATATCCTTATAATCACTATTTTCTTCTAAAGCCATCACCTTCGATTCAAACCTATCGGGTAGAGATCTCATAATCTTTTGCTTGATTCTCCTATCCGAATATGGATCACCAAGTTGATGACTTTGGTTGACTATATCCATCAACTTGATCTTGAAGTCGTTGAAGCACTCATTCTCCTCCATCTTGAGCATCTCGAATTGAGTTTGGAGGACTTGAAGCTTAGAGTCCTTCACCACTTCAGTTCCCTCATGTGCAATCTCCAGGATGTCCCATGCTTCCTTAGCTATCATAGTATTTTGAATCAACTTGTATTGATTTTCGTCCATAGCACACAAGATGGCATGCATCGCCTTCCTATTCCACTTTGAAGCATCAAACTCTTACGTGTTCCATTGCGCCTTAGGCTTCAAAACATCTTCTCCTCCACCCGCGAGAGTCATCATAGGGAGATCATATCCGTCTTCCACCGCCATCCATGCACGGTCGTGAATTTGGCATATGTAGGATTCCATCTTCCCTTTCCATTAGGAATAGTTCAATCCGGTAAGAAGTGGAGGCCTTGTTCTAGAGGCACCTTCGTTGCCACCACCATTTCCACCGTTTCCACTCATAGTGTTTATGAATGAATGAAATGAATGCAAGTGTATGAATGATCAAAAATCACACAAAATGCAAAACACACCAAAATAAGCAAGGATCACCTATGTATGTCTAGGAACCCGCTCTGATACCAATTGAAATTAATTATTGCACGGTGTGTATAAAACTATCTAGAGGGGGGGTGAATAGATTTTACGCTTTTTAGCCAATTTTTCGTGTTAGTCAAAATTACGAAAATGCCCTCAAGATAATATAAACAAGCAAGTGTAATATGGTGCGGAAATTAAAACAACACTTGATTTTTACGTGGAAACCCTCACGGGAAAAACCATGGGCTATGTAAGTAAGCCACACTCGAACCTCGAATCCACTAAATGTGCAAACGATTACAACCTAATCCCGGAAGTAATCACACACCTACCTAATCCCGGTATGAGTGAACCTAGTCCAATTTTGCTTGCGATCTAAGCAACCTAATCCCGGATGCTACACACAAGACTTACTTTCTCTATGAAGAGAATACAACCCTAAGTGAATATATGTGAATATCCAAAATGCAACATAGAGCAAGGGAAACCCTATATGCTTATCTAAGATGAATAATATGCAATTAAGAACAATCCTAGATATCAAAACTAAATGACATGTCAATTAGTTTAGCTAATCAATATCAAGCACAAAACCTAATATGCTAGCACAATACAACTTCTCAAACATACA
The DNA here is from genome assembly GCA_030490815.1 of Acer saccharum. Taxonomy (NCBI): domain Eukaryota; kingdom Viridiplantae; phylum Streptophyta; class Magnoliopsida; order Sapindales; family Sapindaceae; genus Acer; species Acer saccharum. The sequence goes on from CM059866.1 coordinate 43,523,598, forward strand.
TCATACTAATCTCAACTTGTATTCAATATAAAAAACATACAAGTAATTAAATTGAGATTGCTAGATAGAGAAACACAAAATATGTAAGATATTAGTGAAAAGCTTACCAAGCAAAGTATGATGAAGAATCCATGCAAGATGACATCTAGATGATCTAAGATGATGCTAGATGATGATTGATGATCATGGAAAAGTGTTTGAGTGATTAAAAATGAGTTCTTGGAATTTTTTTCTCTTTGAAAAATATCCTAAGTATGAAATCTGAATATGAACTCTTGTATTGACCTAAAGTCAGTGGCATATATATAGGGTGTCAAGATGAAGTGTGGTCGTTTTGATAAGTGACACCAAATTTTGCCATGGGCGCTCTACGTAGAGCGCTTTGTAGAGCCCCCCTGCTCTGTTTCACGAGAAAACAGAGGGCGCTCTACGTAGAGCTTTGTAGAGCGCCTCAGAGGGGTCGCTCTACGTAGAGCGCTTGTAGAGCGCCTCTACAGCGCTGTACAGCGACCGAATTAAATCGATCAGGTCTGTACACGCCCAACGGGGGCTGTTCATAGAGCGCTTTTGTAGAGCGCTTTTGGGAACGCCCAGTGCAAAAATGCAATCCTAAGTCTAAGCATGACAAGGCAATTAGATATGCAAGATGCAATCAAACTAACATGCAAGAAGAGATGTTAATGAGATTAAGGCACACAAATAAGACACACACATACAGGATTAAATATGCATGAGTTGGGAGTGTGTTCAACTATCTCTTTAAGACAAGTAAGCACATAGAGATTTACCTTTGGGTGCTTATCAACCTTGAGGACATGAGAGGGTCTTGAGCTTGAAGTCTATACTTAAGCTACCCTTACATACAATCCCCAACACGGGG